>CM046843.1:37940615-38447099 GCA_025618425.1 Heliocidaris tuberculata
CAGAAAAGATGTAACCCAATACCTCTTTAACTGTAACGTTAATAACTGTGGAATTGCCCATAACGAACCTCACAGATGAGATGGTGAGTGTGCTGAAAAACGGCACTCTCATACGAGAGGTCCCGGGTTCGATCCTGCTCGGCCCTTCCAGCCTTGGACTCGCTGTATTGTCTACACTTTTCCCTCATGATCCAGGTGTAATAAATAATGTAAATGGGTACCTGGAAATGCGGGGGGTAATAATGATTGCAGGGCCCGCAGGAAGAGCAGTATTAATATTGATCTGACTACCCTGGGTAAATAAGATCTAATTATCATTATCATTGTTCTAGCTTTACTGATAATTTTTATTCATACTTTTTTTTCAAATTGAAAAGGTCTAAAAAGTGAAACAACAAATTGAGCCGTCAAGTCGTTTTGGAGATTTCTAGCCACTTTGCAAATTCCCTACAGAAGCGATGAAGACTTGTGTATGCCCTTTAATGTTTAGTAACTAGGCAACGCTTGAACTTTGAGCCGAACAAATCATCTACCGCATTATCATATGACAATAAACTCATGCGCTATTCCCGCCTTGAGTTGCCTTCGCATGACCAGCTTATCAGGCATTTGTACGAATGGGGAACTTCGGCGTGTAAATTTTGCTATAAATGCATCAGGCGTATGGTGTAGTCTCGTTTTCCCCATGCACGTTGAATTTCCACATTTTCCATTCCATTCTCACGTCCTATTTCCTTTTCATATTTTCTGAAGAAATGGAAATAACAATACAGATTTCGTCATGTTTCAATACTAAACAAAATATCCAGTTTACGTATATTTCTTATAATTGCCTAGCTTTAGAGTCTGAAATAGACAAACCTGTAAATAGATGATAAATAAATAGATGTTAGAGACAACTTCGATAGTATGGCAATATTTAACAACGTCAATAAAGCCACAATTATTTTTATATTCATTCTTCTTTCAAGTGGTCATGCGAACAATTAAACATCTGCTACCCAGACATGCCAGATGGGAACTATATTCTAAGGGGCTTTGAGGCTTATATTTCGCCCCTTTTTTTTTACAATCATTATTCACAAAATAGAATATATCTTATCAATGCAAATTATGTGAATACAATCTGTATTACAACATCATAGTTAAACATTATTATAACTCCATGCTGTTCACTCTATTTAAAAGAAATCAATGTATATTCCGTCAATGAATATATGATTGTCGTGGGCAGGTAATAAAAAAGAGACTTGATGTATGTAAAATGCATGTAACATGATGACTGAAAAGATTTTTCACATTTATTGCCAATCAATGGTGTGGTGAATTAGTGCCCTGATACGTGAGACACAGATGTTTTATTTTCATCATGATTATTGTTTTTTTTAACCGTTGAGATTTTGAACTGAAAACAAATAGCTGCATCTAAAAAAGCAAACCCTCATGCTTATGTTGAACTTTGGCTGGATTTTCTGATGTTTGCCTTTGAATTTGAGTATTCAAACATTGAGGGGACAGACCATATTTTGTTGTTGTGCGGGTACCATTATGTTTCTTGAAAGAGGATTTTGAAGTTAAAAGAAACCACGATCATGTGATCACCATTTTTTTTTCTTGTAAGAGACAATTAGTAGTCAAAAGGTGTCCCTAAAAGTGTGTTCCTATTTTTTCTGCTTCTCGGAGACTTTTTTTTTTTTACTGTTCCCCTCTGACAAGGGAATCCTCAATCCGCCACTGGAGACCATTCGGTTAAAGATGAACAAATATTGTTACAAATATATGACTTGAGTTAGCCTTCTTTAATTTGTTTCTGTTTCTTGCATAGGGCCGTCAGGCAGACAAGTATGGATGAATAATACCATATTGTAACTTTGTGCAACGGTTTGTTTTTTATGTCTGGCAACATCATATCCATATAATTTATGTACAATGAATCTATTAGTAATTCATACTAGCATATACTTTGGTATAGTTATATGACTTTATGTTATGATCACTACTGTCATTGTACATGTACAGACTTCCTCTTGGCATTAGAGCGGAACCTCGCTATAACGATAATGTCATGTTTGCTGTTATGGAGATCATATCAGATCCTAATATGGAGCTGTCAGCATCATGTGATGATTCATTTATACAATTACCTTGTTAACGGCTAAGTGAATTATTTCTTTTCAATAGACCGCGATATCTGAATACAAATGTATTATTCAAATCCCTAGCTTGCAGTCACGATATGGTGCACTTAGTAATTTTTCATTTCCAAGGGGCCTTTGTGTAGATCTAATCACACTTGCCTCTCGAAGCAAGTGTACTTTCGAGGTAATGGGCTCCGAACTTGAACATGTTGAAATGGCAATCCAATCGTTTTGTTGAGACCAAACAGAAGCCCACGTCCATTATTTGCATGGTCACATGGTAGAGGAGTAACAGGGTGTAAAGGGGTATTATCATTTCATGCTTGCATTTGGGGGGTAACCTCGCTAGCCATAAGGACCGCTATTCCTCAGTGGAGGTGTCGTGGTATAGTGGTTCATTCACTTGACTCTCAATCCAAGGGTTGATGGTTCGAATCTCACCCGGCACTAGCGTCTTTTGGCAGGACATTAATCCACATTTGCCACTCTTCACCCAGGTATTAAATGTTAAATGGGTACCTGGCAGGATTTATTCCTTGAAATGCACTGTGCGCTGATTACGGCCGCCGGAGCTAAAGCCAGGGTAATAATATCCAAACCGTTTGGAAGCGCATAGGGACATTATATCATAATGTGATATGCGCTATACAAGAACGGTTTATTATTATTATCATTATTCATAAGGACCAATTATTCATAAGTTACTTATGCCCCAAGTATGCATATGTGGACGTGAAGATGAGTGAGTGGGGGCTATAGTTTATAGGATTAAAAATCGGTATCGGTTAGGATGTTTACGTCATTGTGGTTACTTTAGCAAAGTGCCCGTCTGTAAAATGCCGCCTAGCAGGATAACTCCGCAGTGGAGGTTACGCACATAATTTCCGCGGGGAACATGGGAAAGCCTGAATCCGATTACCGGGGTAATGATTTATCTGTAAAACGCTGTGAGACATGCTGACGTAGCGATATATCAATTCAAATTAATATTGCAATTGTCATTATTATTGTAATTATCATTATTCATATTATCATTTTTTATTTTTCACAATGATTATAAAGATAAATTTTTAAGTGTACATTGTGATTCGATTTACGAAAGTGAGTTCCCTCTTTTTATAGCCTAATAGACTTAATACTGCTTTAACAGTTTTCTCAGAATATTTTAGTGTACTTAGTATGGCACTGATAAAATGTATGACCCTCTACTTTAAAGGAGAATTAACCCCAGAATATAAATGTACTTATGTTCAAAGGTGTAATATATTCTTAATCATTGGCCTGTATCACTTTAGAAATAAAATATCAGAAAAGGGTTTAAATCAAGACATTCTAGCACACGGTATCATCTGCTAACACTTTACATGGGGGCTGCCATTTTCTTGATGATATGGAGTTGTACATGAACCATTGGAAACCGTTCCGGTCAGGAAGATATTTTTAATCCTAGAGCTAAACTGCTTCTCTTCATTACAAAAAATCTCCATATATGATGGAAAATACATAACAGGTGTATACATGTATTGTAGAATGTGAAATTTATAGATTTCTTTTTAAATTCTCTGGTTTTGCTAAATAGAAATCGATTTCTTGGGCTTGCCTGGCAGAGCAGAACATAATTTATACAACGCGCATTCTGACTATTGAAGTCCATTATCTCAAAGCAGGTGAATGCATAGTTTGTCACTATTGACGCTCGGGAAAGTTATCATCCATAAATTTGAATTAATTTGCTCCGTCGCGTACGTCATAGTATCAAGAAAATAGATTTATATTTAGTAGAATAGTAATTTTCAAAGAAATATAAAACACATTTTCATTTTCAGAATATATGTATATATCTGTTAAATATTTTAAATGTCAAATGGGATTTTGTATCAGGAAGAAAGACAATTTCGCATTCGGATTAAAAATATCTTCATGTTCACATCAAGAAAATGGCAGCCCCCAGGTATCGCTAGCAGACGATAAATTTTGCTGAGAAAATCTTGATATATACCCATCGCGTATATTTTAAAGCAAAACTACGTAGGATAACAAGAAGGAATAGATTACATCTTTATATATAAGCACATTTATATTTTGAGGTTAGTTCCCCTTTAAGGCTGAGTTCTGGTAAAAGGTGAAAAATAATTTGTGAGCTTACTTATCCTTTTTATTACAGTTTGCAAGAACATCATAGTAGAAATTTCCACTGAAAAGAATTGCTTTTCAAATGCCCCCATATTCGAAACATTTTATGACAACGAAGAAATGAAGTCTGCTGACAATAATGACTTCTAGAACAGTTAATAGTAAGACCACTTTAATATTTTTTTCCCCCTGTACATGGCAACAAACTGTATCTTATTATATATCAACTTGTGCATTGAAAATGGAAATTTCTCACGATACGGGGCAAGGACGTTACCTAGCTCTAGAATATCAAGTATAATAAGCGGTGCTTTTAAACATTCCCTAAAATATTTCAAGACTCGTAAGTGTAAGTGTAAAATTGTCGTGTGTGTGATACAGGATATGTCCTAGCCACCCCCTTCCGATTGTCATATCCTGCCTATATAGCTTACAATAATATTGCAGACATGATAAGAACATTTTGCAAGGAAAATTAATTCGAGGATATACGCATTCTACACTCTTCCACGAACAATATCTGCAGAATATTATCTTAGCTTCAACATGATTTACCAGCATGCATAAATTGGATTATGGAGGTCTATAATTGCAGTGTACAAAACAGACGGGATATTTACGATAGGGATTTGCATGCATTATACTAGTATTCTATTCATTTGGAAACGCCTCCCACTTTCTGTAGTGTTTTGTTTTTTAGGGCCTAATTAACATTCTTGCCTAATTAACATTCTGTAGAGGTATCAATGCTACAGCATTGTTACATAACACTACAGAAGCAGTTCTCGGAGCACACTGCTTCTCTTTTCCATACTGAATTTGAATGAGTAATATTTTTGACTGGCAGATATTTCATGATAAGTTTTGCCCCTAAATTGGGGAAGGCATAAGGATTTCTTTGATAATTCATTGTACTAGCATTAAAACAAATGTTTGATAAACCTTGAACCTTAAACATTGAGGACGGTGAGATATGAATTCCACAAAGTACAATCATGAAGATTACATCCTATCATTTGTTATTTGACATTATTATAATTTCACTGCCTTATGTAGACACATAATAATGTTGCTATCTGAAAGATTTATGCGTTTGAAAAAAACAACAAACCTTTTAAATACATGTATTTATTTATAAGTGTTTCTATTTCCAGATAAGAAGGTTGTTGAATGGAAATTCCTGTGTGAACATCCGAATCGAAACCGGAATTGGAAATAATGTATAATAACAATTAAAAATTATAAGTCACTGGTATTTCATTAGTCGTTGCAATCTATACATCTTTTTCCCGCAAAGTTGACATTTATTGAACTGTGAGAAACGGTCACATATACATGTTAAATTCCTCAAGTAATTTACCTAGACATATACATCAACATCAGACGTAGAAAAAGTCACAATCGCTTATTTCAAATACCGATGTTTCATCGAGTTGTACTGCCCTGATGGACTAGAGAGCGGCAGTCAATTGATGGACGTAGCTACCATTCAGCATATACAGAAAATAAGAGCTGACATCTCTTTAATTTTGCGGATATTTTTCAAGAAAAGCTGTATCAAAATGAGACACATTAAACAGATTTTTCTTTTCTTTTCTTTTCTTTCACAAAAACTTGATAGAAATACACAGTTCATTCGCATTGCAGTTATTACATACTGATAACATATTTTACAGAATGTGATGGTGTACAGCAATATGTAGACGCAAAACGTGAAATCGCTGTTGGTTGGCTACAATAATATCCTTCCCCGGTCTTTCCCCATAGGTTGAATGGTGCAATACTGTTTGGTAATCCTCCCTTATGCGAGCGACCGCAAAGAAATGATACTGGTTTCATTTTTGTAAGCACCGTGATATTTTGAATGCAATACATTTCAACAAATCAAACATATCCAATGAGCGCTTAATCAAATGATTATAAACATTTTTTTTTCATTTTTATTCATAAAGAATCTCAGATTTTTATGATAGTTTAATTTATGAAGAATTATTCATTAATATATAATGTCATATTTTTACTTTATAATGAATCTCATATTTTGGGCAGTAGGTAGAAAATTTGATTACATGAACAGAAAAAATAATTTCATTTCTAAAACTCACTATTAAAGGAGAATTAACCCCAGAATATAAATGTACTTATGTTCAAAGGTGTAATATATTCTTAATCATTGGCCTGTATCACTTTTTGAATAAAATATCAAAAAAGGGTTTAAATCAAGACATATTAGCACACGCTATCATCTGCTAACACTTTACATGGGGGCTGCCATTTTCTTGATGATATGGAGTTGTACATGAACCATTGGAAACCGTTCCGGTCAGGAAGATATTTTTAATCCTAGAGCTAAATAGCTTCTCTTCATTACAAAAAATCTCCATATATGATGGAAAATACATAACAGGTGTATACATATATTCTAGAATTTGAAATTTAAAGATTTCTTTTGAAATTCTCTGGTTTTGCTAAATAGAAATCGATTTCTTTGGCTTGCCTGGCAGAGCAGAACATAATTCATACAAGGCGCATTCTGGCTATTGAAGTCCATTATCTCAAAGCAGGTGAATGCATAGTTTGTCACTATTGACGCTCGGGAAAGTTATCATCCATAAATTTGAATTAATTTTCTCCGTCGCGTACGTCATAGTATCAAGAAAAAAGATTTATATTTAGTAAAATAATAATTTTCAAAGAAATATAAAACACATTTTCGTTTTTAGAAAATATGTATATATCTGTTGAATATTTCAAATGTTAAATGGGATTTTGTATCAGGAAGAAAGACAACTTTGCATTCGGATTAAAAATATCTTTATGTACACATCAAGAAAATGGCAGCCCCCAGGTATCGCTAGCAGACGATAAATTTTGCTGAGAAAATCTTGATTTATACCCATCTCGCATATTCTAATGCAAAACTACGTAGGACAACAAGAAGGAATAGATTACATCTTTGAATACAAGCACATTTATAGTTTGAGGTTAATTCCCCTTTAAAGAAAGCAATGCCATGAATGGAAAATACCATTCTAAATTAGGAATTTTGTTTGTAATTATAATTTCATCACAATATGCGATCCTAGAATGGTTCTGGCGTCGCAATAGTTGTCATTTTTTTTCTCAACAAAGTGTGTTTTTTCACAAGAAGCTGGCCTTCATTTAACCGTTAGAAAACAAACATATGTTAAATTTCACACTTAGGATAGGTGTGGTCTGTAGAGTAAATGAGCAAATAACTTTCCGGGGGCTGAGCCATTAAAATGAATATATGTCGGTGCTATAGGAACCAATAATACATACATGGGCATCAGTCACTTGACTAGGAATAAATATCACCGCGAATATTGTTGATATTAGCTCCCTAAAATATTGTGTTTGATAATACTTCCCCATGTTTTCTTCAGAAGAAAATATAAAGGGACGGAATATTGACACTAAACAGTGATGAATAACCAGTGGATTGTGACGCCAATGTTTTTTTAAAATTATCATTATTTAGAAAAAAAAAGAAAAGAAAAGAAAAAAAAGAAGAAAACAAAAATCATTTTTTTAATTGTTAATTTTTAATCTTAATTTAATTTTACTTACTTATTTTTATTTATTTATTTATGTATATATATATATATCTTTTTTTTTTTTTTTTTGGGGGGGGGGTTGGGTAGGTCATAAAGGAAACAAGCTTCATTTAATTCTATGCAAAATTTCAAGTGTGAAATGTTATTTTATAATATGGGTAATTTTTGGTCGGGGGGGAGGGTGATTTATAATAAAAAAGCTATGTCATTAATATCATATTTCATCATTTTGGAAAGGAGAGGGCACCTGTCATGCCAAAAGTTAGGTGCTAGGCTATGCTGAAGTTTACATCGTAGGTAGTTTTTGATATGATGCAATGTTGGAATATTAAAAACAATAAAAACCAACGGGGATAGATTTTGGATTGGGCTTCCCATCTGAGTAGAAGCAAAAATGTTATATTTTAAAAACAAATTGTATAATGCTTTAAAGGCCTTTTTAGCAGGGGGGGGGGGGCACGATGAAAGGGAAGTTCCCCTCATACATTGTGATAAAACCAACATTTCCTTGCGTTTAGTATGTGGTAGGTGGATCTTTAAAAAATTTGGCGATTCAAATACTGAAAACCCAACTATTTCTGTAATCTTAAAATGTATTTGTTCTAGGGTACCTACCTTTTATCATTATTATTAGTAGTATTATTAGTAATAGTATTGTTAGTATCATTATTATTATTATCGCTATAATTATCATTATTAACATTATTGTTCATTTATTTATTGAAGTGATTTTATTACACAAAAAGCAAACAAACACACAAACAAACCCTCACATTTTTTGGCGCCTTTTCCCAAACCCATGGCAGAAACTAGTTATACGGCCCTATGTCTAGCTTCTTTAAACTCGGCAGTAATCGCTAAATCAAAATGTATTTAAAAAAATGTTTGACGTTATTGTTATCTTAACCAAAAAATGTCAGACGTATAATAATACACAGCCCATATTGCATACGGATTATATCCAGGTAAAAATTTTGCCATCCTGAAAGGCTTAGGGTAAATAATGCTCATGATATAGAATGAGAAGCCGTAATTCTCTTTCCTTTAGGCCTACCGGCATGACTCTATGTCGGCAAGGATACCGCTACATGACCCGCTGCTATTGTGAGCCACTACAACACGATTGTCGATCGAGTATCTACATGTAGGCCTATATTATCTCATTCTTTCTAAGCATTAGTGTCAACAACCAATGAGGAGAATTTCGACGAAAAAATAATCTTTCTTCCAGGTCATTCACAGGCATGAATCGTTGTTTGCGTAATCATTAAGAATATTTGCAATTTGTTTAAACGATCAAAATTAAATGATTTATTTATGAATAAACAACTGCTATAGAATGAGACACTGGATATTCGCTACCAAGCCTGCCTTACCTCTCAGGCAGTATCGAAGCAGTATTTGTCGTCATGGTCACGGGACTGCCGGTGTGAGCGACAATAATCCCGTTGTCGATTCGAATGGAATGTATGACTACATTGATTTCACTTACCTTTCTATTACTTTTCCTTCATTAACACCCGAAGAGAAGAACATTTGGACAAAGATGAACAAACAAAGGACATGGATTACGATTAGAGTCTACTTAACATTTGTAAGGTTTATTCATTAATACATAGACAAATTCAAATGCCGTAGAATGAGTAACCAGATATTCGCTCTCTTGTTTGCCGTATTCTCTGCGAGCATCAACGTACCACCGATATACAAGGGACTGCTGATATTAGCCACCATCTACGTGTGATGCCGTTTTTTCTATTATTTTCAACATTAAACAATGACCTATAAGGAGAACCAAAAGGTAAAATTCTCAATTTGGTATTTGAATAACAAACATGCTTTCACAATTTTTTTCTCTACAGAAAGGAAAGCGTTTCCGTGTTATTACTCAAACTAGCATACCAGACATTAAAAGTTTTATAGTCTCATATTACGCAGAGGACAGCAATGTTAACAAGGTGTGTCAGTTTATTCGGATTTCACACTTTTGGAATTGCAGTAAGTTGAAATCATCTTTCCTTTCTTAGCCTCAAGGACAGATAAAAATAGCATAGTAGCATTGAAAACAATCAATTGTTCCAATGCTTACAACTATACTGAAATAAAGTGAATCACCGTGAATTGTTGTTTGTCTGTCGGGGAGTGTTTACTTCGTGCGGTAACTATCATAATTCACTTCACAATTGAGATAGTGAGTATCGAAAAAAGCGACATTCACGAGCAAGGTTTTAGGGTTGTCATTGCGTGTTTCTTTTCCTATCCCATAGATTTAAAGTTTCCACCGAAAAATTATACAAAAGGCAACCAATCGCTGTACTTCTGTGGGGGCGAGCATGAACACATGCATGGCCTAGTTTAAACGTTTATTCTTTCTTTCAAATTATAGGAGCACAGGGAGTGGTCTTTTGTTTGTGATATTTCCACACACCCCCCAAAAATGTTTGCTTTCTTAACAATAAAAAAACCACATAATTTCGGGCAACTTATAATTATTTTCCCGCTAAAAATATTAACCGAACATACCTCTGTCCCTTAGGTAAAAGGCAACTAGTTCGCCTTATCTTTCATAGGAATGGTGAAATTTCGTTTCAATTATCATGTTATATGCATTTAATATGTATAGTATTGGTCAAAATCATTTGAACACCTGCCAAAAAAATGACAGCATTTGTATATCAATATCTATTTCGAGATATCCCTAATTTTTATGTCGTTGAATAATGTATCAGGGTATGGGCAAACCATGTGAAAACCCTGGGTCATTGTCATGTCCATATTTAGTAAAGTTTCAGTCAGTATGTTTTACCTCATCATATTTACACTGTCAATGCAGTAGGACTGTTTCTACTACACCTGTTTTTTTTAAAGAAAATATGAACATGTCTCGATGTTTTAAAGACTGGCATATAAAAATTGGTTAGAAAGTAACTCCAAAAAAATGTTAAAGTTTCTGAGTACATGGGGAGCCCTTTTTTTAAAAACATCTTCGATCTGTACGACATTTGCAATTTTCGATTACTCTGCTGTATTTATATAGCCCGTTTGTTGAATCATATGAAGATTGTTCGTCACCGAAATACTACATATATGTTAGAAGAAAATAACCTTGATTTCAAAATAAAATATATGATTTCATATTTGACCATTTCAACAGATGTCTTCCTTACTAAGATATTTGGTTTACACGTTTTGAAAATGCAATGAGATTGACGTCAAAGGACTAAAACGTAAAATAAATTAAACATTCTGTACCGTCAATCGTTTTGGCCATTTTCAGCCTCTTTGAAAATTCCCTGTTATGTATAGAAGTATATATAGAAAAGATGAAGAGTGTGTACGATAAGCACTTTAAGCGTTTGAACTTTGAACCGAATCGATGCTATAGCACATTATTCCTGCCATTAGTGAACCGGTTGCCAGCAGAACAGGCATAATTAACATAAATTATGCGTCGTTGTACCAATCGGGAACCTTGACGTGCACATTATATTTCGTTGAGTACATGCAATGGCCGTATGGTGTAGTACACCCGATGCCAGTTTCTCGCACTCGCATATCTCCAGACCATGATTTCCAGTCTATGTCAATTCCTATGTCAAATCTATATTTTCTGAAGAAATGAAATCAGTGCAAAAAATTGAATACCTGTTTTAACGTGTTCAAACATTTGAAAAAAGAAAAAAACAAAATTTCACTTATTTTTCCCATTATAACGTTTCGAGTCTGAGAGAGACAGCTGACATACGGAGATTACAATCACATTGCGGCAATAATGTAAAGCCACACTAACTTTTGTATATATATTATTATATGTCTTCCACGTTATAATATCAAAAGCGGAAATGGAATTAGTCCTAAACATTTGCTTCCAAGTTGAGCGTAATGTTAAACAAGGGTATTGGATGCTTATATTTCGCCCATTTATTTTTTGTTTGCCGTCCATAATCTACAAAATAAATAATTTATAATTTAATAATAAGATCAGGGAAATAAGAAGAAGAAGCTGAGGAAATACAACAATCATTGGGAAACGTTTCACATATGTTATGTACCTCCAGCCTGTTTCAAGTATTCCTTAGGAACGTTAGAAGAGGCACTCTCTATTCACGGTCATGAATGCATGCATGATTACTATTTCAACTTAATGACGTGTGAATGCAATGCAATTACCCAGGAAAATGGCATAGCTTGGTATTATGAAAATTATATATATATGATGAGTCTAATCAGTGGCAAAGGTACGGGCCTGATGGGGGACACATGGGAACATCGAAGCTCCCCCCCCCCCAAAAAAAATAAAAATAAAAATAAAAATAAAAATAATGATACAAACCTTTGAAAATAGAGAAAGGAGAAGAGGTGGACGGCAACTTGAAAATAAGATGATACGACCCTGTACATCATTTTGCCCCCTCACTCGATGTGCTTGTGTTATACCCTCACTATGCTATTGCCTCTAATCAATTTCAAAATTAGACTACTTCGAAGCCACCCAGCGGAAAGAGGGCAGATAAGGCAACCAAGAGCCCTGAGCCTCCATGCAAGAGTAACCACCCCTGCCCCCTCTGCCAGTTTTCATTCAGCGCGCATGATATATGGCAATACAGCCACACACCTGTCCAGGCCATACAATATGTTTAGTAGTCTACAGTTCCCATCATCGCCGCGATAGACGAATTGAAAAAAAAAGTCACTCACACAGTAAACTGAAATCTTAGTCCAAATGGTCTTTAATCAAAACTTAGAATGCGGAATTCCTCACTTCACAAAGGTTTACAGTTGTAACATGTTTGTTAGGTTGACATGCAACAACTGAATAGTAACATCAATTTATGTCTTTCAATAGCCTATGCAAAATAAAACCACGGATAAATTTCGGACCTTGGATACCTACCACTTTTGTGGCGTATGATAACATTTCGTGAACATAACATGTAAACATCATGTGGTTTTATTTGGCACTCGACCCATCTAAGTCTTAAAAAAAATCAACTGTAAATGTTGGGTTACAATGATTATGATAACAAAATAAGATGTCTTTATTTCATCGTACATGACATGTATTTGGTATCTTTTCAACAATGATTTTTTTTCTTCAACGAATTGACTGTGTGAGTGACTTTTTTTTGTTGACGCCTATTGATTAAGATCACTCAATATATAGAGACACTATTTCGCAATAATGCCAAAATATTTTTTTTAACCGCGTTACATGTTTACAATGGACAGAATGAACCTTTGTCTGAACTTTTCATAGTCAGTATTTCTGTTCATTTTTAAAACTGAAACTTGAATTTGAGCTATAATTTCCTTTTTAAATCACACGATTCCTCTTTTAGAATTGAGCGATATCATTCTCAGTATGGGTATTTAGAATTAATTTTCTTTCAAAACTTGATATTAATTAAAGGCGGTTTTTTTTTATACGTATAGTCAGAATTTAATTTTTCGAAGCATGTGTGTTTGGTGAGGCTAATTAACACTTTGGATAGTAAACTTGCACAATGTAAATCTACCTACGGCGACGAAATGCCTAATGTTTAATTTGGTATTTGAAGACCGACATGTTTTCACCATTTTTTCTCTACAGAACGAATGCATTTCCGTGTTCTTACTCAAAACTTGTATACCAGACACTTAGAGTTTTATAGTCTCATAAAGTGCAAAGGAAAGGAATGTTAACATAGTGTGTCAGTTTATTTGAATTTTTACATTATACAAACACTTTGGAATTACAATAAGTTGGAAACATCACCATAACTCAAGGACATATAAAAATAGGTTTCTATAAAAGCATTACAAAACAACAATTGCTGCAGTGTTCAAAACTATAGTGAATTAAAGTGAATCAACGTGACTCGTTGTTTGTCTGTGGGGTCTGTTTACTACGTGTGGTAACAATCATAACGCAACTGACAGATGAAATAGTGAGTGTGCTGAAAAACGGCATTCAACATCAATGTTCGTGGATTGTCATCGTGGGGTATATTTTTACATGAAAATCTTTTTGTTATTATTGTAATAACCATTATTAAATATTTGAAGTCACCTGTGCCTGGGAGGGAAACAACGAACTGAATCACTGTAACCCTCGATATATCTGATATAGGGATGTGCAGGTGTAACACTGCAGCTGAATAATGATACAAAAAACAGCTAAACAATTTTCTTTTTTGTGTGTGGGGGGGGGGGGGGCGAGCATGATACCATGGTACACAGGGCTTGGTTTACGTTTTTCCCTTTTCTAGGACGGCCACCAGGAAACACAGAAAGGCTAATTTTTATTGTTCCACAAAACGCAGATAATTATTTCTTGTTTATAAACAATGGAAACAAACAAGCTTTCCGGTAATCATTGTCAGCCTGCGTGCTTCTAATGACTCTTGTTATTGAGGGGTAAACATGGATCTGATTGTTATCATAGAGGCAAGGCCCCCTTATGCCTCCCGTGGGTATGCCTATGTTTTGTCAATATCTTTAAAGTAGATATTCATTGATTTTTAAAACTGACTTAATTTTCATTTTTGCGTAGGTGAAGCTTAGACCGGACAAGTTTGTCAAAATTCGACACTTGCAAACATTCGAAGTAATGATTATTATCAATTACAAATTGCTAAAATACAGCCCCGACATAGCACCTGAACAGCTCTCCGAAAGCCGCTGAAATGTGTGACGTCAAAGGGAGGACGTTAATTGCACAAGCAGACGATGTCCCATAACATCTCACATATTTTCAGTGCCTGTTTTGTCATCTTCTCCTCAGTTATTTCACTTCACTAGCATTAGTCTATTATGTTTAATCCATATATTGCCTCACTCTAAACCCCGTGCATGGGTTTATTTGGATGGAAAATGAAGCGTTACAAGAATAAAGGAATCAGTTGCTTGTAAACAAAATAGACGCCATTTCATTCACAGCTGCATACATCGCTGGACGTTCGGCGTTGAATGAGGGATAAATACCGTCCTTGCAATCATTCAGCGGGCATTTCAATTTGAAAGTGTGGTTTCTTTGATTGTTCATTAACCCTCATCCTATATATTTACAAACAAAAGATTTCATTAATCAGAATCTGTTTCATTCCCATTTTAGAATGGTGTGAAATATGGGCACGTTTGAATACACTAAATTCTTTATAATTTGAGAAATAACTGCACTGCACTTATGTTCATTCTTTATGGGACGTCGTCTGCTTGGACAGGATTGTTCCCTTTATTGACGTCATTGAAACATTGTTATTTTTTTGGCGAAGCGCTTGTATATCGCAGATGCTGGGAGGTAGTTTTATTTGTATTATTGTTTAATTACCTGATATGTAGTTGACTTTAAACTGATACGATTGCTATCTGTTAACTTGCCAGTTTCTAGTGATACATTATTTATCATATTTGTGATTTTCTTTGAATGTGTACTTTAACAGACATCTATATCTATCGAAGTTTATCAAAATCCTATGAAGACTGTTCGTCACCAAAACCCTTACATTGAAAGAAAATAACCTTGATTGTGTTGATCGATGTTCAAATGAAAATATACTTTTATATTGAACCATTAAAACAAGTCGAAAGAGCATCGTGGTACTGTGTGAGCAGCGTGGTAAATTAGTAAAGATTTTTGAGTCTCATACGAGAGGTTCCGGGATCGATCCTTGCTCGGTGCTTACAGCTTTGGACACGATGTTTTGCCTACACCTTTCCCTCATGATCCATGCAGGTGTAATAAATGATGTAAATGGGTAACTGGAAGTGCTGGGATAATAATAATTGCAGGGCCCGCAGGAAGAGAAGTGTTAATACTGATCTGGCTACCCTGGGTAAATAAAACCAAATTATCATTTTCATTATTCTTTCCTGACAAGTTTTGTTTATACTTTTTTTTTCAACGTGAAAAGGCCTAAAAACTAAAACATACTGAAACAAACTGAGCCTTCATGTCGTTTTGGACATTACTAGCCACTTTGCCCATTCCCTACAGAAGCGATGAAGACTTCTGTATGCCCTTTAATGTTTAGTAACTAGTCAACGCTTGAATTTTGAGCCGAATAAATCATCTACCGCATTATGACAATATAATTATTCATGCATTATTCCCGCCTTGAGTAGACTGCCTACCAGCTAACCATCACAGGCATAATTAACATATATTATGCGGCGTCTGTACTAATGGGGAACACCGGCGTGTACATTTTGCTATACATGCATTAGGCGTATGGTGTAGTCTCGTTTCCCCATGCACGTTGAATTTGCACATATTCCATTCCATTTTACAGTCCTATTTCCTCTTCATATTTTCTAAAGAAACAGAAATAAAAATAACTATTTTGACATGTTTCAATATTGAACAAAATTTACAGTTTACGTATATTTCCTATAATTGCCTAGCTTTAGAGTCTGAAATAGACATACATGTAAATAGATAATAATGAGATGTTAGAGACAACTTCGATCCTATGACAATATAGTCCGGTAGCAAGGGGAGGGGAGGGGTCAACCTAGCTGGAAAGGAAACCAATTTTCATGTGCAAGAATATAAAGATTGCATAGTCCGATATAACGAATTGACCGTCTGGCATGTTCTATGTGGTGCCGTGTGGCCGGGGGAGGTCAGAAAGTGGTCAAAAAATGAGCTAGATCAGCTAGAAAGGAAACCCTAAGAAACCTATATGAAAAGATTCGCCATAGTCCCAAGGTACATGAATGGACATTGCCAGACGTTTTAAGTGGTGGGGGTGCCCGCCAGACGCCCCCAAAGGGGGTCCAAAAATTGAGCTAGATCAGCTGGAAAGGAAACCCGATGAAACCAATGGGAAATTGTCCGGCAGAGTCCAAAGATACCCAAATGGCCCTACCAGACGATTTAAGTGGTGGAGAGTGCTTGCCAGACGCCCCTAAAGTACCCCAACCATAAATATTGAGCTAGATCAGCTGTAAAAGGAAACCCTAAGAAACCTATATTAAAAGATTCGCCATAGTCCCAAGGCACATGAATGGGCAATGCCAGACGTTTTAAGTGGTGGAGGGTGCCCGCCAGACGCCCCCAAAGGGGGTCCAAAAATTGAGCTAGATCAGCTGGAAAGGAAACCCGATGAAACCAATGGGAAATTGTCCGGCAGAGTCCAAAGATACCCAAATGGCCAATGCCAGAAGATTTAAGTGGTGTGGAGTGCTTGACAGACGCCCCTAAAGTACCCCAACCCCCAATATTGAGCTAGATCAGCTGTAAAGGAAACCCTAAGAAACCTATATCAAAAGATTCGCTATAGTCCAAAGATACACAAATGACCACTGCCAGACGATTTAAATGGTGGAGAGTGCCTGCCAGACGCCCCTAAAGTACCCCAACCCCCAATACTGAGCTAGATCAGCTGGAAAGGAAACCCTAAGAAACCTATATCAAAAGATTTGTCATAGTCCAAAGATACCCAAATGGCCACTGCCATACTATTTAAGTGGTGGGGAGTGCTTGCCAGACGCCCCTAAAGTATCCCAACCCCCAATATTGAGCTAGATCAGTTGGAAAGGAAACCCTAAGAAACCTATATCAAAAGATTCGCCAAAGTCCAAAGATACGCAAATGACCACTGTCATACGATTTATCCAAAGATACGCAATTGACCACTACCAGACGATTTAAGTGGTAGAGATAAACTGTTAGACGTTACTTATATACACCCCCTATATTGTAAGCGAGATTAGGTGCAAACAGAAGTTCGTGGGGGGGGGGGGGGGGGGACCAAACAGAACAAATTGGCTTTGTCCAGACTTACATAGATACTGCCAGAAATCATCATGATTATTGTGGGATCTACCTGCCAGACGTCCCCCCCATCCCCCAAAAGAATGACACACAAATACGGAAATTAACAGTCGAACAAACGCTGTACCAGCAAAATATGATTGATTTAACGCACGTAAGGAGTTTACTCCTATAATTAATATCTTTTAACAATGAGAGTTATGGGTTGTTGTGATTATTAATATAGTCTGTTATATAATTTACATTAATTCTTGACTGAAATGGTAAAACCGCATTAGGCCAAGTATTGACGTTATAATTTCATATGTTTATTGCAAGCACCAGCAACCGTTTTATTACTGATATAAGTTGTAAATCATAAGATTCATTCAAAAAATTTCAGATTTTTTTTTTTCAAAAAGCGCTAGCGCAAGCTTTAGTCAAATTTTGGCCGATTTAATGATTTCCCCATATACAGAAGATAATAAACCATTTCACTGAAACCTGGTCATCGTATATTTAGAATCATATTCCGCTGATTTTGATACCAACCAAATGTATGTACCTCACTGAAAAGGCTTTAGGAAAAAGCTCCAGTCTCTACAATCATTTTAAAAATCATATATCGTATCCTGATTAATGTTTGATACATTATTTCAAACTGCTGTTAAGATCCAGAGTTTTTTTTTTAAAGATCACAATATCCTGATACATGTATTTTAACAATGATATCTAATGACTACTTTGCGAAATGTAACCGGCTAGCTGTGCATTTCAAATTACACAGCCTACACAGAGGCTTTGTTATAAATATTTCATTCCTGATAAATCAGATTTCACTTTTATCCACAAACATAAATGTGTGTACCATTGATGTCAGTCAGTGTGGTGCATAATCATTGGTCGGTATTAAAATGTGCGGAATATGATTCTTAATACGATGACCAAGTTTCAATGAAATATGATATGCATACTTAAAGTTACATGTGAACATGTCAAAAAGGTACAATAGGACCCTCTTGATTTTCGCCATGAGCGGCCCCTCTTTTTTCTTCTTAACATTTTGAATATCTTAAAGTACATTAATAAAGAAGATTAAAAAAAAGTCGATTGCGCTTAGTCATGGCGGGTGCACGGTTACCCCTCTTAGGTACCCTACTGAAACTGAAGCCATTGACATTTTAAGAAATTTAAAGCTAAAAAACAGCTCTGTGTATCTTGGTGTAACTAATGTTTTACTAAAAATATCATTCATGAAATAGTTTCTCCTTTAACACATATTGTTAATCTATCACTAAAAAACGGCGTTGTTCCTAATAAAATGAAGATTGCAAAGGTCATACCTATTCAAGAAAGGTGACCAACAAGACAAAGGTAATTACCGCCCTTTATCACTCCTAACAAGCTTCTCAAAAAATCTAGAAAAATTGTTTATTCTGGACTCATTACATACGTTTTTAAATAATAATCATGTCCTCCCCGGGTATCAACTATTCACGCACGCGCTTCTAATATTCATAAAATTGCCAGAGCTATATAGACAGTGTCACACACTGCAGGTATTTTCTTTGACTTCTCCAAGGCCTTCGATACTATAAATCATGATAATTATATTGTTGTATAAGTTATCTCACTATGGTATCCAGGGGAAGGCCTTGGAGTAGTTCAGGAACTACCTTAGTGATAGAAAACAATATGTATACATGAATGGTTTTGAATTCAGTCAATTTACTTGTGGTAGGGGCATATCCCTCAAGGCTGTCTGTTAGGCCAGCTCCTGTTTATTTTATTTACACTAACGATCTCCAAAACTCATCTGCAGTCTTGTCATATATCCTCTTTGCCGATGACTCCAATATTTTTTTGCTCTCACCATAACCCTGATACACTTCTGAACATTGTAAACACTGAATTAAAGTGCGCTTTTGACTGGATTAAAGCTAACAAATTGTCGCTCATCATAAATGAAACAAATTTCTTGCTATTTAGTAATTCTATATCATCCTTATCAGGTCATATACAAATAAACAATAAATTATTTCCCAGGTTGAGTCTATCAAATTTTGGGGTGTTTATATAAACAGTAAACTAACGTGGAAAGTTCAAATTGATTGTTTATGTAAACTGTTGTCATGTAACTCAGGTGTAATGAACAAGTTCTATTCTGTCTTAATCTTGCCTTATATCTTAATTATTGTACTTGCATGGGGAAATAGCTCCATAACCCTCATGGACAAAAGGGGTTGTAAGAATTGTAAAGAATGTTGGATTTCGTGCACATACAAATGAGCTTTTCTATAACTGTAATATTCTTGAGATATCTGACTTGTACTTTCTTGGAATCTTGGAATATTTATATATACGAACTCTCGAAAAGTAATTTACCGGATGATTCCTCCCTATTTTTCAACCCAACATTATGCTGTACATTCCTACCCAACTAGACAGACAAACCATTTCCACCTCCCCCGAGCTCCCACCGTTTTTTGCAAACAAAACAATCACCTTTACTGGACCCAAATTCTGGAATAGCCTGAACAACGAACTGGTTGATATAGCTCCTCCAACAATAGACCGCTTCGGTAATGTATGCAAATTTTATACATACCTTTCGAACAAAGGTTGTTCTTGACAACCTGAAAGCTTGCCGGAGGCTTGCCGGATATAGCAACATATAATGTATGCAAACTGGATTCCAAGCATTGAGGCTCATTTATAAAAAAAACAGGTCAATGGAATAGCTCGTCACTAGGTGCTCAGAGAATTATGTGCATAAATTTGTATACATTACAGAAGCGGTCTATTCGTTTGCATGGAAGCTAAGATGTTACCTTTTAAGTAAGTATGTGTGAATATTCACGTCATGCTTGATCGTACAGGTGGTCACATAGAATTTGTTCTTGTTATACTGTCTTGCCTTTACAATTTTTCATTCGCTTCTTTCTTCTTCTTTTGTTTAGTCTCTTTCGTCGTTTTCTTTTCTTTACTCCACATTATGAGCTTTGCTCTCCTTGTTCGTTTAGTGAATCTGATATTTCTATTCCGTTTCGCTTTTTATTACATATTAATCACAATTACTTATAATGTTAAGTACTCTAAACGGGAGCCTAATCATTTACAAGCTATATGCTTTTTATTTAGGCTCCTCACAGTTTACATTATCTTCCTTTTTTCCCAGTCGTTCCTATATCTCTCTAAACTTTCCACCTATTTACCGCACATTGTACTTGATTTGAGTTCTTTACTCGTACGTTTTGAAATTGACGCTTATATGCTAGTGATAACTGAATTGTTTTTGATGTGAAAGTGAAACAAATAAAACTTCAAACTTCAAACTTCAAACTATACCAATATGTCATATATACAAATATTATACTGTGTTAATATAAAACTCCTCTCTCCATTCGCAGAAAAAAAATCACATAAACTGGCCTCAGAATGGTCTACTATCTACTGTAGATAGGGTAATCAGTGAACCGGCCATAATTGGACTAAAGCTTGCGCTAGCGCTTTTTGAAAAAAAAGGTCAATTTTTTTGGGAATGAATCTTATAATTTACAGCTTATATCAGTAATAAAACATTTGCTTGTGCTTGCTATAAACATATGAAATAATTATATGTCTACTATAAATTATATTTTAATAACGACAGTAATTGGCCTAACGGAGTTTATAATGTCAGTTATAAAACATACTATAATTATTAACAATCACAACAAACCATCTGGCGAGTAATTTCCCACAGGCTTCATAAGATTTCCTTTCTAGCTGATCTAGCTCAAAAATGGTGGGTGGGTTACCATAGGGGCGTCTGGCAGGCACTCTCCACCACTTAAATCTCTGGCAGTGGTCATTTGTGTATCTTTGGACTATGGCGAATCTTTTGATATAGGTTTCTTAGGGTTTCCTTTACAGCTGATCTAGCTCAATATTGGGGGTTGGGGTACTTTAGGGGCGTCTGGCAAGCACTCCCAACCACTTAAATCGTCTGGCAGTGGCCATTTGGGTATCTTTGGACTATGGCGAATCTTTTGATATAAGTTTCTTAGGGTTTCCTTTCCAGCTGATCTAGCTCAATATGGGGGGTTGGGGTACTTTAGGGGCGTCTGTCAAGCACTCCCCACCACTTAAATCTTCTGGCAGTGGCCATTTGGGTATCTTTGGACAATGGCGAACAATTTCCCATTGGTGTCTTTGGGTTTCCTTTCCAGCTGATCTAGCTCAATTTTTAGACCCCATTTGGGGGCGTCTGGAGGGCACCCCCAACCACTTAAATCTTCTGGCAGTGGCCATTTGGGTATCTTTGGACTATGGCGAACAATTTCCCATTGGTGTCATCGGGTTTCCTTTCCAGCTGATCTAGCTCAAATTTTGGACCCCCTTTTGGGGTGTCTGGCGGGCACCCCCCACCACTTAAAACGTCTGGCAATGTCCATTCATGTACCTTGGGACCATGGCGAATCTTTTCATATAGGTTTCTTAGGGTTTCCTTTCTAGCTGATCTAGCTCAATATTGGGGGTTGACCATTTTGTGACCGCCCCCTGGCCACACGGCACCATATAGAACATGCCAGACGGTCAATTCGTTATATCGGACTATGCAATCTTTATATTCATGCACATGAAAATTGGTTTCCTTTCCAGCTAGGTTGACCCCCCCCCCCCGGCTCCCGCACTAATATAACAACGTTGATGAAGCCACAATTATCATGATTATTTTTTATTCATTCTTCCTTCAAGTGGTCATATCATTAAATGCGAACAATTAATCATCTGCTTCCCAGACATGCCAGATGGGAACTTTATTCTAAGGGGATTTGAGACTCATATGTCGGCCCTTTTTTTTACAGTCATCATTCACAAAATAGAATAATGTTTTATCAATGCAAACTGTGTAAATACAATCTGTACTACAACATCATCATAAAACATTGTTATAACTCCATGCTGTTCATTCTATTCAGAAGAAATGAAGGCATATTTCGTCAATAAATATATGATTGTCGTGGACAGGTAACTGATGTATGTAACATGCATGTAACATGATGATTGAAAAGAAATTTCACATATATTGCCAACTAATGATCTAGTAAATTAATAATAATAATAATAATACTGATAATAATAATAATAATAATAAACCGTTCTTGTATAGCGCATATCACATTATGATATAACGTCCCTATGCGCTTCCAAAGGGTTTGGATATTATTACCCTGGCTTTAGCTCCGGCGGCCGTAATCAGCGCACAGCGCATTTCAAGGAATAAATCCTGCCAGGTACCCATTTAACACCTGGGTGGAGAGTGGCAAATGTGGATTAATGTCTTGCCAAAAGACGCTAGTGCCGGGCTGAGATTCGAACCCTCAACCCTTGGATTGAGAGTCAAGTGAATGAACCACTATACCACGACAACACACAATTAGTGCCCTGATACGTGAGACACAGAGGTTTTATTATTAATATGATTATCGTTTTTGTTTTTACCGTTTAGATTTTGAACGGGAAAATACATACATGTATATATCTGAGGACAAATAGCTTCATCTAAAAAAGCAAACCCTCGTGCTTCAGTTGACCAAAAGACAAATGCATCATGGGAAGTGAGTCTGTTTAGAATAACCAATGGGGAACTTTGGCTGGATTTTCTGATGTTTGCTCTTGAATTTGAGTATTCAAACATTGAGGGGACAGGCATATTTTGTTGTTGTGCGGGTACCATTAATTATGTGCTGTACAGTTATCACCGTAGCCATCGCGATTGATTCACCACGTAAATTTGAACTCTTCGACAAGTACACTACGAAGTCAAACAAATAATGTTGTTCGAATTCTATTAACACTTAAAAAGGTTATCATAACATTTCACACATTCATACTACCTTCCTCGGGTTGGGGATGTCTTCGACATTCACTTAGATTGGTGGTTCTTGCAAACGCCGGAAACTAGCTTTAAAGTGATGATGCATAACGCAGGCCCCTAAATTTGAGGGGCACGGGTATGAGTCAGGGGATGGAACAATTTTCCTATTACCCCTTCTCTTATTTAGTCAGTGTTCATCTTGTCATTTTTTTAAAATGGAATACAACAGTATATGACAGTTTCAAAAACATGAATTTATTTAAATGTTATATGTGCGACAGTTTAAATAGATGTCGGAAAGATTTTTTGGAATACTTAAGGTTGATCGATTATACATAAATGACTGAATTTGTCATTAAAGTCTATTATAGTCCAATACATTACGTTAAAACATTGCCAAGTTTACTCCATATTTTTTTCTTTTTTTCGGTGACGGTTCCGACTATTTCATGCAATTTCCTAGGACTGATAGAGAAAACTCTCATATATTGGGGGTAATCATAACATGTAGTTTAGGCTGGTAGAAGCCTAAGGTTGGTAGAAGCCTAAACTACATGTTAGTTTCTTAGGGCTATCTATCTATATAATGATTATGCTACTTTATATGGAATGAATACACCTGTATGATTAGTGGGATTTCATATTTTACGCAGACGTCGCTAGATAACTGAGTGAAAGGGATGATTATAGTCCATTTCAAATTAGGTACTACAACGCGCAGTTTTCTTGAACGAGGAAAATAGGTTCTCAGGAGTAATACAAACATACTTTTCAAACACCTTCCGACCATCTAGTGACTCTATAATACACGTTCACATGAAATAAAATATAAAATGATATAATAATCAAATCTACCAGGCACATATGCCTCCAATTAAAATTATGGATTCTCTGAGGTTATTGGCAGAGTGCTATTTAATGAAAGTCACAAGAGAGAATTCATTATTTTACCGATGTCTCTAAAAGAGTGCATATTAATTCATATCAATCATCAAATTTGTACTCATCATCAATGCTACATTTATCATTACTCTACGAAATGATTTCATCACATTAAATCTACTAGCAAATGGAACATAATTGTGTTTATGGCATACAGAGTCATCATCAAGGCATTTAATTTACTTAAGAATACCTGGAATTCATCTTTTTACCTAATTTCTCTGAATACGTCATCGATTTGTTCACTATGGCTTTATGTCTCAAAACGTCTGACATTATTCTAAGGTTTAAAAAATCGCAAATCGAAATATCCGTAATGACATTTATATTCAACGATTCAAAAAGAGGAACCTCATCATTTCAAGCAATTATTGCCAACATGCCAGTTTCAGATTAGTTTTAAAAACGAACCGGAATATGAGTAAGAAAAGTTCGAAAGAAAAAAGGTAATGATACTAATAATAATGACGATGATGACAATGATAAAACTAATAGTAATAATAACAATAACAGCAATGCATGGTATTTACAAAGATCTTTTATAAACCGATGTTTCAAAGCACAGTAAAACAAAATTGAAAACATCTATTGAACATAAATTGAATATACAATGATAATAGGGTTACTTCTAACAGAAGAGTTTTTCAGCACAGATTTGATTGATTCAAGAAATTTGGCCTGACAGATATGTAAAAGAAGATGGTTCCAAAGAGTAGGAGCACCGACTGTAAATTAGCGTTAACCATAATGAGTATTAGCGTGAAGAAGAAGAACAAAATCTAAGTTTGCCCCAAATTTTGGCTCAATTAGAGATAAGATTTTAGAGGAATGAAGCAGCTATGCAATTTCTGATCTTAAAAGCAAGAACTAGAGTTTTAACTCTTACTTATGATTACTTTCTTGTGCTGCAATTATTATCTTTTCCAACTGGATATTTGTTTAGATAACACCCTGAAACAGCTGAACCTAAAAGCAATTTAAAAGTTGAAAGATAATACAAATCATGTAAAACAATAGAAAACAAAACGATAAATTGAAATCCCTTCGAATGTTATTGTAATATTTTTATGAATGTTTTCATGGTTAGTAAAAAATCTTCTTGCATAAATTCGTATTTCTTACACGATACTCAAGGTCTGTGCCACATTTCGCGGCGATCGGTTGTGTCGAGGCCATGCAGGAATGAGCTCAAAATAGCCCAGTAAAATAAGGGTTAAAATGAATTCATTTGTTAACGGGAGGGAAGCCGGTGGACTCGTGCTGCACTGTTTTGAATGTCTTGGAGGGAAAATGTTTACGTGGACGGCAATCCAAAGTTGAGACTATTACAATAATTTAAAGTGATTTGGTAACTTTGTAGAGGCTTGATAAAATCGGAGCTGCCTGGCCTTACATGCTATCAGTGTATGTAATGGTTTATGCACGCTTGGGCTAAAACCACTTGGTCTAATTTCCAGATGGGCTACCTTCATTCGGGCTGAACCCTTTTGGTCCACTCTTCATTTGGTCTAATTTGCACTTGGTCTAATAACCAGAAGGTCTAATGACCACTTGGGCTAATTATCACTTGGTCTAATTACCATTTGGTCTAATTTGTTTTGTTGTCACTTGGTCTACTACCAGTTCGTCTAATATCAGTTTGTGTAATTCCCAGTCAGTCTAAAACTAGTTGGTCTACAGGCATTTCGTCTAAAATCCACTTGGTCTAGTATCCATTTGGTCTACATGGCATTTTTATGGTCTAATGTGCAGTTGGTCTAACTTTCATTTAGTCCGTTTTCCATTTAGTCTAATTGTCAGTTGGTCTAAATGCCAATTTGTCTAAACATCACTTTGTCTAATTATCACTTATTATTATTTTGCGATCGGCTTGTTTAAGTATTTACATGACAAATCAAGGGAAAAAAAACATATATATGTACGATCTTTTGTAAGAATTGTTATATGCTGCTGATGAATAAAGGAACCCCGTGGAAGGGTAACAAAATAAATTTAAAAAAAATGCTGCTCGTTCGCTTAGCTTCCTCGCATAACATAATTTGACTCGGGGAGGGGGGGGGGGCGCAAATTCACTGTTAATACCTAGATACGCCACTGCCTTAAAAGAAGAAAAAGAAGGCAGTGAACAAGTATAAAAAGCGGCATTTTTGTGGGTAGCAGGAGACACTTTTTGGATGCTTGGAAAGGTGTGTGTGTGGGGGGGGGGGGGGGCATTGTGCCCCCTGCCAACGAGCGAGTTAATTTACGTGTTAGATGAACAAATAATAATAATGATAATAATAATAATAATAATGATGATCAAAATGATAATAATGATAATAATGATAACAATAATAATAATAATTATAATAATAATGAATGATAATAATTATAATAGTGATAATAATGATAACAATAATAATAATAATAATAATAGTTCCATACTCTCTTTTTTTCTTCTTCTTCTCCTTTTTTCGTTTTTCTTCTCTCTCTCTCTATCTCTCTCTTTTTGGTCACTTAAAAATTATAGGGGGCAACCGCCCCTCCCCCCTGTAGCGCCGCCCCTAAAAATAGCAGTTTGCAGAGCCTCAAAAGAATCAGAGAAGCTTAATGGCAGAATATTTAGTTCTTGATATGACAACAGTGTGACACCTTTGAGCAGGAACTTAGCGAGAGCTGGGGACACAGTGCCCGAACGTTTAATAATATTGCAGCAATTAAGATATCCCCCACCCGAAACTTGCTCGCTACGCTCGCTCGCACTCACTTGTTATAAATCATGGCAGTAACATAAAGTCCTTCTTTGAAGTTTCATTTTTTTAAACGTTTCATTTCCCTGTCCTTTCTCAACTTGCTACTAAATGGCCAGAAGAATAAATAGTAATTAGACCAAATGGTCATTAGACTATATGAAAATTAGACCAAATGATAAGTAGCCTAACTGGTTATTAGACGAATTGGATATTAGACCAAATGGTCATTAGACCATATGACAGTTAGACTAAATGATAAGTGTCCCAACTGGTTATTAGACTAAATGGAATTGGACCAAATGATAGGTAGACCATATGGTATTAGCCAAAGTAGGTGTAGCCCAAATGGATATTAGACTATGTGGCTTGTAGACAAAATGACTGTTAGACTATTTGGAAATAGACGAAGTGAAAATTAGCCGAAGTGAAAATTAGCCCAAATGGGTTTTAGACTAAATGGGGTTAGCCAAACTGGGTATTAGACGAATTGGTTATTAGGCCAAATGGAATTTAGACGAACGTGGAGTTCGACGTGGAGTTCGACGAACTGTTAATTAGACCAAGTGGTGGTAGACCAAGCGGCAGTGTACTTATGTAATATGGTGTAAAAATGAAGCCCAAGTAAAAAAGAGCACTTCAAAATCATCATGTGCTTCACAAAAGTAAACATATGCAAGTGACCGGAAATGCCTGACTCATTTTCCCCATAGACTCAGTGTTAGACTCAAGCGTATGGCAATACGCTTTCGTAAATGGGAGTATTCAGTCATAGATATCTTAATAATAGCATTATATATTTGAAAACCTTTCTATGCCTGGCTATTTATTTATCCTTCTGAACATCATTATACAAGACAGATATCAAAATTCAACAATTAATTAAATCAAACCTCAACAAAGTTACCGAATCCCGGCCTTTAAGGGACTGTGATGATCTAGAAGCATGGAGGCCATGCTGAGTGGAATGTAGATGCTTAACACCGACCACAGGGGCGGATCCAGGATTTTTTTATAAGAGGGGGCACACAAATGCAGGTTTGTCAACTTTTGAAAAAGGGAGACCCGTATTTTTTAGGTTTCGCCAGCTCTCGAAAAGTCGCTCAGTGGGGGTGGGGGTGTCGACATAAAAAAAAAAATAAAAAAAAAAATAAAAAAAATCGCCAAACCTCCAAAATTCGCTCGGGGGGGGGGGGGGGGGGGTTATGGGGGTCCAATTCCCCTCCATACTTCTCTGGCCGGATGTGCCCCCCCCTAAATCCGCCACTGACCGATCATATTTTGCTATAATGAGTCTTAGGGTATTGTTGAACCATGAAGCTACATTGGTTTGTAGCTTCATGGTTGAACATTCCGAACTGGTGCGCCTAATTTCCGGGGTTGTCCCCGGAATCGCCTCCACTCTCATAAATAAATTACGTGCGACGGTTGAACTTTGAACCACATCATGCGATATTGATAACATTAAGAATAACATTAAGAACATTACTCTTACTTAATCCGTGTGTGGGGTCCACAAATCTAAATGAATTTATGTTAATAATGACAAATAATCAGTGAATCTATTTAAACAAAGTAATATGCTTTATACACTTGCAAAATCTTTCCCGTGCAATCGGTGGGGCTGAACGAGGATTTAGCCCCACCGGTGGTACGGGACTGAGTAACCCATATAATAATATTTTATTATACGCTATTTCTTTCTTTATTTTCTTTTCTTTTCTCTCCCTCTTTGTTTTATTTCTCTCTCTCTCGCTCTCGCTGTCTCTTTTCATTGAACGGTGAACGGCATCTTTTATCTTCTTCTTTCTTTCTTTCTTCTTCTTCTTTCTTTGTTTTTTCTGTCATTTTTAATACGCTTTTTTACAACCTGCAATTACTATTAGTACATGTATTTTTTAATTATTTTTGTTTTATTTTTTTTTTGGTGTATTTTACTGGTGAACCTTTTTATGTCTACATGTTCATGATATTGCATTTAATATTATTGAATTTATACCACCAGCTAATGAGGAGAACCTTTTACAGAAACGTGTTTTCTTTTGGGAATCCGCAGGCATTAGCTGGTGGTTTTTTGTTGTTGTTGTTTTTTTTCCTTCTTCTCTCTTTCCGCTATTGTACTTTGTGTACTTTGTATTTTGTATTCTCTGTAATTATTGTTATACTGTTTTCCTGGAAATGAAATAAAATAAATAAAATAAAATAAGTTATTACACGGTGGAATTTCCCCAGCATGAGGACACCGCATGAAGTCTACATAATTGATTATACCATGATGAATTCTGCCTTGTCTCTCGATCGTAGCGAGTAGGCAGGTAGATATATGCACTTTACCAAGGTACTGACTGGGCTTATTCTACATTTCTTCCTAGAACCACTGGTCACCAACAATCCACTTTACTTGTTATAAAATCCATCTTGAATAATTAGTTGTTGGTCGGCTTGGCAATTTTTTTAATACATTATTTAAAATTTATAAATTGTTTTATAATTCTGTATCATGATTTTTTCAATTTTTGAGGTACATCAATTTTGTAATTGCTAATCTGCAAAACTTTGACCCTGTCAGTCTTTTCATCAGGCAAAAATGTGGATCGGAGGGAAGGGGTAGAGTTACCGAGGGCCGCACCTCTGGCAATGAGAAGATAAAAGAACATGAACAAGCAGAATTCTTAATGTTGTCGTTTGATTGCTGAAACGGCTTAGATTCCAGGGGTGAACCATGTTCTGAATGCTACCTAAACAAAAAACAAAAACAAAAACAAAAAATCGAAGAAAAAAAAAGGAAGAAAAAGAAGAAAAAAAAAGCCATTCGAATATACTCTCTCCCCCCCTTGTCAGTGATTTACTGAGTTCATAGATGGTCGGCGTGATTTCTGAAATCGTATTCCTGGTAAAATATTTTACCCGTTCCCCTTTCAGGCATTCCTGGGTCTGCAACTGTACTTGCATTGTTATTGATACAGCTTTTCATGACTTATGAGCCACGGCCTAATGAACTTGTAAATGTTAATGACAGCCTACGTAGATATCAAGAAGGGTAACTCATACATTAATGCGAGCCTGTGCCTGGTTACTTGTTCATATTTCTGCAGGTTATTTCATCATGTTCATACGGAGGACAGTCATGGTTCATAATGCTCTGCGAATGGGGAGAGCTATTGTAAATCCACTGTTTAGATATTTACGTGTATATTTATTTTATTTATTCTATTTATCTTTTTTCAATAAAGTTGTACAATACATATCATAAATTTGTACATTTCTTTTTATAATTAGCAGGAAAAGAGAAGAAAGATGAGGTGACCCGGAGAAGCAGAGCTTCACGCACACACACACACACACACACACACATACACAAACATATATATATATATATATATATATATATTTATCTAAAGCCTACCTTAGATGGACTTTGCATGCTTTGAAAAGGTACCTTACGAGGTCTTTTACAATAGCGGGACATATACATGTCCATCTAATGTTTAGACCAAAATTTATGTTAAAAATCGTATTGCTAAGGAGACGAATTGCACGGTGTTAGAAAGGGTCAAGCACCAAAATTTATTCAGAAATGCACAGAAATTATTTGGTCCGACACATGTACATTGGTTGGTAGTTTAAAAATGATTGTGTATATCATGCAGGATGTAAATTAGTACATTACGAGGACGGTGCTCACATACCATTTTTATGTCGAACTACGTTAAGTGGACAAATTATTTTGGAAATAACGTTTATATCTTTTAGTAAAGGTAAACACGTTTTATTGGCATGAGAAACTGAAAATTCATCGAATTGGTGTGGTTTTTCAACACAGAGCAATTTAAATTGGGGCTGAGTTTAATATATATGACAACTTAAAAACAAAGTCCACGTAATGTGCTAAGTGTGTGAGAATAATTCACAAAATACAAAGAGAAGACACAATCATTCAAAAATTGATGGATTAATATTACTGTCAGTAGAAATATCATGTAAAAATACTGAAATTTCAAATGAATTATAATAAAGCCGACATACCTGTCGTAGACAGAAGTGATGCCAAGGTCTTGTTGAATTCCTTGAATAATGTTAATAGTTTTGATAGTTTTGAGTTGCTTAGATACCCACTGGTGTTAAAAAGCGTACTGCGCTTTGCCAATGCGCATGTGTTGCCATGGGTAATATCATAAATATTCATTAAATACCTGAAATGCAACAAGTGCATATATTTGAGAGTAAACAAGTCACCGAGTTCATACAGCATTCTACTTATATTCTACATGTACTATACGAATTGTATGGTGAATATCATACACAAAATATCATACATCTTTAACGAAATAAAACAATTAGCTTCAAATTATGGGATATCACAGCTATAATACACTGGTAAATGAAACCGCCGTTTCATAATCTTTTGTAAGAAACACTGTCCAATACCTACTATAATTTGGTAAGAAAACAAACTAACTCTCTTCTGTCTATTTAATCTATTATGTATGTTTAATTTATCATTTATGTGACAATGATAATAATAATAATAAAAAAATAGAAACAGGAGTCAGAAGTGAAGAGGGAGAGAGAAAATAAGGCAAAGATGAAGAAAACAAGTGAGAAGAGAAGGGGGAAGGGGGCAAGGGGTTACACAACATGACATATACATACACATAAACACACACGGACAGAAAGGCAGGCTGGCTCTAAAGATATCATTAACCCCACTATAACAAGGGACCCGTGTATTTCAGGTGGGCTGCGATGTTCTGCTCGTTGGGGGCAAGGCCATAGTGATGAATTACAGCTGTGATCTCACTGCTAGTATAATCAAGCTCTGGCTGGGGGGGGGGGGGGGGGTGTCTGGCTTGAAGGGAATAAAAACACGTTCAAAATCTTCCCCTCATCTTTATCATGCGTCATGGAGGCAATTGATTGCCTAGAAAATACTAATGTGATTTGAGTTGCTGAAAGAAATATTTTTTACATGAGACCTTGAAGCTGGAGAGAGTATGGTCCTATTTTTAATGTCTGGGGGTAATGAATTCCACTGCTTTATACAAATAAGTATAAAAAGAATTCAAAGCAGCATGAGTTCTGACATATGGCTGATGCACACAATTCTTCCGCCGTGTGTTATAATTGTGAATATCAGAGTTTGGGACAAATAACCAGTCAACAAACAAACAAAGTTGTGGCCTAGAGAAGAGTTTGAACATAAACACGAGACAATTCAAGGAAACCAGTTGAGCTAAGGGTAACAGCTGTAGCTGTACAAATAAGGGGGTACTTGAATGTCTAAAATGAGAATTAGAGATTAATCTAATCACTTTCTTTTGTAAAACCTGCAATTTGTGTATATGAGTTTTAAATGTGTGGCCCCACGCAACATTACAATATAATAAATGTGGCAACACAATACTATTATACAAGGTTACTAAAACTCTTTGAGGTAGAATCAACCTCAATTTTGAAAGTACACCAACACCTCGTGAAATTTTATCACACAAGTTGTTTAAGTGACATTTCCATGTCAAATATTCATCAATTATAACACCAAGAAATTGAACATTTCACTGTGAAAAATAACTTGGCCATTAATAATTAAAGGATCAATATTTGCTGGTACCTTTCTACCCTTTGACCTAAAAATAACACTATTTGACTTTTTAACATTCAATAAGAGTTTATTTCAACAAAACCATTCATAAAGCTTCTCCATCTCTTCGTTTGCCAATGACATTTAAATGCGTGGACTATTATGTGAGAGCAATAAACTGGTATCATCAGCAAACAGAGAATATAAAAATAATTTTTAAGGATGGACAATATCATTGATATATAATAAAAACAACAGAGGGCCCAAAACTGAGCCCTGAGGCACACCGTAACGTGTGGTTGCGATCTGTAATTTACACCCTCCAAAAACAACAAATTGCCTCCTGTTACTCAAGTAACTATGAAACCAGTTCAAAGTCACACCTCGGATACCATGATTATCAAGCTTTTTCAAAAGTATGTCATGGTCAAATGGTGTCAAATGCCTTTGACAAATCAAGAAAAATACCTAGGCAATACCTGCCCCTGTCAATTGCATTTACAGTTGTATTTAATAAATTGAAAACACCCATATACTAGTTGAAAAATTCTTCCTATTAAAAACCGAATTGTTGAGAGATCAAAAATATCTTCTTTCGATAAGTAATCATATAACCTTACATGCACCAATTTCTCGAGAATCTTTGAAAATATAGGTTACAATGTAATTGGTCTATAATTTTCAATATTTTTATTATCATTTGTCTTGTAAACAGGAACTACTTTTGCTAATTTTAGATTAGCAGGAACTATGCCTTGTGACAGAGATTTATTAAACACATCGCACAAAGGCTCCACAATATAATGAATGCAATCCTTCACAATTCTCGGAGAAACATCATCAGGGCCACTTGATTTAGAAGGCTTAAATTGTGAGACAATTTTGATAATTTCAAAAGTAGTTGTTTGCTTAAAAAAACAAATAAAAATTGGTTTTACATGGTTTCAAGTATTCATTAAAATACTTTGGGACTGTGGGAATACCCTCACCTATTTTCTGAGGTAATTCAATAAAATATCTATTAAGTAATCAGCTTTCTGTTTATTCGATGTCAGTAAGGTATCATTGTGATACATTTCCTCTGGAAGCGAGCATTTCTTGCCCTTGACCATGTCTTTTTCATGTCATTTTTTTTGTGAGTTGAAATGAATTTCCATGATAATATTTTTAGATAACCGAATGGAGAGTGTCAGAGTATTCTTATAATCCATATATTTTTTTAAAAAATTTTAATAAAAGTGCTATACAATTTACGTTTGCGCTTAATTGACTTTAATAGACTGTGTGTAATCCAAGGTTTCACAGACCTATAGCTTTACATTTCACTTCAACAGCAGGAAATTATAAATCATACAGTTCTGAGAAGTTCCTCATGAAACTATCATATGCATTATCAGCATCATTTACGTTATTATCTTGCCAGTTGATTCCCATGAGTTCATGATTAAAACTTGATTTTTTTTGCATCAGTTATCACCCGCCTGAAAGCTGACTGACCGTTCTTATTGAAATCAACAGCCCTTCCCTGATTGAAAATAGGCATGTGGAAGGATATATCGGAGCATAGAATACCACAAGTAAATTCATTATGAATGCAGTTTGTAAAGATGTCGTCAATTAAAGTTGCAGAAATATGTGCCACACGAGTAGGCTTAGAAATCAGAGCTAATAAGCCATGAGAATACATGCTATTAACAAAGTCATTCACATTATCATCAGAGTCTAGATTTAATAGACTGGTATCAAAATCACCTAAAACACATGTATCTCTATTCACCCTGTTCGTGTACGCCAGCTGTAGCTCAAAATTTTCAATAAAGGGTTTGATATCACTATCCGGGGCTCTATATTCACAACCCACTAAAATCTTTTTATCGTTATCGCTAATCTCAACAAACAAAGTTTCATAGCCAGTTTTTGGACCAGACATATCTTCACAAATATTATATTCAAGCTCTTCTTTTATTATATAAAGCAACACCTCCACCAAGTGTAGAAGGTCTAGAGATATGAATAAGGGAATAACCCGGAATTAAGAACATATTAGTATTCGTGGTAGGTTTGAACCAGGTCTCAGAAATAACAATTACAGAGAACTCGTGGTCAAGACACGACAATTCGACCAATAAGTCATCATAATTCCTAGATAAACTTCTGACATTCACATGTAATAAAGACAAATCCTTACCAATATTAGAATATCTACCAGTAAAATCATTACATGAAATATAATTGCATTCTCTAGATCTGTTAAGTAAGTTAAGATCATCATCAATCAAGTCATCCAAAATTAAATTTAAATACCATGATAGAAACGAGAGAAACCAGCGCAAACACAGAAATGACGCACACATACAAACATAACAGTAACCGTAAACATGTTGACATACAGTACAAAACACAGGGAGGGGGTGAGGAACAATAACGAGAGAATATGCAGAAGGAATGAAGCATGAAAGAAATGGTAACAATCATGAACATAAAATAAAGGTAAATAAAAACAAAGAGTCCATAAGAGTTAATGAAGATGATAGTCTGGGAGCCTGTCCCGAAATAGTCACCCCATTTCACCCATAAGATTTGACCCCGTAAAGTTACTTAGACCATCTAAATCATTGACAAAAAAGGTTGTCAGCCTGACCGTAGCCGCCGGGTTAAGCCCCCAGAGCCCCCCAAAGGGACCCTAAAGTTGGGTCGATTTCACCCCATCTAACCCATGCACCAAACTTTGTCAGGAGGAAGTAGTATGACTGGACATTACAAAACACAAAAAACTGACAAAAATTTCCGTCGGGATGGGGTGTCAGACGGCCCCTAAAAATTGGGGTAAATTTTTCCCCTTAAAGGGGAAGTTCACCCTGAAGATTACTTGAGTTTAAAAAATGCAGAAAAATAAAGAAAAATATTGGCGAAGGTTTGATGAAAATCGGTCAAATAATAAAAGAGTTATGAGTATTTAAAGTTTTGGATTCGTGACGTCACATGCGAGCAGCTGCCCATTGGTCATGTAATAAATATTCCATATATTCCCATTTTTTTTTACGTTCCACGATAAATTAATATTGTTTCTTTTCAGAATCTAGTATTGAATAACATTTCTGACAATTTATCAAATGCACAGACGAAAATATTCTAAATTTTCTGAGAAAACTGTATTTTATGGAATATTTATCACATTACATAATGGAGGAGCTGCTCGCATGTGACGTCACAAAATCAAAACTTCAAAAGTCCATAACTCCGTTATTCTTTAACGGATTTTGTCCAAACTTTCGCCAATATTTTTCTTTATTTTTTCTGCATTTTTTAAACTCAAGTAATCTTCGGGGTGAACTTCCCCTTTAAAGCCCAGAGACCAAATTTTGTCAGAAGGAAGAGCTATGGATGTACATTCCAAAAATATAAAAACTGACAAAATTGTCCATCGGGAAGGGGGTGTCAGACCCCCTGAAATGAAAACCACAAAGTGCCCTTTGACAATGCTTTGCCCCCCAAAATGCTCTGTATGCAAAGAAAATACATTTTCTTACCTTCTGACTATGATAATTCAAAAGCGTTTCATTCAATTCACTTTAAATTTTCATAATATAATTTTGAGTATAATAATCTTCTTGAGGTGCAATTTGGTATTAATTTGTATTTTTGTTAATAAGTTATTAAATTGTGAAAAATGTATTGCTTTCTCAAAAGTAGCCAAAAAATATTGTCAGGATTATGTAAACACAGCCATTGACCATCTGACAAGGCATAATAGAGGAGCTTGCTTGGTATCTGCGCAATTAACACATGAATAGTACATTTCAGCCTGGCAGTCACATACCACAGATACCTGAAAAGCTCTTCTATTATGCCTTGTCAAACAGGTGAAGATGGACAATGGGTGTGTTTACATAATCCTGACAATATTTTTTGGCTACTTTTTAGAAAGGGGAGGAGGGGGGAGGGGGGCAAGTGCCCCTTTTCATAGCTGATAAGTGCCCTCTTTTCTTCGTATAGTACCCCCTTTTCTTTCTAAGTGCCCTTTTTACCATCTGATAAGTGCTCCCTTTAACCTCAGACATTACTGCCCTTTTGAAATCTATTAAGTGCCCCCTTTTCGTCTGATTAGTGCCCATTTTCAGTTCTAATAGTGCATTTTTCCTTCTGATAGTGCCCCTTTTCACCTCTGATAAGTGCCCCTTTTCTTTCGTATGACTGCACCCCTTCTTCTTTCTGATAAATGCCCTTTTCACCTTCTGATAAGTGCCTCTTCTAACCTCAGACATTACTGCCCCTTTTGAAATCTGTGTCTTTGTTTTTCGTCTGATTACTGCCCATTTTCCGTTCTAATAATGTAATTTTCCCTTCTCATAAGTGCCCTTTTTTCACCTATGATAAGTGACCATTTTTCTTCGTATGACTGCCCCTTCTTCTTTCTAATAAGTGCCCTTTTAATATTCTGATAAGTGCCCCTTTTAAGCTCAGATAAGTGCCCCCTTTGAAATACGACAAGTTTCCCTGTTTTCGTCTGATTAGCGCCCATATCCCGTTCTAATAGTGCAATTTTTCCTTATGATAAGTGCTCTGTTCACCTCTGATAAATGCCTCTTTTTAAGTGCCCCTTTTACCTCTGATCAGTGCCCCTTTTTCTTTCTAATAGTATTATTTTCTCTTTTGATAAGTGCCCCTTTTGTCTTCTGATAAGTGCCCTACCTATATACCTATATATATTTAATAAATTTTACCTATTACACCCAGATGCCGTTTACAAACTGTGCCCTAAAGTCCACAAAAGAGCCATATACTTAGCTCCAAATAATCAGAGAGGCTTCATAATAATAGATATCCCTACTGATATCAGCACAATGCGAGGCAGTGGAGCAGGAGGGACACAATTCCCTAAACTATACAAGAATGAGCAGTGCCCCTAAATCATAACAGGAAGGAGGAATTTTTTAAAATAAAAATTTTCCAAAGCTCGCTCGCATTTACCATTGTCTTCTTATCACATTAGGAAAATCACTGCTATTCAAAATATCTTAAATATAATCAGACCATTGCACTCAACTGCAAAGCAGTTTTTATCTAGAACCATATATTCAGACATAAACAAAAATGTCTCGAAAATGATTCTCGATAGTGTATTAATCAGAATGTAGCGATATACTGATGTCTCAAAGTTGTATTTTCCGCCTTGTTTTCACCCTTTGTAGGTGCCCCTTTCCCCCCCAAAGTACCCCTTTTTGTTGGTGCCCCCCTCCCCCACTTTGAAAGACGCTCCGCCGCCCCTGTTCCTGGGTCTATCAGTCTGGGGGAACGACTGGTAGGCTTGGAGGTTGAAGGTTATTCACAGATATAACACTTTATTTCACGGTAAAGTTCATGTCTACCTTTAACAAGATTTCAGCCAGCGCATTGTTACTTTGAGGTTCAAAAGTTCGAATTCCAACCCAGTGCCATTTGTAATAGAACTCGGAACTCGCTTTGTATTCGAACCTGGCAAGTTAAGATATTAAATGTAGGCCTACGCTTCAAATGCCACCAGGCCAATGTATGTATACATAGGCGAATGCCAAACTTGGATGTATGCCATATCTGTGGCGTATGCCTATATTCAGTCAATACATCGCGGGGTATTGACTTCCAGCCTCTGTCATATCAAATGGAGGGACTGTTTTGGGTTTTTTTTTTCTTCAATGTATAATCCAGGTAATATCATTACCAACAAAGTCATTAAAAAAAAAATGATGAAATCTATAATATGACGCATATCTATTATATTGTGCAATATAGGTAAAACTATGATTGAGACATGTTTCAAAAGGGCCCTATTACTACCTTGATCCGACCCGCCCGCAACAATGGTTTAAACAATAGTGCTACAAATATTCGAATAAAACCTAAATTGTAAGTAGAATCACCCAAAACCGTCAAGTATGTTAAACATTTGGGGAAGTTCATGGGCAGAGCAAATATGAAAGTCAATCCAATCCAATCCAAGAGGTATTTGATAAAGCGCCTTTTCCTTGCAGTTACAAAAGAGCTGCACACATTGCTCAATATGTTCATGATGTTTGGGTCACTTAAACAATGATATATCACTTTTAATGCAAAGACCATTTGAGCCCAAACAGTCCATTATTTTCTAGCAAAACAAATGTGACTTCAGAAGCTTCTTGAACTTAATTGTTAAACAAATGAAGCCGTCTTCACAAAAGCCGGTAGCTGGTTTCACAACTTTGCAGCAACGTGAATTTGCAGTCACGTGTACTTGTACAATTCAGATCAAGAGGTCATATCTTTTCAACGTTACATCCTTATCCTGTTTACGTTGGAAGCCCGTGTTCTGGAATTCCCCACTTCCTTTTAAATACTAAAATTTCTACGCTCAGACTATTATTTATGATGATATATTTTCAGAAAAAAATGCATAGTTTTGAGAATCCCGTTTACTCCTCATAACATTGTACTTGTTTTTTAAAGCTGTGAATAAATTAAGGTCGAACTATTCGTAAATTATTTAAATGTAGGAAATATATATATATTATAAGCTTGTACTGTGCCATATTTGTATCAGCAGTAAGATTTGACAGCATTTATAATATTTTTTTTTTGGCGGTATTTTGTATAAAAAATATTTTAATTTTGATTAAAGATATTCTCAGGCTGATTTAATGAGAACTAGATTTCCATTTTCACCTTTTTCTAAATCCATTGCTTTAGGGCACGTTCTTGGAAAATAGGGCAATATTTTATTCGTTTAGTCATTATGAATATAAAATATTTATATTGATGTTTGTTTATGGTTGCTCTCTAGATTATATTTTGGTCATAGATTCCACAATGGGTCGAATAGCCATCACCGTTTAAGCGGTAGCGGCTGAAGTGAAAGTAAATGTTATATTAGTGAAGACTTTAATTCACGTACATGAACCTTTGTGGAAGGAAACATTAAAATCAAGTTAGTTGTTCCCTAAGCAAGAAAAAGAGAAAATAGTTTGATCAGAGGAAATTAACATCGTGCATGAGGCATAAACGTGTTTGCAATAAAGGCTTTAAAGAAATTATTTATTTCCAGAAGAGAAGTAATGAAAGGGGAATGAAATGTTTGAATATGGTCACATGATTTTGTACTTACATGTGAATATTTTGCTAGATATAAAGATGGTAGTCCATGATCTCCGATTTTTTTTTATTTTACTATTTTTTTTCGTGGGGGGGGGGGGGAAATCAGATCAAGGTAATCGTTAACTCTGGCTAGCGCATCAACTTACCACAGTACAACCACGCGGAGATTAGTTTTAAGCTCGAACACTAGGTGTGCGTTTTATGTACATTCAAGTATAAAAATTAACTTTTACCTCTAATTTGTTTGATATTAGACTTAAAGAGAACTAAATCTTCCCAATAATTTTCAGTTACTAGTTTCTTGTTTTCTATCCACTAAAAGCAAAAAGTGGGAGAATTTCTTTGGCTAGATAAATCTAAAATCGGACTTTAAACCTTGGAATTACCACGGCTTTAGAATAACATTGAACGACACGTCATATGTTAACATTTATTATTCATCGAAATGACATAAATATTTTTGTAATTTGAAGATATAATATGATTATTTTCTTTTTACTTTTTGATTTTTATGTGACTCGGTTATGTTGTTATTGTGACCCGACGCCTGAAAACCTACAATAAGTCGCCAAAATTATTTTTTGTTTGTTTTATACATTTTCTGAAAGTAGAGATTCTCAGCTTTCCAATGGTATATAACACCTTAAATATCACATTCAGAATCAGTATGTGGCCAGCAATCAATAACTCCTATTCAGAGAAAATGGCCATTTAAGTTCGGAACAAAAGAGTGGTAAACCTTCGCTCTCTGTGTGTGACCAAGTAAAACTGGGTATTTAAATGGCCATAGCAACCGGTATGAAGGGATTATTAGATTAGGCTGAATTTTGGCATGCTGCTTGAAGAGGACCTATTCATTACTCAATTCAAAAAGCAATTTAATACCTTTAGAGATAAAGTAGTAATTTGGCATTGAATGAAAGTATTTCAAAAGCAAATTTCAGCGATTTCGATTTTTTAGCTCGACAGGTGAAAAAAGGAGTCATTTTAAAATGCCACCAAAACATATTTCTAAGTCGAATTACGACTCACAAACTTGAGACATGATAGAATGATAATGAAACTACCCATTTCTATCAAAAACAGAAAATCGACTGATCCAAGCAAATTTACTATTTTAGGCTGTTTGCTACGTTGTGGTCCGTGCGACTTGTGGGTTTTGAGGCGGCGGGTCACAATTGTCAACGAAAAACGAAACTAAAAAAAAGAAAGAAAGAAAGAAAAAAAATCTAAACCACTGTCAGTGTATCAAATAATGATTTAGAAAGAGCGAAAGGTTAAACGATGACCAACATGATTGCGATGATTTCGAAAGTACGAGTGAGGGGAGGGGGGGGGGGGTGATTAAATCGATCACATTTTGTTCTTCAAATTAGCAACAATTTAGTGCTACATAGTTCTAAGATGTAATGTCTTTGAAAACACTGTACATGGTTAGAACTTTTTTTAGAAAAGGTGAAAACATTGCAAATTTTGATTAAAAAACAATGAGTTTGAACATCTCAATGTGTTGCCAATTTAATGATCTTAAATCCAATCCCCCTTTTCAAATTCCTGGCATCAAACGCAACTTTTCTTCTCCTTTTATCTTGCTCTCACCACTATCATCTATCTCAATTCTTGAATACCCCCCAAAAATTGGGCTACTGGAATTGCCGACTGTCTGCTATCGCTGCAAATACACACGATGTAGTACGTTCATACGCATTCACAATGGTTCTTTGGAAGGCAGGATAAATTTATCAAAACAAAAATATCAGAAAAAATAATATTACCATATCCCTGAAAAAGTTGTCATTATGAGTACAAAAACAGCCAAACAAAACAAAGATCCACAAAAAAACTACAAACAACCCCCCCCCCCAACAAAAACAACAAACAAACAACATCCCCCAACAAAAAAACCCCTGAAAACTAAACTAAAATGGATGAATGAAAAATAAAACATCAGTGAATTTCATTTATCTTTAAAGGATCATCAACTTTATTGTCGAATAGCTTCAGTAATATACATTTAGGTGAATATATTTTTCATCTTGTACTAGTGTGACAAAAAAAAAACAACAACAAACAAACACCTCACATCATGGACATGGCTTGTATATACAGTATATGAGCAAAGTAAAGACAAAAAAGTTTTGGTAATGACGAAAAATAGATTCTCAAAATCATCACTGCATGTTCGAGAGCACAAACTCACTCTCTCTCACACACACACGCACACACGCACACACTTATATATAGTTAACAATAGTATGTATTTATAACAACCCTATAGTGTCTAAAATGTTTCATATTAAACCATGGCAATAGCTATACATTATAACACACGCACCCAAGTCATTTTAATATTTTGCCAAGGGCTATTATCATGATTATCCAACATACATATATAAGGAGTGTGATAGTATAACGGTGACAAATGTCATAACTCTTGACATACAACTGATAAGGATATAATTATAGCTTTTATGAATATGACGTAAATATGGCAAGTAAATAATTTAACATATTTCTAATCTAAATTTATACATGACCTATTTGGTGTTTGATGAAGCATTACGTTTAACTCAGCGGTAGCTGAGTTGAATGGAGCGGCTGGATCTTTCACTTCATAAAATAGCGAAGATTTATCCTGTTATAATAATGAAGGTGAAATATTTACAAAGCACCACAATAAAATACCCCAAATAATGATATCTTATATTTTTTTGGCTTATTCGGAAAAAAAAAGTGAACAACTATCCTCAAATTTGGAAATCTGACCACCGGCATTTTTACTTGTAGGCAAGTTTGAAAATCTGATTTACCTTGTTGGCATCTTTGGTTCGACACTGCCTATCGAAAATGGTTTAGCAACGCCCAGGAATAGAATTTGTGTCATTGCGAAGAAAATTTCAAAATAGCAGATCCGTAAAATGGTAATGAAGCTTTCATAAAATCATAAACTGTTTAATTTATACTTTATAAGTCATTGAAACACGGTGATTTATATAGCGGATAATAGCATAACATGCTTTAATATGATTATAGAATGCAAGGAAAACAACATTTGATAAATCAATAAAGCATACATTCGCAAGATCTATAAAAAAAAAAGAAGACCCCCCCCCCACACACACACCCCAATCCCCGCAAACAATATTGATTAAATCATTACCAGAATAGTGGAATATGTACACTTTTTCTTTTAAACTTATTAATTTCATTAATCATGTTTATCAGAGATCTATTTCATATACGTTTATGACTATTTCTGAGTTCTTGACGAGATGATCTTGCTGTTGTTAACCAATCGTGAAAAATTTCTGATCAACTCCGATGTTTCTTACAATAACTTATTACGGTGAATCTTCAAAGAGATCACCTTGCACGTACGCAATACATTGTGTAAACTATACTGTGCGCGAGTATCTTATGTAGCGCTCCCTTCTGTACGTTCTCGATTGTTCCTGTTTGCTGTTGAGCTGAACATGAATGCCAAGCAATGCAACAGTATTCAAGAACTGGATGTCTGATGTAAACACAGTGTAAAAGAGTCATATTCATTGAAGATTAAAGTGCAATTTCAAATGGGGTTCTCCAAATTGAGTGCGTATACGCTATGATGTATTCTTATTTTCATAGTGTTCCCAATTTGTGTCAAGCACTGCAGGGGTTCGCATTCGTCGTCAGCGGCCAGGATGCGAGGTCTTTGTTTGGGAGGAGCTCTGTTTCTGAAACAGTGGCATACTCCCTTTACCGTCCGTTCCTGGCCATACAGAGCCACCTGAATTGTTTCTATTATTATGATTCATCTCGATATTTGTATGAGGCACATCCAGCGTGGTATGAGGCACACCCAGCGTGATTTCCGTTTCACCGGAAACGCGATAATGTTCAAGTTGGCGTCTGATCTTCTTCTTCATGTCTATAAAAGTAATAAAAAATTGAAAAACAGACACATAATCATAAACAAATATATATATAGTAGTAAAAGATAATATTCATGATAAAAGACATGAACAAAAATCAGAAACACACACACACTCACTCACGCACACAGACAGACAGAAGAAAAATACGAATATTCTCTTTGAAATACACAATATATCTGTATGGGAATTGGTCTTAAATTTCCAATAATTCAATTTAAAAACAAGTGAATGAGTAAATTACGCATTGCGTAATAAATGTCCCCGCCGGAAGTGCAGATCTGTGGAAATTAACTAGCCTGAACCTTAAAACTTCAGTGAAAAAACTTTAGTGAATAAAATAATAATGTTACTTGCAAAAGAAGAGAATACCAACAATGCATGTATACAACTGAAATATAAAACATGAAAACATTATGAACCTTCAGCCATTTTGAATAAATTTGCATAAATTTGCATGAATAATGAATTTCAAAATTCTGTGTAGAAGTTTGGAAGCCCCCACCCAGCCCTATCAGATAAAACAATCGGAATCAAAATCCGATGTGAAATAGAGGAGAAGTAGCATTTTTTGTCAATTTTGAATAAATTTGCATAAATTTGCATAATTAATGAATTTCAAAATTCTGTGTAGAAGTTTGGAAGCCCCCACCCAGCCCTATCAGATAAAACAATCGGAATCAAAATCCGATGTGAAATAGAGGAGAAGTAGCATTTTTCGTCATTTTGAATAAATTTGCATAAATTTGCATAATTCATGAATTTCAAAATTCTGTGTAGAAGTTTGGAAGCCCCCACCCAGCCCTATCAGATAAAACAATCAGAATCAAAATCGGCCAAGAAATGACGGAGAAGTAGCATTTTCTAACGGACAGACGGACGGACGGACACACGCACACACGAACGGAGCCCGTTTCATAGTCCCCTCGCGAACTTCGTTCGGCGGGGACAATAATTATGGAAAATGAGATGCAATAACAGTATTCTTTCATGTGGTACTACATCAACATCGTCAATGGTATACTAATGTATTAGTCTGGGAGCCTGTCCCGAAATAGTCACCCCACTTTACCCATAAGATTTGACCCCTTAAAGTTGCTTAGACCATCTAAGTCATTGACAAAAAGGTTGTCAGCCTGAACGTAGCCGCCGGGTGTAGCCCCCAGAACCCCCACAAGAAGACCCAAAGTCGTGTCTATTTCACCCCATCTCCCCCATGCACCAAACTTTGTCAGTAGGAAGTAGTATGACTGGACATTACAAAACACAAAAAAAAAACTGACACAAATTTCCGTCGGGATGGGGTGTCAGACGGCCCCTAAAATTGGAGTAAATTTCCCCCATAAAGCCCAGGGACCACATTTTGTCAGAAGGAAGATCTATGGATGTACATTCCAAAAATATAAAAACTGACAAAATTGTCCATCAGGAAAGGGGTGTCAGACCCCCTGAAATGAAAAGACAAAGTGCCTTTTGACAACGTCCCCCCCCCCCCCCCCCCTTCCACCAATGCTCTATATGTAAAGAAAAAAAAAACAAACCAAAAAGCATTTGCTTACCTTCTGGCTATGATAACTCAAAAGTGTTTTATTCAATTAAATTCAAACTTTCATAACATAATTTTGAGTATAATAATCTTCTTGCAGTGCCATTTGGTGTTAAGTGTTTTTTTTTGATTGATAAGTTATTAAATTGTGAAAAATGTATAGCTTTCTCAAAAGTAGGACTATGTAAACACACCCATTGTCAATCTGACAAGGCATAACAGAGGAGCTTGCTTTTATCTGTGTAATTAACACATGAATAGTACATTTCAGCCTGGCTGTCACATACCACAGATACCTGACAGGTTCCTGGCCTATATGTAACAAGTCTGCGAGTGGTGGAGGGATACTTCAATAAATCACTTGCAAGATGGCTACTTATAGTTGAACCATGGACCCTACTACAGATGGACACTGATCCGTACCATAATGAATTCATGCACCTGACTCTGTCAAAAGAATCACAATGACATTCCAAACATGTTTCCCAGCTTTGATCTCATCACGACCGCCGCCAGTCAGCCATAAAAGAACCAGAACTGTGCCTTGAGAAATCTACAAATGCATGCGCAGAAGAAAAATGAATCGCTTAAAATCATGGAAATGCATGTGCAGTTGTGGCGTACAAATGAAAATTGTCGTATATGCATTTTTCAATAGGAAATTAGAAGTAGTTTACAAGAGAGACCTGTAAATTTGGCTGTAACATAATGATTTTAAACTTCATTTTGAAACTTATCCGATCCATTTTCCAGGAATATGAGGTAATAGGACAGTAGAGGATATGTATTTTTCAAAGTTAGTCAAGGTCAGATGCATGTCCACAAGTGTCCACTTCTGTAATAATCAATCTCATATCACAAAAATTGTCATAATTTGGGGTTCGCTGCTCCTGTAACTGGTCTTAAATCACGATACGTTTCCTGAAATTACACTTCAGCGAAATGAATTCGAAGAAAGGTAAAAGGTTCTTTTGTCTGTGACGATTCGTGATTACGTAATCAACATTGTCGCGACAAATGAATGTGCTCATCAACATACACATTATCAGGTGGCGGCGGTCATGATGTGATCAAAGAAAGACTCCCGTTATTAGTCCATCTGTAGTAAGGTCCATGTTTGAACAGTGTCTATGCTGCATCGTTTTCCAACCCTTTTTCAGTCACGGTACCCTTTTAACTTAAGGAATGAAGATTTTCGCTTCACCCCAAAGAGTGGCATATCTGGATCAGCTAGACCTCGGCGCCAGGGTATGTCAAAACATCTGAGCTAAGATTGATCCAAGTATTTCAGCAAAGAAAATCACTTTTCATGGCCATTATTTGCGTGGAGAAGGATATAGAGCGATGGACGTTTCTTTTCCAATCTCTTCTCAATTTGTAACTTTCACAATTTTGATTTGGTTATAATATTATTTTATTATTATTATTATTATTATTATTATTATTATTATTATTATTATATTATTTGTGAAATTAGTAACAGCGTTGTCTAAAATTATGAATTAATAGTTATTTGCGAGCGAACGAAATATTTTGCAAATTTTCTTTTGAATTACAATTTTGTGACATATTCATAATATACAATACATACATAATATATTATGTATGTATGTTCGAGATTTTTTAGATGGTTTTCAAATCATAGGAATTACGAACAGTTTTCAAGTTTTCTCTATTTGCCTTAACCTATGAGGAGATACGAGAAACCATTTTACTTTTCTCTTGACTTTTAAAGTTTGGCTTCTTAACCTGTAATTCTACCTAAATTATCGATATTTGAATTAGCATAGCGGCCGATCAGTAAAATTATGTTAAAAGGTTTACAATTCATGCGGTTTTAACTGCTCTTTGATGAATATTTACCTTCCAATAATTCCCTCACCTAGCTGATAGGTCAAGTATTTTTTTGTTGTTGAACATTATTCCAAATTTTGATATATTTCTCTCGCGGCAACCAGGTTGAAAAACGCTGCCCTATGGAACTCTTATCTATCTGTCCATCTTATCAGTCAACATTGTGTCAGCGCTCTAAAGAATGTCCATGTTAATATTATCAAGCTGCGATTCAACTAGATCCCAACATTTTACGTGGAGTGGGGTGAACTGATAAGCGACGTTTGTAAAATTGCCAACTGTGATTTAACACTGTAAATCTAAGGCTAGCCGCTGGAGGTCTATCTCTGTGCTCGTCACAGATGTGTTGGCATAGTGATTATGTCTCTCTTCCTTCTCACATGCAAACTACATCATGGCAGGCGGGCGGGACAGTAAATAGATTCAGTGAATCGATCAGAACATCGATTGACTGAGTTCTGCATTCAGGACCGGAACTGTTGTTGGGGCTGAACTAAAGCCTCGAAGCTCCACCAGTAGTCAAGCCCAGTGGCTTGACCGGGATCCATGACCAGGGCCAGGGAAGTGGCATATCAAGTGATTATGACAAACATTGATTGCCTCTGTTTGTTTTTTTTGGTTTTTTTACTTGTAAATAAATGGCATATGCGCACAACAAAGGTCCTACTCATATGCACAGACAGCCATCTGGCTTGCAACCATTCTCATACTTTAATTAATCTTATTTTGGCTATATTGCATAAAGAGTTTATACTTGTGTCAGTGTACAATACAGGGCGTCCGAGAACCCCCCCCCCCCTAAAGCAAAGAGTTATTATGACCACATTATGTGCTCTATGACAATATTGTTTTTAATTTTCCATAAACTACTAGTATTATGCTTCTAAATGATACCTTGATGGCAACCATCCTTACATGCTTTACCGAACAGCAGCATTTTGAATTGACATGTAAAAACTCAGTTGTGCCGGCTTTGGGTAAAACCGTAAAGACGTAGTATCACATGCGAAAATAACTAAATGGCATGCAATCAATCAGAAATTCATACAACACGGGTCAATACTAATTTTCAGTAGTGGCAGAGGCATACCCCCCCCCCCCCGATTTTTTTTCCCTCCAAAATCAATATCCCTCAAATGATGAACAAGTGCCCTCGTGCGGTTGGAAATTGCCATAATCTTGATATTTTTTTTGCTGCTTATGTGCCCTTGCTACCTTGCATTTCCATCTGGCAATGGAGAATGCCACTTACTTTACCTCAATTAAAAATATCACCGTTCTGTCCGCTTTGTTCTTACAAGAACTTCAGTTCAGAAAATGCCCCAAAATTTGCTTTGATTGCAGGTACCATTTCAATACAAAACATTCCTTTTCTTTGCCCCCAACATCGACAAAACATTGGCCATCCTTTATTTATGATGAGAGTGTTATCCTTACCCTAATTATTGAAAGAAACAGATGAAAACAGCCTTCTAATAGGGTTTTAAAAGTCATGTTACATTTGGATCATGTTCGCATGTGATCCTAACGTTTTCACGGTTTTACCCAAATCCTGCCCAACTGAGTTTTAACAAGTATTTTTAAAATGTTGCTGCTCTGTAAAGCATGTAAGGGTGGATGCCATCAAGATATCATTTAAAAACATAATACTTCTAGTTTATGGAAAATAGATCATTATTGTCCATGATTTTGATTAATTTTCTTTCGTTTTGGATTATGCAAGGGGAAATTGACATCATAACAAGGCATGCAGTTTTAATTCAAATGAATTATAAGTTTCGTTCTGCCATCACAATCCAACACGTCATTTTACTATGTGTCTTGTAATACATTCTTAAAATGTAAGATTCATTCTGAGTTCATTATTCTGTTCACTGGACCAGGGACAGACTTAGATTGGCGAATTAACAATGAACTCTATGTAATATGGAACACAAGCAAGTGATCTATTATGTCATATCGCAAGACAGAACCCCCCCCCCCATTAAACTGTTCATATTTACTGTTACTTACGGTATTAATTGACATTTTCTACTTACATATCTGGGTCACAATACATGTACCAAACACTAACAACAGTGAAATTGGCACAACGGTTATCATGATGTGAAAATCCATCGAGGTTTCTGTCAACATAAGGAATAGATAATTTAAGGCACTTTAGACAGTATTTTCAATGGTCTTCTAGGATTAATAAAATCACATGCTGTAAGGTTGGTTACTACAATCTGGGCAAGCTCGTAACACTAGAGTTCAAATCCCGATGCACATAGGAGTACTAGTGGTATGCAATAGTAGATAATAATTGATTAAAATAAAATAGCAACAGTTAGAATAAATGATATTATCTAATTGATATTTTTAACATTTTTAGATTCATTCACAAATATGCAAACACTGATGCCAATGAAAAATATGAAAACACCGCGTCATGGGGTGTTTCTCTAACAACTGGCAAATACTCAGTATGTGTGTCGGGCCAGAAATGAGAATAAAGAGCCTTCTGTGAGTTTAAATACTCGCAGGTTTTTTTAGAAACCCCTATAAAAAGGTTGTACGATATTTTTTTGTGACCATAATTTTGCATATTCATGAATAAATCCAATATGTTATGAGGTTGAATAAATCGTTGCATTCAATGAAGAATGTGAAAACATCTTGTCAAAGTGTTTACTCATTTTAAAGGTCATGTAAAGTTTTGGTAAGCCCTCAAAAACTGTTCGTCAGATTTCTTCAATTTTTGTTGATAAATAGCAAGATACTAGCAATACTAAGACACTGTGAAGATTTCGCCTCCTAAAGTTTAATATTAAACAAATAAGAGGCAAAAACTAATTTATGTGCCGGGACAGGCACGTAAAATCCCAACAAAGGTAGCATGTGCTATACACTGTAAACACACGTGTAAAACCAATGATGAGTAGCTACACACAGTGCACACACGCTGTCTCTATGCGAAGCCCCAAGATTGCTGTGCGGGGAGCCGTCGGGGTGGAAGGATCGTAGCATAATGGCAGTGCTCAAGCATCCCTTACAGATATTTACACTGAAATTCACCAGAAATCATAGATGGAATACCAAATGATCTCTTACAGACATCTTTTGATACAAGGAGAACAACATGAGACTATGTTTAACATGTTTCTTTCCAATTTCCTTTTTGCTACCAATACTGTGCATGAGCTTTAAATGCCATTTAAACAAAATAGTGTTAATGAAGTGTCTATAGTAGGTGTAAAAGTAAAATGAATTTATTCATCAAAATTTCCGGTCAGTATTCTTCACGTATGTGCACTAATTACATATACTATGGGGCATGCATATTCAGAACCTTTATTTAAAGAGAGAGAGAAAAAAAAATCATAAATTCAGAGAAGTCCTCGAAAGGTAAGTCACCGAGTTTTCAATCTACATTAATTTATTTCTTGTTTTTATCGGATTTTTCCTGAAACTTTCTTCGATTTTCCTCAAACTTTCACCAATCTGTATCCCTAATTTTTGTGTTTTTACCAAAACCAATTTAATATGAACGGTAGCATTCCCCTTAACCCTTAGAAGGGCCGGGGTGGGGCAGGGTCCACCCCGGGACGCGATCTTTCGTGTCTTTATATAGCAGAGGCGTAGGTAGCGGGGGGGGGGGGGGGGGTATACATCCCTCCCAACTTGGTGTGTACAAACATCCCCCAGGTTACACCCCCCAAAAAAGGGTGGAAAATATACATTTCTATTATATGTTGTAGATAGATATAATTTGATACATTATATTTATAAATATTGTTTAAATTTATTCATTCTTTATTTCAATATAGATAATTATTCATGTACAATATTGTAAATTTATATGAATTTATCAATATTCATTTACAATTCTGTCGTTGCTTCTGATTTTTTCCGACATACTTTTACACTACTAATAAGTGAAAACCATCTACTTCGAATTATACAACATGGGTGTTGATCTGGGGGGGGGGGGGGGGATATGGAGGTATAATTAAAAAAAAATTGAAGTGGGGGGGGGGGAGGCCTGTATTACCATCCCCAATATATTTTGAGGTGATTTTTTACATGAAAAGTATATGTAATTATTCTCGATTTAGAGGGTTAAGTCGGTAACTTTCCTATATAACGCAATTTTGCCACTCATGTTATTCTGTTATTAGTAAAACTAACAATTTTCAAAATTGAAACGTAAATATAGTCACAGGAATCGAATGTGGTGGGGAAAGAGGGAATATATCATTTTCCTTTCGAATAAGTGCCCATTTTGATAATTACATATCATCTCTCACCTTACCTTTGATAAATGCTCCTATTTCAAGAAGAGCATTTATCCCTTTTAAACCCTTTTATCCCAATTAATGTAACAAGTCATTTTTTTTCTTTGTAATATATAGGCCCTGATTTAATTTTTCTACTTTATAAGAACATTTTTTCCGTTCTTATAAATGCCCCCTTTCAAGTGTGATTAGTGCCCCTTTTCACGTTTGATAACTCCCGGTTCTACCTTTTCTACACAGTCATTTTTTTATTCTAATAAGTGTCCTTTTCCCCATGATAAGTACCACGTTTACCTTTTCAATAAGATGTGCCCCTAATCCAAAGTGACTTAGAGCCAATATTCCCAAATGCTCGCTCGCTACGCTCCCTCGTATTAAAAGTATAGCTTATTAAATAAATTTTCATTGTGAAAATTTGCAAATGAAACCTCATCAAAATTGTGTTTCCCCGTTTTTATATTATAATGTAATTGCGACCTCACAAATTTTGAATATTGTTTGCTCGCTCTCTCAATATACAAATCATACTACAAAACTGCAAAGCATGATGCTAAAGTTGTATCTTGGACATGTAAAAAGACCCTCACCCCACACACTATATATCTATACATGGGGGGGGGGGGGGGTGCGTGTGTGTGTGTGTGTATATATATATATATATATATATATATATATATATATATATATATAGCATATATGGAGTCTCGTGCATGTCCCATACCAAACTTTAAAAAAAAAGATTAACGGGTACCGCGTAGAGTAAAAAATGGGCTTGTTCATTTTGAGATATTATATCTCTATTAAAAGTTTAGGAATTTTAGGACCTCCGTGGCTGAGGTCCGGGGGTGGGAAGGGGGTGTTAAATCCACCCTATCCACCTGAGAAAGCACCAAAGTAACCCAACCTTTTAGGGAAGGTTTCCGGAAGGTTTGTCATTCTGAAGGTGTATTAATCCATACGTAACAATTTCAAAAACGAAATAGGGTATTTAAATGGATCATTATCCACTGTCTGTTGTCATCATATAATTATTATTTTCCTTCATTGTCCTATTCAAATGACCTAAAAATTAATCTTGAATTGTAAAAATGAAATTGATTTCACACCAAAAATGATGATAATAATAACAATGATAATCAACTTTGCTTGAGTTCACTGTGGGAATATTTTTGTTTTTAATTGTACGTTTGATAATTAAAATGCTCCTCTGAAAAGAAAGCAGTGTCTGTTTTTTAAAAGTTTCTTCAGTAAAAGTAAATATCAGCAGAAAAACGACAAGCGTATAAATTGAACTTTTTATTTTTTCCATTTTTACTTGAGGAAAATTTAAAACAACATCTTTTTTATCCAACCTACATTTTACAGACATGGATTACTCGCTAGGACAATAATCTATGTTTAAGACTATAAGTAGGAAAACAAAATAAAGAAGGCATGATCGGATGGTGACATTGCCTACAGAAATGCATAGATGGTAGATGTAGATTTGTTTCATCGTGCATTTCTGATACATGTTTATAACATGCTGCATAAAGGTGTCTATTCATTTTTCTTTGGTGCGATTACAATACAATGAAACTCAATTCGGCATATTTTAAGTACACATCGAGTATGAAAAAAATGTGCTCCCCCTTTGTGAGACACCAAACGGCACCTTGAATGTTACAAATGCTATAACTTTTGGATAGGTTTTTAAAATCTCACCTGAATTAGTATTAGTTGTATCATTTTCGCTATGAGGGGCGTCTGTTCTATTTTCCATTTCGATGTGGCTGAGAACCGTTCTCCACTTAAGAACACCGTTCGTGTACGAACAGTTCCATCCTGATCCATCCATCTCGGTGAACGAAACCTTAATGCTGATACTAGCGGTAAATGATCCATCGTCATGTGTGATGTGGTCAAAGTCGTGATGATCAACAGGAAATTCAGGATACTTCAGTGGAAACAAAGGTCCAACTGAGCAATTAAAATGTATCACTAAGTTCTCAACGTGGTAGAAAATGGATGGCACTTCCACAGGATGCTCTGCAATGGGAAATGAAAATACAATAACACGATATAAGGAACACAGGATACTCGATATAAAGAAAATTACAGAAGTACCAAAATAACAATTAAAATGTTATTTGGGAAGGTGTTTAAAATTTGCATTAGCTTTCAAAATGGACCCTCATAAATCATCCGTTTTTAGATCCGATTATAATATATCGCAAAAAATGTAGAAATCTTTAAACGGCAGAAAACTAATTTTATGGTTTCGAACTTTATTTACCTGATGACTTTCAACGTATATATCCATTAATTAATTTGAAAAAGAGAATTCTTGTAGCCATTTTGATTGTTTTATCCCCCAACATTGTTTATCAAGCAAACGGTAAATTACATCAATGGTATTATGAATGTTTCTTAACCTGACCCTTCAGATTTAAATGTTGAATACTGCTCGTATCAAGGTAATCCTAGTAGTTTTTGAAAGAGCAAAACAATATTTTCCCTCTATTTTCTCACACACAGGGCTATTTTCTTTCTATTTCACTGATAAAATAGGGGGAAATAGAGTAATTTTAGACTATTTCATTTCGACTTGGGGAGCCAAACATAATTTTTTTATGTACAATAACATCAGAGCTTGAAAGTTATCTAGGCAATGAGACTACCATGCTGAAATTTACCATGTGTAAATTACACAGTTACCTTCCATACTCCTCTATTATGGCTTGTCAAACAGATGATCAATGTGTGTTTGTTAACATAATCCCGCCTAGGCTAATCCCAACAGTACTTTTTTGGCTACTTTTCGAGAAACAAACACATTTTTTACATTTTAATGATAGATTAACCCAATGCCTACGGGAACCGGGTGGTTGCTGTGTTAAACATACGGGAATGGGTGAATTTAGTAGTCAATAGATTAATGAAATGTCATTTAATACGAAATTGTAATTCAAGAAAATACTTCAAGAAAATCATAATAGTAAAAATCGAACCATGTAGATTTGAACTGAATTGGATGAAATACTTTAAAGTTAATAAGATTGGAATGTTAGTAATACCTTTTCTTTTTCAATCGTCCATCTACCACAACTCAAATCTTTAATCCCTCTTGCCAACATCTTGTTATTCGTAATCATGCTTTATGAAATCAATATTATTGAATGACCCAATCTTGATTGAGTTATCTAAATTTATCTACGAAAACATAGAGCCAAAATATTTAAATATGATATCATATACAGGTATATGACTGGCCGTATGTTTTATATACTGCAAAATACCTATACCATTTTCATAATTTGTATCTATGACCGCTATTATTTTTTTTACTTAGGTGAGTAATTTATTTATACGGAAATAAAACAAACAAACAAACCTGTTGTTATAATAAGACGCAGGTTTAAAAAGTTTAGGATGCCAGGTCATGGACAATTATGGTTGAATGAACATACATGATGAAACGATTGAAATACGAGCCATCAATACCTACACAACAACATGGTTTTAACAGCTTTCTAACCCCCCCCCCCCCCCCACCGGCGTAAATCCGGTTCAATGAGTGGGGGTATTATCGCAATCTTGAGGGGAAATTTCCAAACTTTGGGGGCACCGATAAGGGCTATTTCTGGAAAAAGAGGCACCTACAACGGGAAAAATATACATGTACCATCTCTAAACATTGTCATAATTATATACTCTACATTGTGATTACATTCATAAGGATTTCAATTACCGGTATGTTTCTCTCTTACATGCTCTAATATAATTTACTTAAGCATCAAAGTTTGCAGTTGGGTTTGATGACCTACATATTAATGTGCGAGCGAACAATTTTTAAAGATCTGTGAGGCTGCATAGTGATCAATAACATATTATAAATGGGGAAAACCAAGTCTGAATGGTGTTTAAACACAGTCTCGGCATGAGAGACTGAAAAGACCTCTAATAAGTAACATAACTATATCAAATATAAATGTGAGCGAGCGTAGCGAGCAAGCCTTGACGAAATTAAAGTAAAGTTGCTCTAAACCGCTATAAATTAGGGGCACGAATTATGGAGGAAGAAAAAAGGGGCCCTTATCAAGAACGAACATGGCAATTATCAGAAAAGAAAAGGAGTAGAAATATTTCATAGCAAAAGGAGCAATTATCAGAGGATGAGACATGTGCACATGAATATTGGCACTTTGTACCAGAGGTGAAAAAGGCACTCATGAGAATGGAAAAGGGTGTTTGTCTTGAGTTTATTTTTCGAAAGTAGTTTTTATCGTGTTGGGAGCACTTATCAGAAAGAATAGGGGCAATTATAAAATTGGAAAAGGGGTATGTGTTACAATAATTATAAACAATACTTATAGACGCTGAAGGGGCACTTCTTACTAAGGAAAATGGACAGTTGTCAAGGAAGATGGGGCACCTCTCAGATTTTGATAGGCATCTGGCAATTATCAATGGTAATAACATCAAATTGTAAGAATGTGATACGGGCAGGAATATAAAGGAAAGGGGGCACTTATCTGAAGTAAAAGGAACACTTTCCTATGTAAAAAGGGGGAACTTCTGGGATACCCAAATTCCTGAAAGAATGGGGACACTGGACCCCCACCCACCCCACAGCGCCTGATTTTAAATAATCCTAAAATTTCTCTAAAGAGTTGATGCGTCATTCTGAATCCTGAAAGAAGACTCATGAACTTGAAGAAAATGTATTAGATAGACTGTCATTTTGGAGAATGCTGTACAGTCCCGAGAAGTCTCCTCGTGTCCTCAGCATTACGTGAAAATATCTGAGCTTGTTTTCTACACTTTGCTTATAATACCATGTTTTATTAGACCTACATTCTGCATTAACTGTGCATTGAAGAGGTGGGGGTGTAATGCCTATTTGTACCAATGGAAAAGATGTTAGTAATGGACATGGATAAGAGATTTTGATATATAAAATCGGAAATATCGGGAAATTCACATCATATCTTTAGCATTTTAATTGCATTTTATAGGAATTCTCACTACAGTAACAGTCTTTTATATTAATTGTATCAATTTTACCAATAACTGAACGACGTATAGAAATTATTTCTTCCTTGAAAAGTGGGGGATATATTTGTACAGGCCATCCCCCCTCCCCGAAAAGTTGAGTATATATATACCCCATACCCCCGGGATTTACGCCAGTGCCCCCCCCCCCCGTAGTCAAGACGGTGACCCTCTTTTATAAGGCATCTATACATGTGTATCCTGATACTCAGTACCATATCATTTGTCTCGTCTTTCACTATTAGTCTTTATACGTATTATACTTGGAAACCTTATCATTTTGTTTCCAGTATGTTGTTTTCTGTTTGGTCATTTAGACCAAACTATGTGCGGATATCATTGACATGTTAATTCACGATGTATTCGGATTTTTCATCGGTGTGAATGCCTTACATAAAATTATTTGCTGCTCCAGCTTAATTTCGTCCTTAATGTTTGTATAAAAAAAATTATTAGGACAGAGAAGGAGATGTACAGTGGCTGGTATATAGTAAAGCAACCATTTCAGTATCCTATAACTCTATTATTATATTAATGTTCTTTTTATTGTATAACATCAACTGATATGCAAATGCCATCCCTTCTCCCCATATATTTATTTTTTCCTCTTCAGTTAATTTCATCCTATTTGTTATTATGTTTTGTTTATGGCGTTCCCAACACAAGCTCTGCTTTTTCGAATGCTTGCCTCCTTCTTCGTAATATTTACTGCCTTGACCTTTATTTGTCAAATGCATTGTCATTGCTGTCAGAAGTTTCTGGACATGCCATATAAAAGCTTTGCTTTTATTGATGTCCTTCTGTTTTAAAAATATATGTCTTTTCTCTTTTGTCATTATTTGTTTATCATATATTTTACTCACTGATATTTAAGTATTCCTCAGATCTAAAAGAAAAACAAAAATCATTGTTATCATTGTTATTATTGCATTTAATTTATCTTATGCACTATTTGTTATGCACTACAGCATATGTTCATATGATTGAAAATAGTGAAAAAAACGAAATCAAAATAAATATTTTAGGTACGACACACTGCCTTCAGCCTTTGGCGTGCAGCTTGTTGGACGCCGCCTTTACCCACTGGCGAACGTAATCATCAGGGGCAGATCCAGGATTTTTAAGTGGGGGGGGGGGGGGGGGAGCGCGCAATCAAAGATTTCATTTTGGGAGGATCGGTCTGCCATATAGCGCACACAAAGTGTGGGCCCTAGGGGTGAGTCGGGGGGGGGGGGAGTTCCCCCCCTCCCATGCGAAGCATGGGAGTTCTCTCATTTGTTAAAATCGAGAGTGAAAGATTGCACGTATCCATACATATTTTTTCTGTTTTGATAACCCGTTTTAATTATATTGGATATCCGTTTAAAAAAAGAGATAATTCGGGAACCTTCTATGAAAGTTTTGCACATTTACACAAAAGGATAAAACGCAAGATGGATCTAATGAGTTACTCAATTATAAAGGCTATTTATGGGGCATATGCCTACATTTATCTTCCGTGCGAAGCGCAATTTGTTTTCTTTATAACAATTTAACTATAACCTCATACATTATGCCAACACAAAATACGGATTTTTCAAAATTAACCAAGTAGAAATTTAGTTGCGGTATGTTTTTTTTTTTCCAGACAAGTTTATTGCGCTCCGGAGAGGAAAATAATTATATATTTTACAGTTAGCCATTTGATCCAGTTTTCTTCTTAAATGTAGAATACATAACTTTTTTTTAGCATAAATAAAAATAGAATAATATGAAACAAATTTCCACCAAATAATTGTTCTCACTCATCATAAACAAATTGACATCTGTAAGGCAGCTGTAAGGGTATGTCTAAATAGCATTTTAGAGCGCTAAAAAGATTTTTTTAATGTTAGGTAATAAAGCGTTTACAGACCATGAGTTGGTGAATTTGGGTTATTGATTGTAGGTGACATCAGGGGCGGCGATCCCGGGGATTGAGGGGGGGGGGGGAATGGGGAGTCACTTCCCCCCCGGAAATTTTGAAGTCTGAAAAAAAAATGTATAGCAAATGGGCAGTAAAAGTTGCAACACCCTGTTTAGGCTTTTATGTGCTCTAAAATGCAAAGTTTCACTTTTCAAAATGGGATTAGTTCTTGCACACTAGTATTTAAAATGTTACAATATTGCAGAAGAACTCTAAACTACACGTATTATTTAAGCAGAGATCCCCCTTTGTTTATAATAGACAATGCCAACTCCCGCTAGGACCAACATGCAGAGTCAGTAATTCAAAGGGACGGGGGACGCCTCTCCATAAAAAATATTCGACGGGGTTGTTCCCCCCCCCCTCCTCCTTTTGTTGTTGTTATTGTTAGTGGTGTAAATAGAGATTTAACGATTTCGTTGTTGTTAGTAGTGTAAATAGAGATTTAACGATTTCGTTTGACTGTGTGATCGAAAGTGCTCAAAAAAGCTTTTCCGAACTGCACAATTTTCTTCCTCGGTCTTATGTTTATATGCAACCTCGCGAAATAATAAATATAATATACTGAGGAATCCGCCAGCATGTGTGTGTGTGTGTCTCTCTCTTTTTTTTTTTTTTTTTTTTTTTTTTTTTTTGGGGGGGGGGGGTAACCATCACAGACCGCCCCCTTCGGTCTCTTGTCTCACCCCCCCCCCCTTCCGTTGACAATTAATCGCCGCCCCTGGGTGACATGGCAATAATAAGGGGGATTACGGAATTGTAAATTTGGTACACAACAAATACTTGATTTTATCAACTTCTCAGTCTTCTGACATCAAGTCAAAGAGGGGAATCTTGCCAAAATCGGAAAATACCCACGACATGAGTGTGCTTAATCAAATTAGCAAACTGAGATTGTCTTCTTTAAAAAAAAAAGTTTTGGCCTTACAATCCATGTTATTTCTTTGTCTGTAACTCTTACAGTATCCATGTTCATGATTTTGCTCGTAAACAAGCTCAATGAAGTAGAATTTTCGACTTGTAACGCTTCCAAAAGTTACAAAAAACGCACAAAATGCACAAAATCGAAACCCAATGCCCCCTTCTTGGCAAATGGACAGCTTCAGAGAATCTCTAACCATCGAGGCCCCATTTGGACTTCATGCGGGTTAAAACAAAAGTGTTTACGTTCAGTGACTGTGAGTACTTTAACAGCAAGAGCAAGAGGCGCCTCGATCAGAGGCTACCCGGTACGTACCGATCCCGACCGAGCCTCAGCAAGCCCTACTAAGCGCGCGTATGGCAAGCCATATTGATATTTAAAGTGATTTTTTTGATATCACAAATTCGAATTTGTGATATCACGAATTCAAATTGGTGATATCACGAAATGGAATTAGTGATATCACAAATTCAATTTGTGATATCAGGAATTAAATTCTTGATATCACGAATTCCCATTGGTTTATCACATAAACCCAATTTTTGATATCAAGAAATCGAATTTGTGATATCACAAAAACAAATTTTTGATATCATGAATTCGAATTAATGATATCACAAAATCGAATTTGTGATATCACGAAATCGAATTTGTGATATCACGAATTCGAATTGGTGATATCACGAATTCGAATTGGTGATATCACGAATTCGAATTTGTGATATCACGAATTCGAATTTGTGATATCACGAAATCGAATTTGTGATATCACAAATTCTCATAGGTTTATCACATAAACCCAATTTTTGATATCAAGAAATCAACTTTGTGATATCAAGAAATCGAATTAGTGATATCACTTATTCGAATTTGTGATATCACGAATTGAATTTGTGATATCACGAAATGAATTTGTGATATCACTAATTGAATTTGTGATATCACAAATTCGATTTCTTGATATCAAAAATTGGGTTTATGTGATAAACCAATGGGAATTCGTGATATCAAAAATTCAGTTCGTGATATCACAAATTGAATTCCTGATATCACAAATTCGAATTTGTGATATCAAAAAGTCACTTTAAATATCAATAAGGCTTGCCATACGCGCGGGACACACACTGCACTGTGCAACACAACACAACATCTGCACTCAGTGCCGTTGGCAGAGCAAGAGATAGATGCCCTAGCGCAGGTAATAAGTAATTAGAAATTATTACGTGTGCACACAAACAGGCGAGTGACTGTGTACTAATATTTGCGTGTACGTGTACTTGCAGTAATGCTGCGTGCTCTCTTACATAAGATATTCATTGTTGCTGGATCCGCCACAGAATTATTCATATATTCAAGACGACCAGGAGGTTATAAATCGTTCAGATCAACAACTTTATCAAATAAGACAGTACAACTCGTTACTTTCGACGTATCAAATAAAAAGAACCGCAGTAGAAAATATTATTCGCCGTTGTTGATATCTATTTTGTTTTCTTCAATACTTTCATGAACTGAAAATCGGTTATCTACTTTTTTACCAGAAGAGTGTGTTTGGGACTGGCGCAAATTGCCCCTCGCTGTCTTTTACCACATCCGCCATGAAATTCAGTAGGCTTCCCTAGGACTGTGCATATTGTGCATAGACACCAGCCAGTCTGCTTCTCCCAAGAGTTTTCTTCAAGGAGCCTGAGGGTTGACAACCTGCCACTACAATACTATCAAATGTGAGATCTTGCGCAAGGCCTTAGATTTCTGTTAGGCCAAAGACTGCGTCGCCGGTTGTGAACCCCTTACGACACGTAAACATCTGTGTCACCTATACCTTAAAACACTGATGCTTCGCTGGTGTAGTCGCTCATCAAACAAATAACGACTCTTGACAAGCTGTCATTAGCAAATCAATGAATGTTCATCAACTAATGAGAATACAAATTCCTATGAAATTAACTAAAAGCATGATTTTTGCGGAGAGGAAGTACGCCATGTCCACAGCATTCACAACACTTTAAAGTGTCAGGAAGTTGAGAATATGTTGTTATTCAGGTGATACTTACTGTAAACTGACAATCTGATATCATGCTCCGTCTTGTCACTACTGGATGTAAAGAAAACAGAGCATCTGTAGATTCCCATGTGTCCTACAGACACGCTTTTGATGATTAAAAAGTACTCTGAATCCAAGTCGTATCCACTCTGTGACTCTTGATCTCCTTCATTCCATGACGCTACCGCCGATTCCCCATTCACGTAGGAAGTGAAACTCGAGCTTTTCGTCCACCTTACAGCGCTTACATCCTGATGAGCAGTCAAAGGAATGTGGCCACAATATATTTTCCCAAGCACGTGCATTTCCAATGCCACCTCATCAGTTTGATGCATCATTACTGCAGAAAAAAATGTTTGCAAAAAGTTGGATCGATACTTGCACAACAAAATCGAAAAATATTTTACTTTACATGTCTCATAATACAAATAGACCCCTTTATCTCCTGAAGTTCATGATAAGAACAAAATAGTAAAAGCAAACATCGACACAAAGTGTATTACATTAAACAAAAAACCTCAAAGGGTCCGTCGGCTTCAATATTAATTGAGGTCCGATGCGGATCCAGTATTTTGTTGCAGGGAGGGGGGGGGGGGGGCACAGTCGCTCGCTAGTTATAACATTTTCTAAACTATCGCAAGCTATACGCGCGGTCTGATACGTCGTATGATCAACATGACCAAGAAAGGCTCAGACTGATCGATAATGAACTTATAGGGGATCTGCTCTTGGGACGGGATAAAGTGGCACGTCAATTTAACCACCTAAGTCTTATTATAGCTCGTACTAACAACTACAATCCACCCGCAATATTAATCTAACGTTCCAAGCACCACAGATACACATATATACATGTAAGACACGGTCTTTCACGCAGTCATCCCATAAGCATGCTTTTCAATTTTTCTCAATAAAATAGACTTTCTGTTTGGAAATCGTCAAAATATGTAGATGTGTATTGCGTAAGGTATTTTAATTCTTAGTTGCCAAAATATCAGTTTGGTTCTTTGAGGACAAATCTTGCAACTCACCGATGAAAGTCTGAGTGGCGAAGATTGAGCAGAAATAAGAGAGATATTGCTCAAAGAAGACTGGAATGTAGAATCAAGATTTGAGAAAAAGTCATCTCCCATAGAGAATACAAGCAAAATGTGAATGCTTCATTAATCGCAAAATACGCCATGATGCCTTTGTCAAAATGAAAAACGGGGCAACTGATATTGAAGAGAATTGTCTCAGCTCCAACATATCAAAATTTGGAAGAAAATCGACCATCTATTACTGCAATATTGTCATATGAATACAAAAAATTATGATGTTATTTTTACAAAATCAATTTTTTGAGTTCATATGCAAATATGATGACGTCACAACATGCGATTGGCTAAAATTATGCATGAATTCAAATCTACAACTAACAGGCTTCGAGAATTTGTAATAAAATTTGGGGGTATCGGTTCATTCTGACGAGCTATATGGCGGATTCTAGAAAGGCATGTTTTACCGCTTTTTACATTATAATGCCTATTGGCGCGCGCGCGAATTTGAGAGTTTGACGCGCGCGTGTGGGATTATGGAATGTCGAGAATGGTGAAAACAAAGAAAAATAGAAAGATTAAACGATGGAATGATAAAAAAGAAGAAAAACAAAAGAGAAAATGAGATGATAGAACGATATTTAGCATAACATAAGGAAAAGGAGAAAACAAGAAAGAGAAGACGACAGAATGATGAAAACAAAGGAAAACACAAGGAAAGGTGAAAAAAGAAGCTTTGGAAAGATAAGGGTAAATGCATCAGGCAGGCAGTATACGGTTTGAATTCCGCGCGAAAAAAAAATTGACCCGCTGACCTGAGCTGCCATAGCAACAAGACCACTTTGACTCGTTGAGCGATTTGAGACATAAAAAAATGCGCGGAGTGTGTACGCAATCAAACCGTTCTTCAAGAACCGTTCCTCTGGGCCGGTCTAACTAAGAGCGGTCTAACAGGGGGTGTGAATGGGGTCTTAGTTAGACCACTCTAACGAAGTGAGTGTGAATGGGCTCTATGTCTGGATTACAAATTAAAATGACAAATGCAATGTTGTTAAACTTGGAAATTTTGAGTTTTTCTTTGCCGTGACATCCCTTTCTCCTGGCCCACTGACACTATTATGTACCTACGTATACAAATTCCACTTGATAACTACAATACCCCGTCATGTATGATAATTACAAACCAAAAGTAATTACGTATTTGGAGACTTTGATTATCTCTAAATTTATATACGGTTTTGGTGATAATACCCGATCCACCGAATTCCCTTTTTATTGAATTACAGCAAGTCTTATTTCACTTCCTTTGGAGTAATAAACCATACATAATCTGATGAGGGCGAGTTTAATAGGTCGAAATCGATTGTGACGATCAAGACCAGGAGGAGATTCAACATGGCGTTTTATTAACTTACAACCGGTTTTCCAGTGTAATCTTTTATGGTGCTGTCTTCGTAGTTATAAGACAGGGAACCTGGGGTACGGAAAAGGAGCGGCCCGTAACAAAATGGGGGCTTGTGTTGGCAGTCTACTGGTTGTTTTCCTGTAGATAATGGTGTTTTGGGGGCCGTTTTTTTGTAAGTATGTTGTTGAGATTTCTAGTCGTGGTCTTCGACGTCTTGCATTCGCTGCGGTAGCGTAATGTGTGTTATGTTGCATGTACACGCTGTGTGTATGTGTGTTTGTTGGAGGTCGCTGACCATGCTGTGTGGTTTGCACTGTGTTGCAATGGCTAGCGCTTAAGTTATATGTTTAGTTGAAACAGAGTTTTTTGCTTTTGTTTCGGTATTTCACAGTTTGTAAGACTGTTGGACTTTCCAGTCTATTATTTGCTGGTTGTTTGCCTCTTGATTGTACTGAATGGTGATAAACGTTGATACGGTATATGAGCTCAACGTGGGTTTTTTTTTTCCGTTGGTACTTTGACTTAATGCGGCGTGTGTGTATAGCACTTACTGTATGGTGATGCGGCTTATCTACCGGTGGGGTAGAATTCTCCGCACAGGCCGTGAATGAGGTTGTGACGTCCAGGGTATCTCGTTTTGAGATATTTTTTCACTTAGTTTTGTGGCTGGGGTTTATAACAGCCATGGTTGCTAGATTTCTCGGGAATTGAAAAATCTAGGTTTTGTCTGGTTGGTTGTGTGTATGACAGCCAAGGGCCAGGTTATATGCTAGTTTCACGGTATATTGTGTAGACTAGGTTTCTCAGTTGGACTTAGGTCGGGCTGTGTGTATAGCAGCCAGGTTCGTTTCTTTCATATTTTAGAAACTAGGTTCAGAAGGGTTTTGATTGTGTGTATAGCAGCCAAGTTTCCAGTTTTTCTCGGTTACGTAAAATAACTAGGTTGTGCATGATTGCTGATGAATTTACGGTAGGACAATTTGTACGAAGTCCATCTGCAGAGCAATTACGCTCATTGAGGAAGGGTGATTTGTTTGCTATAGCAGATCACTACGAAGTTCCTGGTGTAAAGCAGTATATGCTGAAATCCAGCATATTGGATTCAATTCTTGAGTTTCTCATAGAGGAAGAGGTGTTGCCTTCTGACGAGGCAGAACAGACTCCTCTAAGATCTCAGTCCCCGGTAGATTATCAAGCTACATGTAGGTCGGTTTCAGACAAAGTCCGCATACGAGAACGTGAGCTTGAGATAGCAAGAGTGGAGTCGCAGCGAGAACAAGTCGTGTTGCAAAGAGAGTGATCAAGTGCTAATAAGAGAGAGCAGGTTAGGCAGGGTCAGCCTCTTTTTGACGTTTCTAAACATGTTCGGGGAAAAAAAAAAAAGGGAAAGAAAGATAAGATGGGAGAAAATAGTGCACAGTGTGAAAAAAGGAGAAGATGACAGAACGATGAAACAAAGAACAGAAAGGGGATGCCTTCACATTGCTCCTAGGTAGTGGAAAAAATCCTGGCTATTGTTCCCGCGCTCTACTTTCAGTTTCATTTTGTTTCATTGAATTTTCTTATTTTTTCATTCAAAAAGCGAGTTTCATTTAATTTCAGAACTCGCAAGCGTCGTTCAATTTCACAGAGTTTGACTGAAATAGGGATATTTTCGTCGTATTTCAATTTTCATTTTCTCTAAAGGGCAGGCGCTTTCGCATTTTGGTCAGTCAATTTAGGGCAGCGTTCCTTTCTTCTTTTTTTAGAAACAGGACGGTTTAAATTAATTCGAATTTTCTTACACGTTTTCTTTCATGTCACATTATACATATTTTTTCTGTATATAATATATTTTCATTTTTGATATTAATCATCTTTTAAGACATATCTTTTTCTTTTTATTCAGGAACTTAATTTTTTTTTTCTACTTTCATGTTTTTTTTTAAAAATATTCTTTGTATATACATTTCATTTGGAAAATCTTTCTCAATAATCTGTTATCGGTTTAATGGCAGCTACAAAATACTGTATCACATAACACATTCATTTTTTTTAACGCGAAACTTTGCAATGATTTTTCAAACATGCAGATAAACACAAATTGACCACCAAGCATTAGATGAAACATTTTGCACAAATTTCAAAGGTGCATGTCTAAGCACTAAATTGAATGCCTAAATTCCTACTGCAATCTTTCGAGACAGTCCAGCGCGAATTGAAATGCTCCTTCGAAATTGAAAGCTCGTTATACATTATACTTTTGCATGACATAAGTATTAAATCTCATGATCCTATTTTTGTTTGTTAAATGATGATCTACGCCCTCACGAAATAGAATGAACTTAAAGTTAACTCGGATTTCAGTAGGGCGGGAAAACCTATATAAAACTTGATATTCTGATTTTGGAGGATCTAAAGACCTTGTACAGTACGTGTCATAATACATTTTTAGGTATGTTTTTGAACTTTTCAAAAAGAAGAAGAACAAAAAATGATAGCACGGGAGGGGGACATGGAAACTTTTGTAACTGCTTTGGATATGGCCCCCTTGAGGCACCTAGAACACAGTGGCTTATCTGGACTTTTTGGAGGGGGGGGGGGCATCTGAGCCAGTGGTGGCCCTAATTTGTGTCGGAAGTGGGGGGGGGGGGGTTGGAGTGGGTATAACGTATGATGTTCCTTACATCAATCTCTTCACTATTTACACATTTTGATTTGATATGATTTTATCATTGTATTCTTTGTAGTGTAATTAGCAACAGCACTATGAATTCATAGCGATTTGCGAGCGAGCAAAACGTTTGGCCTTCCACTTTTTTGATTGAAAGTGTTTGGACATGTTGAGCTTTTTAGCATTCATTAATAAACTATTACTTTTGAATATATTTCAGATTTTAGTTCAGTTCATAACATATTCGCTTTGTTTGGCATGTTAACTTGTTAACTGTGATAATGAAATTGAGCGGTTTGATTCAAAACATTACTTAACAATATTGGTTTAGGAAATCGCATTGCGACCGAGGGGAAAAAACATCTGTAGCTTATGAGGTTCTAAGAGCAATTTGGGTATAATTAATTGGAAATAATTGCTTTGTTATGGTTGAAAAATGGGTTAAAGATATAATGTGCAGTTTTGGTAAACCCTCAAAAACTTTTCGTCGGATTTATTTGATTTTATATGATAAAGAGCAAGATACTAGCATAACTTAGCTGCTGTGAAGTTTTTCCTCCTCAAGTTAAATACTAAACTAGTGAATGGTATAAAATAATTTAGATACCGGGACAGGGATGCAAACTCCTACAACGGCAAATTGTACTAAAACGTGTACACACGTGTATTAATTCATGGGGCTCTGCTTATGCTATACACACGCTATCTCCGTGCGAAACACGGAGCTCGTTGAGCAGGCAGTCGTCGGGGTGGAAGGGTCCTAACGTAGGGTAGTGTATAGCTAACGTTCCACACAGGTATTTATACTAAATTTCACCGGAAATCAAGAATGGAATACCATCTGATCTCATACATATATATTCTTTGTATATACATTTCATTTGGATAATCTTTCTCAATAATCTGTTATCGGTTTAATGGCAGCTACAAGATACTGTATCACATAACACATCTAGCGTTCCACACAGGTATTAATACTAAATTTCACCGGAAATCAAGAATGGAATACCATCTGATCTCATACATATACATTCTTTGTATATACATTTCATTTGCGTAATCTTTCTCAATAATCTGTTATCGGTTTAATGGCAGCTACAAGATACTGTATCACATAACACATTCATTTTTTTTTAACGCGAAACTTTGCAATGATTTTTCAAACATGCAGATAGACACAAATTGACCACCAAGCATTAGATGAAACATTTTGCACAAATTTCACAGGTGCATGTCTAAGCGCTAAATTGAATGCCTAAATTCCTACTGCAATCTTTCGAGACAGTCCAGCGGGAATTGAAATGCTCCTTCGAAATTGAAAGCTCGTTATACATTATACTTTTGCATGACATAAGTATTAAATCTCATGATCCTATTTTTTTGTTAAATGATGATCTACGCCTTCACGAAATAGAATGAACTTAAAGTTAACTCGGATTTCAGTTGGGCGGGAAAACCTATATAAAACTTGATATTCTGATTTTGGAGGATCTAAAGACCTTGTACAGTACGTGTCATAATACATTTTATTTTTAGGTATGTTTTTGAACTTTTCAAAAAGAAGAAGAACAAAAAATGATAGCACGGGAGGGGGACATGGAAACTTTTGTAACTGCTTTGGATATGGCCCCCTTGAGGCACCTAGAACACAGCGGCTTATCTGGACCTTCTGGAGGGGGGGGGGGGCATCTGAGCCAGTGGTGGCCCTAATTTGTGTCGGAAGTGGGGGGGGGGGGGGGTTGGAGTGGGTATAACGTATGATGTTCCTTACATCAATCTCTTCACTATTTACACATTTTGATTTGATATGATTTTATCATTGTATTCTTTGTAGTGTAATTAGCAACAGCACTATGAATTCATAGCGATTTGCGAGCGAGCAAAACGTTTGGCCTTCCACTTTTTTGATTGAAAGTGTTTGGACATGTTGAGCTTTTTAGCATTCATTAATAAACTATTACTTTTGAATATATTTCAGATTTTAGTTCAGTTCATAACATATTCGCTTTGTTTGGCATGTTAACTTGTTAACTGTGATAATGAAATTGAGCGGTTTGATTCAAAACATTACTTAACAATATTGGTTTAGGAAATCGCATTGCGACCGAGGGGAAAAAACATCTGTAGCTTATGAGGTTCTAAGAGCAATTTGGGTATAATTAATTGGAAATAATTGCTTTGTTATGGTTGAAAAATGGGTTAAAGATATAATGTGCAGTTTTGGTAAACCCTCAAAAACTTTTCGTCGGATTTATTTGATTTTATATGATAAAGAGCAAGATACTAGCATAACTTAGCTGCTGTGAAGTTTTTCCTCCTCAAGTTAAATATTAAACAAGTGAAAGGTATAAAATAATTTAGATACCGGGACAGGGATGTAACCTCCTACAACGGCAAATTATACTAAAACGTGTACACACGTGTATTAATTTATGGGGAACTGCTAATGCTATACACACGCTATCTCCGTGCGAAACACGGAGCTCGTTGAGCAGGCAGTCGTCGGGGCGGAAGGGTCCTAACGTAGGGTAGTGTATAGCCGTTATCTAGCGTTCCTCACAGGTATTTATACTAAACTTCAACGGAAATCAAGAATGGAATACCATCTGATCTCATACATATATCTTTTTAAACAAGGAGAACAACATGAGAATATATTTAACACGTTTGCTTCCGATTTCCTTTTTGATAGCCAAACTACACATAAGGTTTAACATTTTATTTTTTTTACATTTTCATGGTTGAATAAAAAAATACACCGGTTCTAGATCATAACTGTTCCTAACAAGATAAGACTACCTAATCAGGCCCACTTGGTGAGCGAACAAAATGAGCAATGATAATTATACCAAATACTTTTTATTTAGGCATCATGATATACAATAATGATATATATATATAATATTCTTACCTTCTTGGACTACTACAAGGAGAACAATCATGAAGAAACGCAGAAAATTATTTTTCCCCATGTTAACCATGATCACGGTACGCTTGTGCCAAATTGCTGAGTTTTATTTTTTGCGATCATATATATTTATATATATGCAAACACACACACACACCCACCATGGACATGCGCACACACATTTCATTGGCGCCCGCGCACATGCAAAGTGTGAAATGTACTACTAGTATTCATGAGTTAACCCGTTGACTACTGAATTCTTTAACTCTCATAGGCTTAATACAGGAGCCACCCGGTTCCCGTAGTCTATGGGTTAATTGCACATATACCAAGCAAGCTCCTCTATTATCCTTGTCAGATGGTCTGTGGGTGTGTTTACATAATCCTGACGATATTGTTGGCTACTTTTGACAAAGCAATACATTTTTCACAATTTGATAACTTATAAATGAAATGACTAATTGACACCAAATTACACCTCAAGAAAATCATTATACTTACAATAGGATAGGACGTTAAATGGAGGCCCCGTGTAGATGAGAGTCACCACCTTTGCACGTTAAGAACCCACTGCACTATTCGATGAAGAGTAGGGGGAAACCCCGGTGTAGTGGTGCACCTGCATATCCCAATCAGTTATTTCGGGAGGAGAGACCCGAGGGTTACAGTGATTCAGTTCGCTTTTCCCCTCCCAGGCACAGGTGACGCCGAATCATTAATAATAATAATAAAAAAATAATAATTACATTATGTAACTTTGAATTTAATTAAATAAAACACTTTGAGTTATCATAGTCAGAATTTAAAGTAGATATTCATTGATTTTTAAAACTGACTTAATTTTCATTTTTGCGTAGGTGAAGCTTAGACCGGACAAGTTTGTCAAAATTCGACGCTTGCAAACATTCGAAGTAATGATTATTATCAATTACAAATTGCTAAAGTACAGCCCCGACATAGCACCTGAACAGCTCTCCGAAAGCCGCTGAAATGTGTGACGTCAAAGGTTGGACGTTAATTGCACAAGCAGACGATGTCCCATAACATCTCACATGTTTTCAGTGCCTGTTTTGTCATCTTCTCCTCAGTTATTTCACTTCACTAGCATTAGTCTATTATGTTTAATCCATATATTGCCTCACTCTAAACCCCGTGCATGGGTTTATTTGGATGGAAAATGAAGCATTACAAGAATAAAGGAATCAGTTGCTTGTAAACAAAATAGACGCCATTTCATTCACAGCTTTAGTCTATTATGTTTAAGCCGTATATTGCCTCACTCTAAACCCCGTGCATGGGTTTATTTGGATGGAAAATGAAGCATTACAAGAATAAAGGAATCAGTTGCTTGTAAACAAAATAGACGCCATTTCATTCACAGCTGCATACACCGCTGGACGTTCGGCGTTGACTGAGGGATAAATACCGTCCTTGCAATCATTCAGCGGGCTTTTCAATTTGAAAGTGTGGTTTCTTTGATTGTTCATTAACCCTCATCCTATATATTTACAAACAAAAGATTTCAGTAATCAGAATCTGTTTCATTCCCATTTTAGAATGGTGTGAAATATGGGCACGTTTGAATACACTAAATTCTTTATAATTTGAGAAATAACTGCACTGCACTTATGTTCATTCTTTATGGGACGTCGTCTGCTTGGACAGGATTGTTCCCTTTATTGACGTCATTGAAACATTGTTATTTTTTTTGCGAAGCGCTTGTATATCGCAGATGCTGGGAGGTAGTTTTATTTGTATTATTGTTTAATTACCTGATATGTAGTTGACTTTAAACTGATACGATTGCTATCTGTTAACTTGCCAGTTTCTAGTGATACATTATTTATATTTGTGATTTTCTTTGAATGTGTACTTTAACAAAATGGGTTTCCTTTACATACAGATCATTGGGGGGTGCAAAGCGTTGTCAAAGGGTACTTTGGGTTTTCATTTCAAGGGGCCTGACACCCCCTTCCAGATGGACAATTTTGCAAGTATTTATATTTTGGGAAAGTACATCCTTAGCTCCTCCTTCTGACAAAATTTGGTCGCTGGGCTTCAAGGGGATACAATTTACCCCAATATTTAGGGGCCGTCTGACACCCCATCCCGATGTAAATCTTTGTCAGTTTTTTTGTGTTTTGTATTAAATGTTCAGTTATACTATTTCCTTCTAACAAAGTTTGGTGTATGCGGGAGATGGGGGTGAAATCAACCGGGACTTATTGGGCTTCTTTTGGGGGCTCTGGGGGCTATTCCAAACGGCTACGGTCAGGCTGACAACCCTTTTTGTCAATGACGTAGATGGACTAAGTAACCTTAAGGGGTCAAATCTTATGGATAAAATGGTTTGACTATTTCGGAACAGGCTCCTGGCCTAATAGTGGGTTCTTGTACAGTATTCCTGCCCCCCCCCCCAAATTACAATCACACTTTTAGCATCAATAGCTTTCAAAATGATTAAATCTGAATACAATTTTAAGATGATGAAACAATAGCTATTTGTCTGCATTTTGGCGAAAACCTCATCTGATTTGGTTCAGTAGTTACAATGAAAGAAGGATATTTTTGTAATATATGCCATAAATACCCTCCACCCAAGTTTTGACAGAAGAGAGGCTCAGAAAGTACAATGAACAATGTCACAATCCTTTGAAATTTTTTGAAAAAGAAGTTACTGTAGTTATCATCGCTCTTGTTGTTAATGCTGTTGCAAATGTAGGGCATTTGGATGTTCTTTTCCAAAACGAAAAAAGTCATGAACGAAGAAAGATCAGCATTTTTTCAGAGTTTTAAAATATTTGTTTAAATCTTAAAATAGTTTTGAATATGTTAGTAAACTTGTCTATTGTAAACAAAATAGTTTTCATTCATGTGTGGAAGCCACATGACAAAAGATGGAAGAATGGGACCCATGACAACTTTTACGAAATCGTTACTGTTCTAGTTTTGCAAGCGAGGGAACCCACACACACACACACACACACATATATATATATATATATATATATATATAGAGAGAGAGAGAGAGAGAGATGAATAATAAACATATATATAGTAAAAAACTTACAGTAACTTCATCATCAAAATATGCGATATAAGATATTAAGATCAGAGGAACACAACTTCGCTGCCTAAGTATACATGAGGTAACTGTTGGTCATCATGTATATAACTATGTACGAAATAACTAAACAGAGCACACAATGTACATAGTGCAACTTTTTTTATCGTACCGACTGCGATAAAAACCATAATCATATTATAAAAACATAATAATTTGTTCACATATAATCAAAATGTGGGTAAGAAAATCTTCAAACTTTGCCTTTTGAATAAACTAATTTCATGAAATATGTCTTGAGTGATATCAAAAGATGTCAGGGGGGGGGGGCCTTATTTTTTTGTTGAGTATATCTGATATTTTCAAGAAATGGCCTACACTATAAAGTGCGCCTCGGAGATCGCTGGGCCTCCATCGAAGGTAGATGGCAGCAAGCAAATATAAAGTCATCAGACATCAATGACTTTCTGCGGACTGTTTTTATTGATGGGTTTCTTTATTTTTTTGTCCTGATTTATCAGTGTAGTAAATTGACGCGAAAGCGTTATAACGGTTTAGCGTTAAATTTGCTGATTGTTACGTAAGCCCCGCACAGCAAGTTCGTAAGGTCCATTGATTTTCCTAGTCTCTTATTAGTCGTTCGACCGTATTTGACGCAAAGGTTGTGAATACTAAAAAGGAAGACAGAGTGAAGAAAAAAAGAAATACATAAGGAAAAAAAGGGAGACAGAAGAAAAAACAAAGAAATACATAAAGAAATAAAAAGAAAATATAGAGAATAAAAACAAAGTAATACATAAGGAAAAAAGAAGATAGAAGAAAAACAAAGAAATACATAAGGACAAAAGGAAGACAGAGAGAAGAAAAACAAAGAAATACACAAGGAAAAAGAAGACAGAGAGAAGAAAAACAAAGAAATATATAAAGAAATAAAAAGAAGATATAGAGAATTAAAACAAAGGAATACCTAAGGAAAAAAGAAGAGAGAGAGAGAGAGAAAAAAAAAAGAAGAAATATATAAGGAAAATGAAAGCCAGAGAGAAGAAAAACAAAGAAATACATAATGAAAAAAGGAAGACCTTGCAGAGAGATGAAAAACAAATAAATACATAAGGAAAAGGAAGACAGAGAGAAGAAAAACAAAGAAATACATGAGGAAAAAGGAAGACAGAGAAAAGAAAAACGAAGAAACACATAAAGAAATTAAAAGAAGATAGAGAGAAGGAAAACAAAGAAATACATAAAGAAAAAAGACAGAAAAAAAAAAGAAATGCATATGAAAAAAGACATAAAAAAGAAAAACAAAGAAATACATGAGAAAAAGAAGACAAGAGAGAAGAAAAACAAAGAAATTCATCAGGAAAGAATGAAGATAGAGAGAAGACAAAAACAAAGAAATACTATAGTACTGCACACGTGGATATTGAACAAACGATGACTGTCATTACATCTATCAGGCGTTCTTTTCAGCTTTATGCAAAAGATTAATTATGATTTTGATTGATTTATAGCAAAACGCCATGGAAAAAAAAATCGACGACGATAGATTGATCAAGCATAAATTTGTCTTTAAAAGTATCGTATTTTGCAGCCGTCCCTTTGCTTTTCAAGCCATCCCTGTGAATTTAAAGGTTGAGAACGCATCTTGGAATCGTTCATGCCTTCTCCATTCACATAGGGTTTGCGTGCAAATTCTCTTGCACCGTGGAGCGCGGAGAGTGATCTCCTGGTAACTATTTTGACATCAATCTATTATGGGTTATAACGGTTTTGCGTTAATTTACTACACTGTTTATCACTGACAAATCGAAAATGAGCGAAAGTGTAGTAATTTTAATGATTAAGGAAAAAGGCGAGAAGTCTCTTTCTTAAAGGGGGAATGAAAGGCAACAAATCTTAGCCTATAATCATGAAGGTAATTGTCAGCCTTTTACAAATATCTTGAAATTACTCATATTTGATTATTTAAGAAGGAGAACAATGTCTCAAAAAGTTGCAGCTTCCCTACTAGACAATATCCCATGGGGGCTGCCATTTTCTTTACAAAGTAGTGTCAGAGCAGTCCTACTGACACTAACTGACCTGTATACTAGCTACGATGACACTCATAATCACCTGTGCAACGCATGCTGGATTTTCTCATTATAAACATTGTAGTCATGTACATTTAAATGAAGATACTTTTATCCTCTCATAAAACCTATTTGTGTCATGATTTTTGGTTCAGCTTTTTCATTAGTGGGGGCAGTTTATTTTGTTAAGCATGATTTTGCATGCACAAGTTGTTGCTGGGTCCTACACAGTAAAAAATATTTTAAACAACCTTTCAAAATTTTTAAAAAACGCTGTTTAAGCAGGTCACTCTAACAACTATTGTTTAAAATGCTAAACAACCAAGGTTGTTTAAACTTTAAACAGCATCTTGTTTAAAATTTTAAACATTTTTTTAAACAACAGCTTTTTAAACAACTACGTTGTTTAAATTAAGTTGTTTAAAAACACACAGTTGTTTAAAACTTTTTTCACAACTATTGTTTACAAAATTTGTTGTTTAAAACAATTGTTTACAACATCTAGGTTGTTTAAAACTTTTTGCACAACTATTGTTTTTAAAAAATACATTCAAAGTTGTTGTTCAAAATAATTGTTTAAAACACTATACAGATATGATGTGTTTATATATGACATTATGTATATTCCATTGTTAGCTAGTGTATTTTTGCTACATTTCAGAGTTCTCTTATAAGCTGTTCATGCAAAACCAGAGAGCAAGTTGATCACGAACTTTGAGTTCAGTTTTTATCGTCGGTAGCTAGTTTTCACCGATATGCCGTCTACCATTCAGGACAGCCTCGCCATACTTTCGGGGGACTGTCTTGGTGATTCTCGGTCAAAACATCGATGCAATTTCTAATTATTATGACATCCTTGTTTAGTAAAACCCACACTTTTTATACCATCAACGATCACAATCAATTAGAATGTAAAATAAATTAATAATCTTTTCAAATTCAGTTTTTAACATGAACAGTTGAAACTATAATGGCGATAGATACATTATCATGCGACCACATTGCAGCATTACTATACTTCGTGTGTATACTTTTGGACAGTTGTACGCTGAACACTTTCAGACATCACTGCACAAAAGTCACCAATATTCACTCAAAATCGACATTTAATTTACAAATACCGACACCAACATATCCATGGAATACAATAAATTCAACTCACTGATGCTGGAAAAGATAATTCTAGAAATGAAATCCGTAATTTACTGTCACTTCTGGCGAAACGGGGTATCGATGTCATTGTGTACATTTTGGGGTCGCCGCGAGCCCTGACATTTCCCCCTAAAAAAATTCTGAGGTAAAAAATTCGGTCCCTATCGCGCACACGTAGAAGTCACGATTTTCTGTATGCGCAATCGTAGAGATAGATGTGCGCGTGCGATACCGAGTTTCTTTGTGGAAAAAAATTTGTTGGCCGAGTTTAGTCTAAAACATCGGCGGAATGAAACAACATGCGATGGCGAAAAAAATCGGCGGGGATTTTTTCGCTTTTGGACATGATTTTAACTTTGGATTTTGCTGGAAATAGAATTTCTTCCTAAACGGCCATTTAAGGTAAGAGTGAAATTTTTAAGAGCTGAATTCAAAAAGAAGTACTAAGTATTTGAAATATTTATCTTATTTAGTACATGCGATATAAAATACATTCATTACACTATTACTTGTTGTGGGCTGTGTGGGCTGCTGTTTCACGCCGCGCTGCCTGTGCAGAGTGTGATGCACGGCGGCCGGGCAGCTCGGCGCACAGCACCCAGCCCAGACAGGGAAGGGAATTTGAGGGAACCACCAGTGAGGTAAAGCCTGAAATTTTCTCTCTTCTTTGTGGGGGGAAGGAACCTTTCTTTTTTCTTATCTTTTTTGCAGAGCCCATTTATTTTGTTGAAGGGTACATGTAATCAGAAATGAAATACAATCAACAGGAATTAATGTATGTCACTGTTCTTTCAATTTTATAGACTATTACATTTTCCCACTCAGGTTGGCCTGAAAGGAAAACTTCATGGAACATCTTATAAACAATGCAATAACTATAGAAAAAGATGTAAGATGAAGCAGACACTCCTCAAGACTTTACACATAAATTGACAGGTAATGAATTTTTTTTTTTTCTGTAAAGAAGCTTTGAATTATTTTAACGTTGTTAATTCATTTGCTGATAAGTTATATAGGAAGGAGAGACCTGAGGGTTATTGTGAATCAGTTCCCTTTCCCCCTCCCATGCAGACACAGGTGATGCCAAATAATAATAATGATAATAAAGTAACTAAAGTAAAAACTAGTAGTCATTTTTATGCCTCCGCCCACCGAAGGTGGTGCCGGAAGCACCATGTTTTTGGGTTGTCCGTCCGTCCCGCTTTCTTGTTTTAGCGATAACTTAAGAACTTGATCAGGTATGAACTTCAAACTTGGTGCTAGCATGTATCACCATAGGAAAACGATCTGATTAGATTTTGGGGTACGTAGGTCAAAGGTCAAGGTCACAGAGGCCAATTGCTGAAATTTCAGGTGTTAGCATCATTCTCGCGATAACTAAAAAACCGTTTGAGGTATCTATATATTAATACTCAAAACCGTTTTTTGTGGTCGCAAAAACATTTTTCCTCCGCCGTGTCCGCCCTCGCCGTTACGCAGGATCGGTGGCATAATTCCACGGCCCGTGTCTCCCGTATTCCGCGTGCCACGCCGACCCCGTCGTCGCCGTCGACGTCCCTAAACGTGATTTGGGGAGATTTGGGGGGACGGGCAGGCCGAAGGAACGGCTGCTTTCCGCATGGATCCCTTGCACGACGGCGGTGTCGTCAGTCGTGCACCCTCCCTTATATGGCCCATCACAGGCACGGCATGGCAGGTGACGAACAATGTTGTTCACGATGAGTATCAACTTGCATTGTGCGACCCGTGTTAGACGACTCGCGTTAGCCATCTTGCTAATCTTACTCTTACCGGGGGGAACCCCCGTAAGAAAATAATTATGGCATGGGTATGTCCCATAGTGTCACAGGCTCCATAGAGCTCGGTGGTATGTGTAGGTATGTATTCACTTGTTTGATCGTACACTTTGTGATCAGTACACCATAGGAGCAGCACCCACGCACTGCGATGCAATGCGACGCGATCGACGATGCATATCGCATGCATGCAGTCAGACCGCAGGTCGTATGCAAATGAGCAAAAAGGGCTGATTTTATTTCCAGTGCCTGAAATTGCACACTCTTCTTGTTGCCAGTGGGCTGTTTTGCATGGTCATATTCAAAGTTAATTAAATCAAGAAATATTAATGCTTTGCTCATCAAATTTTCTGGAAAGATTAATGGATAGTTTACCAATGCAGACATACCCTGTTTCAGTTATAATTCAAAGAATAAGTAGTTGAAAATAAGTGATAAAATAGTGACACAAAATACTTTTCTTTGTAAGATTTCAAGTCAATAAAAGACATATAAAAAGTATATGAGCCACTATTAAAATGCATATGTATGGAAGCGTTGAAGTTTCATCTTTTACATTATCATATTCAAAACATCCATACATTTATGACAGGGTCAGGATCCAGCAATATTCAACCCAAGTACATAATTTATCCTTGAAATTGTCAAGACCATAGAATCCTAGCACTGTGATTGGCTGGCAAGGCTACCCTGCAAGATTATGGCGCGATATTTGAAACCACATGCCACCTGTTGGGTGAACTCTTGACCTCTTGTGCAAACATGGTCCTGGCTGTGACAAACATGTTGATCTATTTTGGGGAAAGGGCTTGTGAAGTAACCAATCAGAGAGCTGGAATCAACTGTTTGAAGGATACAATGTGTACTTTGGTTACATTTTGCTGGATCCTGACCCTGTCATTAAGTGTACATACATATTATTTCAATATTTGTAAAGTATAGATATTGCCCTTTACACTCATGTCAAATTCAGCCTGGCTCATAATAAAACTATGTGAGTTTTTTACAGGTTTACTTTTCATTTCATTTCCATTTTTTGCTCATAAAATAACATTATTTTTCACCTATTTTGTCACATTTTTCATAGACAAATAGAGTATGTCATGAATCTTTAATTCCTCCTCTTTTATTTCATGTATAAATCATGAGAATCAGTAAATGTTAACCAGTCCATTCAATCATTTGGAAATCATGATGTTCCCGGGGATTCCTGCTCATTATGTATTCAGAGACTGACCCAGTCAAGCAAAACTGGAAATAAAATAGAGCACTTTTTGGGGACCTGCGGTTTGACTGCATGCAATTTGTATGTACTGTACACACATAGTTGACTATGGTTTCCCGATCGAGCTTACGAAGACACTGTACTACGTACATTCTAAGGTTGATTTTGGACGTGAGTGATATTATTTAGAACTAAAAAACTGTTAGAAACTGTATTTACGGACTTCCTTTGACCTATTTTCTCTGTATTTAGTCAACAACTGATGGAATTCTTCTCTTTTTAGACTCCATCACGGCGGCGCTGCACTGTGAGCTGAGCAGTATCAGCGCTGCAGCCTTGGCTGCGTGATATGAACTCCGGGGGAGGAGATCACGGAGAGACCAGGGGTAAATGACTAACTGAGCAGCTTATTTGGAGATGTCCAAGGTTGACTTTGGACATGAGTGACATTCTTGAGAACAAAAAAGTTGCAGTATAGTATTTGTGGACTTTGTTTGTCCCTATTTTCTCCGTAATTAGTTAAAAACTGATGGCATTCTCTACAATATAAAGCCGGTACTCTGTCACGGCAACGCCAGCACTCTGAGGCTGAGCTGTTGTAAGGGTTGGCTGGCTGAACTCCAGGGGAGGAGTCCGGCAGTAAATGCCTTACAGAGCTGCTTATTTCAAGATTGGAAACAGTCTACTTATCATCTTTTAAAAAAATTATTATTACTGCAGTTAAAATTTGATGATAAATTCATCTTACCGTATGAGAAGATTCTACATATATCCGTTGAAGAATTAATCGAGTATATTCATATGCTGAAGGCATGGGCGTAGATAGCGGGGGCGGGTGGCTGAATTCAATATAAGTTTAATAAACCAAAATTTGAAACTAATTTGTCACTACATTTTTTTGCGCTCGAATCCCGTGGATTTTCCACGGGCGCCGCTAGTGAACTTTAAACTTGGTGCTAGTATGTACCACCATAGGAGGACGATCTGATTAGATTGTGGGGTATGTAGGTCAAAGGTCAAAGGTCACAGATTAATTTCTGAAATTACAGGTGTGGGCCTTGTTAACGCAATATCTCAAGAACCATTTGAGGTATGAACTTCAAACTTGGTACTAGTATGTATCACCATAGAAAGACGATCTGATTAGAATTTGGGATACGTAGGTCAAAGGTCATAGAGGTCAATTCTGCAATTATGGGTTTTAGCCTTGTTAATGTAATATCTCAAGAACCATTTGAGGTATGAACTTCAAACTTGGAAGTACTATGCATCACCATAGTGAGACGAACTGATTAGATATTTTTGTTCACGTAGGTCAAAGGTGACAGGTCAAAGAGGTCATTATACAGGTGTATGTGAAATTAATGTTTTTTTTACTTTTGTTATCACATATCTCAACTATTTTGTATTCATGACTAGGAGGAGATAAAGTGATCAGACTTTTGGGTTATAAGGTGTAAGATCAAATGTCAAAGAGGTCAATGAACATGTAATTAGAAGCTTTTTATTCTGGTTATCACAATATTTCAAGAACAGTTTGAGCCATCAACTGAATTTAGGGGGAGGCATATAGGAGACGCAGTTGCATTCATCTTGTTTTATTTCTTTTTTATTATTCTATTATTTTTGTTGTTGTTATGACAGATTCTGCATTCAAGCTCAATTAAGTCCATATTTTGTTGGTGATTTGCTGAGAAGCCTCTGAATATCTTGACTTTGCTGACGGTGGGGGGGGGGGGGGGGTTATCATAATAATACAGGCTTACCCTTCTCCCCTTATCAACTTCCCTCAGTAGCTTTACACATCCAACTGTCACAACTGTGGATATCTTGTCATGAATTTCGATATTGATTTTTTTTTTGGGGGGGAGGGGGGAGGGGGTGAATGTCGGACCTAATCTAGCTACATGTAGCAACACCCCAGGGTGATCCTTGTTGAGGGGATCAAGATGATCAACACAAGGGCAGTTATAGTTTGATTTGTTTGTAATTCATTTTCATTTTAACTATTCATTTATTCATTTATTATTTTTCGTATATGTATTTGTATTTTTTATTTGTTTGATTATTTTCCAGTTTATTTATTTTTTTTGTTGTTGTATTCATTTCTTTTTATTATTATAATTATTTTTTGACAGGGAGATGCTTCTTGCCTGAGAAGATGAAAGTTTACCAAGAAACTGGAAGATGACAAAATCGGGAGAGGATGGTAGAACAACTATACATATACATGTATAATGAAGTGTTTAACCTTCTTGGATAGCTACATGATTGTGAAAGTTTGCTAATACACTCACACACAACACCATCTTTAAGACTTTAAAATGGTTCTTTTTTGCAGGTTACAAGTAATCTTGATAAATTAGTGGGGCCCCTGGGTGAGTGCACAGGGGCTCCAGTTTTATACAGACAGAATAGGGCAGTCCAACCTTGCTTTGAAAGGAAACAAAGCAATGAAATGAAAGTTATTTACACTTTAAAAGATGAGAACTCCAATAAATTTCTGACAAAAAAAAAAAAATCTCTATTAGTGGTCTATCAGGGCTTGTTTTACTACACTACACGTAATAACTTTGTAATGCACACTTTTGTATATGAAGCAGTTTTATCAATTTATTTTTTAGGGTTATTGTTCCAAATAAAATACAAATACTTGGAGGGATGTTTGTTTTTCATTTTTATCAACAGTTTCTTGGAAATTACAGGTGCATATGTAGCCCAGAATATATCATGATGATAAAATAGACACATAGCGAGTAGAGGGTGTGTTATGCAAAGGGTGTAATGAACGGTGTATCAGAAGACTGGGAAGGATGATAGAGAACTGAAGAGAAGTGAAGACGAAAAGTTGTGTGAATGCACTACATGTAGTTAATAATGTCAATGTTGAATAAAAATGAACGATGAAGGTACTTTAAATAAAAGGTACAGGAGCTGAATTGCCAATTGTAATGCACGCAAAGCATTTTAAATTTTACTCTTCCATATTTTGTAGGGGGGCGAATGGTCCACTTTAGATGGCTGAACATTTCAGTTTGCAATACCTGTTATGCCATGAAATTTGACCTAAATGACCTTTGACATTTGACCTACTTCTCCAAATATATAATAGCTTACTCTCCACATGGTAATGTCATATTAAATGTACATGTAGTACCATGTTTGAAGATCATTGATCAAATAGGGTTCTTGATATATTTCAGTTGATGGCTCAAATGATTCTTCTGATATTGTGATAACAAGGATAAAAACGTAAAATTTCATGGATATTGAACTCTGCGTCGTTTAAGCTTTGACTTACATGAAAATGTAATTTAAAAATGGTAATAATTTTCTGTAAAAAAAATTGACCTTTATACAAATTAATTATAGGAAATATCAATAAACATGTTGAAAAACGTGCACCTACTTGAAACGGGGTCCGCTAGCTATTCATAAGGACCGCTATTCATAGAAAACCGTTATTCATTTAGTCACGCGTTATGGATATCGGTCCTTATGAATAAGAGGTCCATATGAATACCGGTCCTTATGACTACCCCCTTGAAACAGCCCTAAAATATGAAAGCAATCATTTTTCTACAATAAACATATGCCTTGTACTATCTACACGTTTGTGCAAATACTCACAAAATTTTATGTTTCTGAGACTATTAAAAAGCCAAGAATTTTGCTAATTTTGGATCAGTTGTAAAGTTTCAATTGATTCGAGGAAGATACAGTGAAATGACGTCATAAGATACAATTGATATCAATCGTAACTTGTTTATGTTAGAGAGATACATTTTGTAAAGATACAATTAATTCGAGGTGATACGAATATGGGGAGATACGATCAATTGTAAGTCTTTATGTTACAGGGCCCAGGACATGCTTTTGTAAAATGGCAACTTGTTTTTTGGTTTGCTTGTTAAAACTTTCAGGAGTTTTTGTTTACAAAGGAAAAAAAAGATAGAGTTTTTCTTCCTGCCTGATATGTCGCTACAAAAGGTCATGTGACTTTGTAGCAGTATGATCGATTTTAGCTTATTTGGAATTTAAAAAAATGATGTACGACCTCAGGTAGAAAGTTACTTGTTTGTTTGTTTGTTTACTTTATACTTCTCAGGTGTGTATGTTTACAAAGAAAACATATTAGTTTTTCTTCCCAGCTGACATGTGGTTGCAAAAGGTCATGTGACTTTGTAGCAGTGTGACTGATTTTAGCTTATTTGGTATCCCAAAAATTGTACAACTTAAGGCAGAAAGTCATTGAAGGGCATGGCCAAAAAATATGTCGGTTCAGCATTCAACGACAAAATTTGTTGTTGTTGTGGGGGGGGGGGGGGGGGGGGTTGCTCAAAGCCACCCCATAAATGCAATTGTAAAGCAGGTTAAGCAAAATAGTTTCAACCTGTTACTGTATGTGTCCCTCTTCAAACCCTGCCTTAATCTTGTCAGATGCGTGGTTTGCCTTCTGTGTGTGTGGGTGTAGGTGTGTGTGTGTGGGTGTGTTTTGTGTGTGTGTGTGTGTGTGTGTGTGTGTGTACGTGCGTGCGTCCGCGTGCAGGTCCTTCTGTGTTTGACTTCACTCAGTTACTTGTGAATTTTACAGTTGAGTGTGAACAGAAATTCCTTAGTACGTTCAATCAGAAATATCATTCAAGCAAAATAGCATCTCGCAAACAATGTTTACATTTACCCAGAGGGGTACATGAGATAAAAAAAAAGAGAAATCAATAAATGTTAAATAAATAGTAGGTTATTAAAGGGGATACCTTATACAGGAATTCTGGGGGGGGGGGGGTGGCTTTAGACTCCTCTTCTTCTAGCATGATTTTAAATATGATTTTATTATGATTTTATTATTATCATTATTATCATTATTGTCATTATTATCATCAGTAAGCTTATTATTATTATTATCATTAATATTACAAAAGGTAAAACGCACCCTTTCGGGGGGCTTTGGACGAATGGTGGCGTTCCGGTCAACGGGACGCGACGCGACGCTCCAAACGCACCCTTTCGGCAAAACCGGGGGGGGGGGGGGGGACTTTGGACGAAAGGTGGAGTTTGCGTCAAGGGGACGCGACGCGACGCTACCTACCTTTTCGGACTAAGCCCTTCAAATTGGCCCAAATTTGGTACAAAAAGGTGATCGACTCTTCCCGAACTAAAATGTTAGGCCGGGCGCTATGGCAAGCCAAAGGGGAATATATTCGTCTCTTGTATTTATATTCACCTCTAATATATATTCGTCTCTAATATATTCGTCTCTTGTATTTATATTCATCTCTAATATATATTCGTCTCTAATATATTCGTCTCTTGTATTTATATTCATCTCTAATATATATTCGTCTCTAATATATTCGTCTCTTGTATTTATATTCATCTCTAATATATATTCGTTTCAAGGGTTACACCAGAATCGAATTCTCCCGAATAAATTCGGACCGATTCTGCCCGAATATGGCCTGAATCGGATGGATTCGATTGATTCGGAACTTATTCGTCTCTGATTCGGGGAGCTCCCCGAATCAGAGACGAATAGGTCCCGAATAGGTCCCGAATCAAGCAGAATCGCCAAGAATTGACCTGAATCGATTTTGGGCATCCCGAATAAAGTCGAATGGCAATCCGAATAGAGGCCAGAATTGAGCCAAATGTGACCAGAATTGAGCCCAATATGGCCCGAATTACCCGATTACACCCGAATAATGACCCGAATGTCGACCCGAATCGGGAAGAATATGGCCGAATGCGCCGAATACGCCACCGAATTACCCGAATTCGCCATAGAATCGTTGGATTTTGGCCAAATTTGGACCCGAATTATAGCCGAATTCAAAAAACATGATTTTCCCGGAGGTATATATGGGTGTGCGAGGCTATTCGGGTTATTCTGGCCCCTCATTCGGACCTATTCGTCTGCTATTCGGGTGTATTCTGGCCTATTCGGCTTATTCGCCTGTATTCTGCTCTGTATTCGGATGGCGATTCGGATGGATTTTGGGAGCTATTCGGGGCATTCTGGGCAGATTCGGCTCTATTCGTGTTATTCGGGTCTATTTGGCTAGATGATTCGGGTCGAAGCCCGAATCTGCCTAGAATGCCCCGAATGCCTCCCCGAATCCAACCGAATCCGGCCGAATTCCATCCGAATATATCCCGAATATGGCCCGAATGAAATTTGTCGGGGCCACATTCGGGACCATTTTTTAGCGTATTCGGATGGTTTTGAACATTTCAAAACAAGCCGAATCCCTCCACGAATGTTTCAGAATACCTCCCGAATTTTTGCCCATTAGGGGAGGGAGAACAGAATGCTCCCGAATCCACCCGAATTCGAAAATTCGGGTGTATTCGCAGCTGATTCGGTTCCGGTGTAACCCTTGCTTAATATATTAGTCTCTTGTATTTATATTCATCTCTAATATATATTCGTCTCTAATATATTCGTCTCTTGTATTTATATTCATCTCTAATATATATTCGTCTCTAATATATTCGTCTCTTGTATTTATATTCATCTCTAATATATATTCGTCTCTAATATATTCGTCTCTTGTATTTATATTCATCTCCAATATATATTCGTCTCTTGTATTTATATTCATCTCTAATATATATTCGTCTCTTGTATTTATATTCATCTCTAATATATATTCGTCTCTAATATATTCGTCTCTTGTATTTATATTCATCTCTAATATATATTCGTCTCTAATATATTCGTCTCTTGTATTTATATTCATCTCTAATATATATTCGTCTCTATTATATTCGTCTCTTGTATTTATATTCATCTCTAATATATATTCGTCTCTAATATATTCGTCTCTTGTATTTATATTCATCTCTAATATATATTCGTCTCTAATATATTCGTCTCTTGTATTTATATTCATCTCTAATATATATTCGTCTCTAATATATTCGTCTCTTGCATTTATATTCATCTCTAATATATATTCGTCTCTAATATATTCGTCTCTTGTATTTATATTCATCTCTGAAGAAATATATTCATCTTTTGAAGTTGTTTATATTTATCTCTATAGAAATATATTCAGCTTTTCAATATTTTCATTTTAATCTATTCATCTCTTCAATATTTTCGTCTTTTCATTATATTCATCTCTTCAATATTTTCGTCTTTTCATTATATTTATCTTTTTTATATATTCAGCTTTTAAATATTTTTTTCATTTTAATCTATTGATCTCTTCAATACTTTTATCTTCTTTTTTTTATATTTATATGTTTTATTATAGCATTGGTCACAAAAGGTGTACAATCAGATCATACAAAGGATTAATGAAGAATTAAAAAAAAAAAAAAAAAGATAGTTGCAATAAAAAAAAAAAAAAAAATAGTTCCAACGATACAATAAAAAACACGCATATAATACATGTATGATGTATATGCAACCGTGGGGTACCAAGGAAACAGGCACAGAATCCCCCATAGAATTCCATGCAGTATAAACTACTCGATTACACATTTATAGAAAAAACCAGTCCAGCCAAAGACCCAGGAAGGGAGGCAGATTCCAATCTGTATCTTACATTCCCATTCAGACACTAGCAAAACATCAGTACATGAATACCACCATGCACGTACCAAGTACAATACAATCTGATGTGAGAATGAAGCCTGCCTCACGCCGCTAGCTCTCAGGCTAGACAAAACAATACCGACCACAGTCGGATGCCATAGATACCGAATGAGGAGATAAGGCCGCTCCCCTGAATCCCCCACGGTGCATACTGCAAGGGATGGCAACGAATACTCAAAAATTATTATTAAAAAAAAACAACAAATCTTCGGAGTTCAGACAAGGATAAAATTTGTTATGCCGTGAACAGATTCTACATCGGGAAAAGGTTAAACATCAAATTTCCATTTTTTAAAGTGGACGGGAAGTTTGTTTCTCTTTTTTGCAAGAAAATATTCAGTTTCTTTAAGTGACTTGACAAATGATTTAAATGCAATCTCATTTGGTAAGCTACCCTTGAATTTACAAGTGTAAATAAAATATTTTAAGAGAAGGAATAAATATGACAAGAATTTGTCAGATGGGGTACCAAAAAGTTTTTCGAAATTGGTTAAATTAAAATTTGGATCAAGTTTGAGGTGAATTAAATTTAACAGTTTATACCAAAGTGGTGTCACCTTCTCACATTCACAAAATAAATGAATTGTTGTCTCTTCTACTTTATTACAAAAACTACAGTTGGGGGAGTCCTTCCTCTTGATTTTATACAAAAAGGCATTCAAAGCAATAGCTTTATGAAAAACTTTGAAATAAAACGAACGCAGTCTTGTATCTATGGTACACTTAAAATTGTTAACATGAATCTTCTCCCAATTTGTATCTTGTGGTACTGTAAGTTTGTCATGCCAATAATCATATCGATTCTGAGGAGAACACTGATTACAAAGTATTTTATATGCATAACTGGGGACCTTTCTAATACTCATTAACTTTGCGATTAAAGTATTAAAAACATCATTGTTCTGACCATGTGGGTCTTCAAGCCACTCTCTGGGTATATTACTCATCAAGAAATTATACCTACGTCTGTCCGATTGAGGAATATTAAAATCCAGGACTAATTCTTCAAACAATTTGAAACCAGGAAAAGGTGGATTCAGTAAATCATCAATAGATCTAATATTATGTAGATACCAGCTACTTTAATAAAAATGACTTTTCGATTTCGAACGAATTTGTCGATTAAACCATAACATCTGGCAAATACCAATATCAGAAAACTTACAATCAAAGATATCCTTAGTAGCCTCCTGCCTGAAAATATACCATGAGCGTAAACATTCTGCAACTTGAGAATTACCCAAAGCATTCAAAATATTTTCAGGAGCATATGATTTCCACAGGATATCTGTATCTTCATGAAACTTTCTGAGAAATGTTAATTCAATTGTTTTCCACATACTTTGAAAGTTCTTATCAACCAAATGTTTTACCCATACCATCTTTTGTGAAATTGAAAAAGAATAAGGATCAATCATTTTCAGACCACAAGATTGAAAATCATTACACATCAATTTCCTTTGAACTCTATCCTTCCCTCCATTCCAAATAAATTTGTAAAATATACTGTTTAACTCCTTAAAGAACTTTTGGGGAATTTTAATACAAAGAACAGAGAAAAGGTACAATAACTGTGGTAATACAAGAGACTTAATGACACATATTTTACCAATCAAAGACAGGCTTCTCATTCGCCAGCAGTTAACTGTTTGTTTGATTCTTTTCAATTTTTCTTTATAATTAAGTTCAAACATTGAATTAACGTCCAGTGAAAAAAATATTCCAAGGGACTTAAACTGTGACGTTTTCCATACAATTCCTCTATCAGCGAGTGGAAATTCCTGACAACCTCTTTTGGACCCAATCCAAATAGCTTCTGACTTAGAGAGATTAATTTTACATCCTGAATGGAGACCAAATTTATCAAGAATCTTAAACAAATTCTCAAAAGAATTTTTAGAACCATCAAGAAAACAAACAGAATCATCTGCTAATAAAGAAATCCTAGCTTCTTGATCCATTACAGAAATGCCCTTAATATTTTCATTTTGTCTAATCATAAGAGCCATTATTTCAATTACAAATAAAAACAGGTAAGGAGAGATGGGACAACCTTGAAATATTCCCCTTTGCATGGGGATACGTTCAGTTAAAAATCCATTATTCATTACATAACTTTGTCTCTGTGTATACAAAGTTTTGATCCAATAAATAAATTTATCTCCAAAATTAAACTGCTTTAATGTTTGAATCAAAAAATCGTGTTTCACACTGTCAAACGCCTTTTCAATATCAAGCAAAATGATAGAACCAGGAATATCATTTATATCACAATATTCAATTATGTCTAAAATAACACGTATATTATTCCCAATATTTCTTCCTTTCAAAAAGCCAGATTGGTCTTCATGAATAAGGGATCCCATACAACGTTTTAGGCGATTAGCAAGACACTTAGCTAAAATTTTATAATCGACTGTTAATAATGTTATAGGACGATAATTTTTAATAAGCAGAGGGTCTTTATCTTTTTTGGGAAGTAAAGTTATAACCCCATTTCTCTGAGATGAGGACATCAAGCCATTTTGCAATGAAAAATTGTAAGAATTAAGGAGCATATCACTAATATCTGGCCAAAAAACTGTATAAAATTCGATTGGAAGGCCATCAAATCCAGGAGTTTTATTCATTTTCATTTCTTTCAAAACCTGTAATAATTCCTGTTTAGAGAGAGGATTTTCAAGAAATTGTCTTTCTTCACCAGACAATTTAGGGATATTGATATTATCATAAATTGATTCATGACAAGGACCCCTATAGTCTCCATCACAATTATTCACTGAACTATCTTGACATGAATATAGTTTTCTATAGAACTCATGAATCTCTTTTAAGATTTTAGTTTGATCCAAAATCAAATTACCCACAGAGTCTTTAATTCTATTGATAGTTTTCTTTTGCCAAGATCTATTTTCTAAATTACAAAAATATTTTGAGCTTTTCTCTCCCTCTTCTAGCCATCTAACTCGAGAGCGAATTATTAATCCTTTTGTCTCGTAATCATATATTTTATTCAATTTAGATTCCAAATCCTCCAATTCCATAAATTTAGAATCATCAGATGGGGAAGTATCAGACAATTCACTTTTAATCTTACCAATATCATGAAGTAATTTATCTTTTGTTTGGTTTCTTTCTTTCTTTTTTCTAGCAGTATATTCCATACAAATGCCAGTAATAACACATTTTAAGGAATCCCATAATGTATTAGGATTACTTTCTGAATCTTTATGGGTTTGTTTGAAATCTTGAATGGTGTCCTTAATAAGTTGAATAAATTTTGAATCATGATGTAAATAATGACAATTTAGTTTCCAAAAACCACGACCTTTCAAGGGTATATTATCATGGAGCTGTAAAGAAACAATTGAATGATCAGACTGAATACCTGGTACAATTTTTGAGCTGACACAATTAGTCAACAAATTACTAGAAATCAAAATAAAATCTAATCTGGATAAAACTCTATGACTTGTTTGGTGTCTTGTGTATTGCTTAAGATTAGGATGAAAATTCCTCCATATATCACACAAACTATAATCATCTATTAAAACAGATAACATTTCACTTGATTTTACATTAGAGTGCTGTGTTCTTGTACCCTGATAATCTAAAGGTCCAATAACAGTATTAAAATCACCACCCACAATCAAGGAAGAATCATCAAATTTATCAATTTCAGCAAAAACTTCCAATAAAAAATCTGGTTCATCATTATTAGGAGCATAAACATTAACCAGTGACACTGACAAGCCATTTAATAATGTACTTAAAATTAAAAATCTACCATTGGGGTCCCTAAAAACTGACTTCACCCTAACTGATAATGTATTTCTAATCAAAATAGCAACCCCCCTACTATTGGATGTAAAACTTGAGAACCAGGCTGATTCCCCCCATTGGGATTTCCAAAAAAGATCATCCTTCTTATCAGAGTGTGTTTCTTGTAAGAAAATTATATCACTGTTTATATTTCTAAGGTAATGAAATACCTTTCTTCGTTTAACATGATCCTGCATACCACGACAATTAAATGTGCATAATTTCATAATCATTTAAATGTCATTATTCACAGCTGAATAAGGAATCGACAAACCGTTCGAATTATGCATTTTTCGTGGCTTTTATTTAACATTGGTTACTGTCATTTCTACATGTATCATTTTACCATGGCGGTACATGAATTCACACCAATATTGTAATTGTATTACACACAGATTTGAGTATCCAACCCAATTACAGAACTAGTGCTGGAATCTATGCTGAAAAATGAGGAATCATGTGAATAAATGTAATCTGCACCCCATACATAAACCTTAAAATCAAAATATGTGAAATCCAAGCGTGTAGCCAGAGAAGGGTTAAACCCACGGCTAGAAACCCCCTCTCGTAAATGAATGTCCCCTCTGCATTGCCACGAGCCCCCCTTGCTAGCCGTCAGGAATGCCCGATCAGACGGGGGAGTTTTTTATGTAACCCGGATGCACCACCCATTCCCAGCTCTCATCAACCATGTCAACGATTCCAGCAAAAGTGTTCCCAACCGGGCCCCATCACTTCCCTCCAGGTATACCTCCCCGCATGTAAAATCGAGCGAGGCTCCTGAAATTACTTGTCTTACGAATGGTAATATAATTTCTTGCTAATATATGTAAGTGTGATGAAGGCCCAAATTGATAAATTCCGTCCAGGCCACGGACCTGCAGTTTAAACAGTGATTTTATTCATATAGCATAATTGCAATTATACAACACGTCACTAAGTAAAATATGCACAATGTGCGTTTATAGACCCCCCCCCCCCCCTCCGAGGCCACTCCGTGACCTCCTTTCGGATGAGGTGAGGGCGAAAACCCAATCTTCAGACCCCTGATCTGAGAAAAAGATGACTGGGACAAAATTCCCTCACGGCCCACGACTGCGGAGCCACCCTTAAACCGCAGATATTTGTGCAACCGAGCATTTTGCTCCAGATCCGAGTAATATTTTAATTTGCTAGCATTAGGCCTATCCCGCATACTATTGGTGAATACAATACTCCTGTAATACACAAACACAATCACTGAATGCTTTCAATCCCCCAGTATATATACAGCGGAAACTTGGTATAACGAGTTTCATGGTACCATTAAAGTCAATGTGCTACAGCAGGAATGCCGTTATATATAATCAAGTTAACAACAAACAACAAAACGATATAGTATAAAAAGCTGGGACCAGGGATATCATTCTGCTATATTAAGAACATTATTATATCAGATCTCTTTAAACTGAGTTTCCACTTTACCCTATATATTCGATCGTTTGACCTACAAGCATTAAATACAATCTACATGTACATGCATAATTGCCTTCGTATCTGTGAAACAAACAAGTATCGTGTCAATCATAACTTATTCCTTAAACCAGCCAAAACCATTGTTACTAGACTTATTCCTTGCAAGACAACTTAATACTACACAGGTGGTGATATTGGGGATGGTGGATGGGGATTTTTGATTGTCCAAATAGACGTCTTGCCTCTACCAAAAGCCACGAGAGAATGACACAATTTCCGCGTGCACACGCTCTCACAATCGCGTATTATGCGTTCCGTGTGCAAAAAAGGGGGGGGGGGGGGGGGCGCGCATTCGGAAACGCGCCACAAAAGCGCGCCACAAAAGCGCGCCTTGTCTAGAGGCGCCAAATTCTTGACAAAATATAAACAAGCTTATTGTTGCGTCACAATGGCCAGCAAAACCAAAACAAACCGCGAGTGGGCTATCAGCCGTGAATAAATATTTTTGAAAGCGTCTTTAACTCTTTAAAATTTCTTATTCACAGCTGAATAAGGAATCGACAAACCGTTCGAATTATGCATTTTTCGTGGCTTTTATTTAACATTGGTTACTGTCATTTCTACATGTATCATTTTACCATGGCGGTACATGAATTCACACCAATATTGTAATTGTATTACACACAGATTTGAGTATCCAACCCAATTACAGAACTAGTGCTGGAATCTATGCTGAAAAATGAGGAATCATGTGAATAAATGTAATCTGCACCCCATACATAAACCTTAAAATCAAAATATGTGAAATCCAAGCGTGTAGCCAGAGAAGGGTTAAACCCACGGCTAGAAACCCCCTCTCGTAAATGAATGTCCCCTCTGCATTGCCACGAGCCCCCTTGCTAGCCGTCAGGAATGCCCGATCAGACGGGGGAGTTTTTTATGTAACCCGGATGCACCACCCATTCCCAGCTCTCATCAACCATGTCAACGATTCCAGCAAAAGTGTTCCCAACCGGGCCCCATCACTTCCCTCCAGGTATACCTCCCCGCATGTAAAATCGAGCGAGGCTCCTGAAATTACTTGTCTTACGAATGGTAATATAGTTTCTTGCTAATATATGTAAGTGTGATGAAGGCCCAAATTGATAAATTCCGCCAACGAGCAAATTAAATAGCTCGCCGCCAAAGAACACGGTTTCACTGGATATTCAGCTCCAAGTGAAAATTTTTACCAATGGTTGAAGCCAGCTAATTACCAAGCACGAATGTATAAACCGTAAGGAAACCATATATCCGGGTACCGCAGGCAACACTTGCATTTTTTTTTTTTTTTTTTTTTTCATAAACAAACGCCTAGGCGCAATAAACTGAAACACTGTAAAGTTACATAACGCTATCGAAACGCGATATCTTGCCATGCTGTATTACCTTACCGGAATCCGGATATAACTCTCTAAACTTGCATTACTCCATAATTATAAACCTTACTTCATAACCGCTACAAATAACCAGCCTAAACTAAGATAACTCTGCATAAAGTATAAACATTATGGGGAGGCTACGAGGCAAACGAGCCCTCGATAACTCTCATCAGGCCCTATGCATAACATATTAACAAAGGTTTCTAGCGGTGAAACTCATAAGGGCACTAGGTTAAAGAGATTCCTATTTCCACCCTTGATCTTGGATATACATATACGTTCATGGACTATCTTTGGCTCTTTCAATTCTTTGCTCATTATCGGGTAAAAAACATACAGACATTAAAACATATTCGACGTTTGAAGGTAAGACACAATAAACATCAAATGGACGTATACTAATAGGAAGGGCAACTGCTCATTAAAAAACCTACTAACCAGAACCCATGGTCCGTGCCGATCTGCATGGGAGTGGGCGTGACCACTACTCAAATGTATTTCTGAACCTCTTAGCAACGTCCAGGATGAAGAAGTATGTCCCCGCATCTGAAAGATGTACACCGTCCGGACGAAAAAGCTCGCAAGAGGTATATACTATCTCCGGGTGCTCTATGTAGCTACCATTCAACCTCCTAGCTAGGGACCTTGCGTATCTGTTCAATGACCGCCGCTTGCGGTCGACGAGGCCCTGCTGTTGACCAGTAAACCCCTTACAGCGCAGCCGAGGTAAGATATCTGACCATATGATGTTGCACCCGTGGCCGCTCACAAATTCAAAGATATCTTTCAGCTCTCTTGAAAAATCCCTCTTGCTCTTTGCCTCCATATCATTTGTACCCACGTGCAGCAAAATATGTGACGGTGTCGAACTCGCGCCAAGGAAAAGTGACGATAGGAAAGCCATTGTCTCGCCTAGATGGAGGCCCCTTCTGCCGTGCCAGGTAATCGCCGCCCCACAGGCAAGATCTCTGCTGCCCTTCTGCTGTACCCACCGGGCCGTCCAATACATTATGGAGTCCCCCACGATCCACACGGCAGGAGCTGCAAAAATAAGATAAACTTTTGGGAGTATCTTGCACTAGGGACATGTAATCACAATCACTTAAAGGTAAAGTTCGGTTCCGATCATGTGATTTTCATGTATAAGAAACTGTTTCAAAGCAACTGGGAAAGTTGCATCAGCTGAACATGTACACAGGTGCCTAGTGTGAGATTTGAGGATTATTAATTGATAAGAAATTCACTCACTTTCCACAACCAGTAGCTGCGCTGCACACAGAAACAAGTATATGGGGCCGCCCAAATCTGGCATGAATGTTCAGCCCGAACATTCCCATTTCAGGCATTTCCTGTCATATTTCCAACATGAGGGCCTTAGGTAGTTTAGCGAAATTTCGTGGTGCATAAGAACGCATCCGGAACTGATGCGTTCTAATTGTGCGTGAACACTGCAATGAGCTTCGAGCCTTCTACACAACGATCGCATGGAGCCTATTATGCAGTCTTCCCGGATCCGAGCCAATCTTTTTGATAAATTCAAAGAAAGAAGCTCTTGGTACCATTCACTGATTCCGGAAGTACGCCCTCTTCTGTCATTATATGTGTATGAAAGGCTAGTGTGTAGTACTGGAACAATAACAACAAAATAAATAGAATATATAAATATTTTTAAAATAGTGTGAGTTTCCGATGGCATTGGCTTGCCTAACAGTTTATTGTTCTTTATGTTTTATTGCTCCTCTTATTCCTTTCTCTCCCCTTCTCCAATTCTTCTTATCTTGTATGACTAGAATATATCTATTGCATTTCAACGATCATTGGGTGCTCCCCCCCCCCCCAAAAAAAAGGATCTAGAACGGCGCTGGTGGAAACAAAAAACAACAACACAACACCACATAATTAATGGAAATGGCAGTCATTAAACCCAATATAATGATTGCTTTCGTCTTCTCTCAATCTCTCCCCTCTCTCTTTCTCTCTCTCTCTCTCTCTCTCTCTCACACACACACACTCTTTTCTCAGTTTTCTCCAAATATTCTGATTCTTGTTCTATTTTCCTCAGTTCGCATGTTTATCTTTTAAAAAAATGTTATGTTCTAAAATGATAGCATGTGGATAAGACGTGGAAATCAATATCAGAAATTAAAGACGTGAATGATGATGGAAAAAATCTACTTATAATTTAAGGGCAAGGAAAACGAGAGAAATGAACTTTTATAGGATAATGCAGTTTTGTATGTATTTTTGAATTTTCGAATTGAAAACTACATTTAGAACTAAAGACAAAAAGACCCCTTTATTTGTAATGATATTAAAATTTTCCCCATGATCATTTTCTAGATGTGCAGCAAATAACTATTGTAGCGAAGAGACAAGTATATAGTACAATGAGGGGATTTTTACTTTTAGAATATCTTATTATGATATCATTAACTCATCAACCCAAATCAAATCAATACTAACATTTGTCCTTGCTGTCGGCCTAAGACCTGTAATAGCCGCCTATGCATAATAACACTTTACTTTGTCATTGAGGACAATTGAAGTTTAACAGGGGATTTGCAGTTGGGCTCTCTCTCTCTCTCTCTCTCTCTCTCTCTCTCTCTCTCCTAATTCTTCTTTATATCAATAGTCAATAGACTTCCTGTCTTTTCAACATAACAACAAACGCTGGCGCGGATCGAACGCACGTATAAAGCCGCCCCTCCCATTATTCCTCCGTCCCACGCATTCAACTCAACACAATAGGTCCGATCCCCATTATTATTTCTCCGAAGAACTATAGCTCTATGCAAAATTTGAGACAAGCCATTCACTGTTCAAAGTAGCCTTTCAATGCACAGACTACGGGCTTCAGTGTATGATACATTATCTTGAAATATATCAAACCCTAACTGATGTAATGGCAGGACCCTATCAAAAAAAGTATCAATCATGTAGCTTTCAATGCTGGGTTATATTAGTAATTGATTTGCCCCCAAGCCTCATCAGTATAAATACTGATGAGGCTACCCATCAAATGTCAATATAGACATGATTTTTATTTATCAGTATTGTCATTGTTGTTATCGTGATTATTATGATTAAGATTATGATTAGCATTAGCATTATGGTTTTGATGTTGTTGTTATTATTATTTATTATTATTATCATCATCATCATCATCATAGTCATAATGGTATTGGAGCTATTTTTTACATCACATGTGTTGATTTTCGGGGGTAGTGTATTAAAGAAGTGAAACTTATTGAGCCATATGATTAGAGCATGGCGTGGTATTTCAACATTGGCGTAGCCAGGATTTTTCAATGGGGGGGGGGGGGGCAGACGTGAAGGATCCAACCGCGTAGCCAGGATTTCATTTTAGGGGGGTTGGGTTGTGAGAACGCGAAGCGTGCGAAATTGGTGATTAGCACGCAAAGCGTGAAGGGAGGGGGGAGTTTGAGAGAAAGATAACGGCTCGCAGCACCTTTTTTTAGGCGGAAAGTTAGTTCGACGCCCGGACTGCTTTTCAGTTATTTGGACGCAATACTGCACTGTATGTAACAGAGGTGGGTGCAGGGAGGAGGGAGTTTGCCCCCCCCCCCTCCCGCCCAAAGCGCGAAAGCTATGACGTTTTAACAAATATGAGAGAAAGATAACAGCTCGTAGCAAACAATTTTTTTAGGCGGAAAGTTATAGTTCGACGCTCGGACTGCTTTTCAATAATTTGGACGCAATATTTTACTGTATGTAATAGGTGTGGGTGCAGGGAAGGGGGAGTTATTTCCCCCTTCCCGCGCGAAGCGCGAAAACTTTGACGTTTTAGCAAATTGTGATTGAAAGGTAACGACTCGTAGCGCCTTTTTAGGTTTTTTTTTGTCTCACTTCTCCCGCTTTTTCGTTTTCACTTTTTTTAGGGGCTGAATAGGGGGGCCAGTGCCCCCATGGGCCCCCTGGCTATGCCTATGTATTTCAAGTATACAAATCGGAGATTAAAAACCATTAAATAGGAAAGGGACAGTACAGATTTTCCTAGATTTCCCCTTCAAATGGGATTAAAGTGGCAAAACAAAAGCTTATGAAAGATAAGGGATCTTGTAGTCCAGACAGAAAGAGGAATGAAGATTGAATCAACGCCGATATCCAGGGGCATCGCTAGAACATTTGAATGGGGATGGGGTGGGACACCCAAATTTGCCATCAAAATTTTGGGTGTGACACCCAAATTTGCCAACAGATTTTTAGGGTGTGGCACCTAAATTTGCCAAAAAATGCAACACGGTACACCCTAATCTCCCCTCACATAATGATACAAGAAAATCGCAGTTGTAGAAGTCATGATCATACGGGCCCATTTTCGCAAGGGGATAGGCTGACGCCTTTTACCCGAATATCAACTTTTCAACTTCTAAATAAAAAAAAACAAAACTAAACAAAACAAAACTAAACAAAACAAAACAAAACAAAAAATTTTTCTTAGTAAAAATGTACAGAAGTTACATATCAAGAAAACCTCACTACCCGAATATGTGGATATTCTGGCACCTCTCTATCCGAATATGAAGTGGTGGCTGGCCATACATCGGAACTTTGAAAATCCTCGGGAGGGGGCTATGTACAGCCCATTGCCGAAGGGGGACGTATTTTGCCCGAATATTATCTATTCACTTTTTTGAGAGCGAGGAAAAAAAAAAAAAAAAGTTTTTCCTTCTTTTTCTTTGCTTTCCTTTTCCTTTCCCTCTTTTCTTTCTGTTTTAGTTTTGAATTCCTTTCCTTTTCCTTTTCTCCCCCTTTCCCTTTTCCTTTCTCTTTTCTCCTTTTTCTTTTCTCTTTCCTCTTCCCTCTCCCCATTTTCTCCCTCCTTTTTTGGCGACAGAGGTGGCGCATTTGCCGACAGCAACCCCCCCCCCCCCCATCGACGCCGCTGCCGATAACTCTTATCGTCATATTTTTAAAGTCGGCATTATTTTGAAATTAGCTTATGATTCATTTACCATTCATTTTGGGCGCGAAATGGAATGTTTTCTCGTGTGACTGAGAAAAGATACATTATGAATCTTATTCCGGGATACAATTTTCATATACATATTATTACTTTTTGCGGGGGTCCGTTTTACTGCCCCCCCCCCTTCCCATCCCTCGATGGACCCTACAAATCTAGAGGGCCAGCGGTTCCCCATAAACTTACTTCCAGTTCAAAGCGCTGTCGGCGAAAATATAAACCGTTTTCTTTTTCCTGACAATTATAGATGATTTGCATCTGCTATCATTTTGGTTGTTGTTGGTCCTAACCCCCTCTCCCCTCTTCCCTTGAGAACCTTGGGAAGGCCTTTGGTCTATTCCCAATATCATATGCCTAGTTAGAGTTTAAAGTTGGCCATTATTTCTCCTTTCCACTGCTTAAATTTTCGGTTCCACACTCGCCACAAATATATCTGGGAAATTTGTTTCTGCTACCCCCCCCAAAAAAAAAATAGTGGAAAGTTAATATTCGGACAAAAGGCACCCCTTCGATAATGGGCTGCGCCCCCCCCCCCCCTCCCCCTGATGATTTTTTTAAGTTCTGATATTCGGGCAACAATGCAACACTTCATATTCAGGTAGAGAGTGCCAGAATATTCAAATATTTGGGCAGCCAGGATAATTATGTAACTTCTGTATTTAGATTAGAATAGTGGCCGCCTGGCCGGTATGATCAAGCTCTCTCTATGTGTGTGTGGGGGGGGGGGGGGGGGGGGAATTAGGGTATAGCCACTGAACTCTGTAGGTACAGCTTAGGGTGCGGCATTTTTTGTAGGCAAATTCGAGTGTCAGACCTTAAAGATTTGTCGGAAAAATTTTGGCGTCATCCCCTCCCCATTCAAAATTTTCTAGCGACGTCTCTGCAGAAAGTGAAACTAGTATAAGATAATGAGAAATACAGTTTTTTATGTCTTTTTAAATTGTCGAATTGAAAATTACATTTAAAACTAAATACCAAAAGAGCCCTTTGCATGCAATAATATTTGTCCGCATGAGCATATTCTTTTTAGAGTGCGTGTCGTTCTAGCTTGATCTAATCTAGATATGCAGCAAAAAAGTAGCGAAGAGGCAAGTATGGTATAATGAGGGGATTTTTACTCTAGAATATATCATGAATCCATCAAACCAAGTCAAATCAATACTATCATCAGTGCATGCTGTCGGCCTGAGTCCTGTAATAGCCGCCTATGCATAACATGTTGTTATGTCACTGAGGGAAGTTCAGTTTAACAGGGATTAGCAGTAGGGCTCTCTCTCTCCTATTACTTCTTTATATCAGTAGTCAATAGACTTCCTGTCTTTTCATCATAAGAACAAACGCTGACGCTGCTCGAACGCACGTATAACCAAAGCCGCCTCCCCAATATTCCTCCGTCCTACATGCATTTAACTCAACACAATAGGTCCGATCCCCCATTATTATTTCTTCTTCGAACTATATAGCTCTATGCAAAATTTGACACAAGCCTTTCACTGAAGTAGCTTTTCATTGCACAGAGTAGGGACTTCAGTGTATGATACATATCTTGAAAGATATCAAACCCTAACTGATGGCAGCACCCTATAAAAAAGTGCTTAACTAAGGGCCACGTGCAGTTGATGTGATTCCCCCTCTGTTTTTCTATAGTCTTCTTTTTCTTATTTTCTTGACTTCTCCATGTTTTCAATACTTTTTCCATTTCTTCTCTTTCGTTCTTCGTCTCTCCATATCATTTATAATTTCCTAGAATAAGGGGATTAAATAATCCCAGACTGATGTATATGGTTATTTTTAACTTAATTTCCATGACAATGGAAGGATCATACAAACTAAAACAATATATTTGTGGCTATCGTAATTACGACTCTGTTTTATGTTAATTAACATTGACGTCGATCAATTACATTGCAATGTTTTTAAGTCATCTTTATTCTGAAAATCAGATAAATTCACGAATTTTTTTCATATTCCGGGGAGGAAAACACATCAGGAAAAACTTTCTTGGCCCTGTAGCTTAATTCCTTCGCCACCCCATAGTATTTCAGAATACGGCCAGTCAGCAGTATTCTGAAAAACTATTTCCAGGTTGACAAAAATTGTTAATCTTAATCCTGCCCCTAACTCCCTTCCCCATACTTCCCCTATTAAAGTCTGCGACACAAACTCTATTTTGACTTGGACCGTTTTGTCAATTTCTTACTGGAGTTCTAAATCTTCGGCTCATAATTTTCTTTAAGTTAAAATCAATGTGGGCGAAAATATAATTCCTTTTCATTTCCCTGACAATTCGAGATAATTTGTATCTGCCATCACAACATTGTTTTCCTAACTCCCTCCCCTTTCCCCTCGAGAACCTTGGGAAGTCATGTGGTGCATTCCCAATGTCATATGTACCTAGTTAAAAATACAAGTTGGATATTATTTCCCCCTTCCCTCTGTGTGTGTGTGTGTGTGTGTGTGTGTGTGCGTGTGACACCCGCCACAAATACGATCTGGGGAATTTTGTTGCTCCTAGACCCCCCCCCCCCAACACACACAGACACCAAATGCCCCTCGGGTTTAGCGCCCTTGGAGGGTAGGCAGAGGCGGCGCTCTCGTGGGAGCAGGGGGGGGGGGGGACCACTTTTGAAGTACCCAAAACGTGTCCCTTTTTTCTGAAAACTGTTCCCTTTCTCTCTTATAGGTGCCCTTTTCTCCTTTTGATAAATGCCCCTAATTCTGTCTAATTTGTGCCCTTTTCTCATTTCATAAGAGCATTTATGCTTCTGGTAGGTGCCCATTTTCCCTTCTAATAAGTGCCCTTTTCCCCCTTCTGATAATTACCCCTTTCCCTACGTAATATGTGCCCTCTTCCTCATAAGTGCCTCTTTTCACCTCTTTTAATTGCCCCTTCCCACCTCTGATAAGCACCCTTCCCTCTTCTGATAAATGCCCCTTTTACCAATATTTCCCACTGTTTCTTACAAAAAGAGCCATATTTATATAGCTTCAAATAATCGGTGCGGCTTAACAGGTACCCATTACTAAACTACAATGTAAAGCAGTGGGGCTGGAGGCAAGAGGGGCATGCCATGCCCCCCCCCCCGGCAAAGTATTTGTCATTCCGCTCTCTCGAATATGCCATAATACTACCAAGTAAGGATAATATTTTTCCGAAAATTTCCCCGAAACTCTTATAATACATAATGAAATCAAGCATTTATCATACTAAATTATGTTGATATCGATGAAATCCTAAAGAAAAACGACAGGGTTAAAGCACGAATTAAAATATCTTTCGACATTCCCCAAATTAAGTTTCTCTTGTCATTTTCATTATATCGCCGTAAAAAAAATGCACAAACATAGGACTTCAACGTTAGAAAAAAGTCTGAAAACTTTTGCTCCTCGCTTCGCTCGCACATGGATCATTAGACTATTACACATTACTGCCCGTTAGGGAAGCTGAAACATGTCCAGAACCACAATAAAAAGGAAGAAGATGATGCTTGATATGTATTAATCATGTTCGGGGAGGGGGCAGGACTTCTATTTAGAATTTTCACTTCTAATTTTGACTAAATTATATTCACCGGCTTGCATGCACAAGCTTAAAAATAAACCGACTTTAATTTGTCAAGAACTTCAAGACCCACCCCCTTCCCACTCCAGAATTTTTCACACCCGTAAATAAAAGAACAGCTCACTTATGATCAAATCCTGGCGTATGGCCATATTTTCTCGTGGGAGGGGCTGATGCCTTTCAACCGAGTATCATGTTTGCATGTAATCTAAAAATGAAAATAAATGAATAAATTGCGAGCCAGCGAATTCGCATACTTTTCGTAATGATTTTTTTTTCTTTTCACCCTCTTTCACCTTCTCTTTTTTCTCTGTTATGTGACTGAAAGGGAAGGGGAGGGTGTATTCGCGTGTATTGCGGCGGGGACCCTTGGACAGGGCCCTTTAAACAAAAAAACGTCCTTGAACATGTGTGACCCGGCACCACAAAACCACCAACCCCCCCCCCCCCCGAAAAAACAAACAAACAAACAAAAACATCAACAACAACAACAACAAAAAAAATCTGATTTTATTCTATTAGGATAGAACAAAGTCTCAGCTTTAAACTTGAAACTTTATAACCCTTTTGATTTAGCGAACGAAAAGAGCTTGTAAGATAGGTTTGCTGGTATCAGTTAGGGAGGAAATGAGCTCTAAAGTTGAGGCCTATATTTGATTTGATCGATTTACATACATACATACATACAGCGCCTTTCCATATAAACATGCTCAAGGCGCTTTACAATAAGAAAAAATGAAACAAAGTAATTATTTTGCTCTCCAAGTGCACACAACCAAATCCAATCATAGAGAAAACAAATAAGTCTTAAGATTTCTTTTGAAAGATTCAGCTGAAGGGCAGGAACGAATGTTTAAGGGTAGACTATTCTTATTTTATTTACCAATTATAAAAAGATATATATAATAACATACATGATAACATGAGAAAATAATATTGGAAGGATCGCCCTGCTCAGCCGTGCCATTGCAGCTCAGCTGTTCTACAGAGGGGCCATTCAAGCGTGAGGAGCAAGAAAACAAGAAAGAAAATCAATAGAGAGTGAATCAAAAGGCCATAGCAACCGCCATGAAATGAATTGTCGGATTGGGTTGATATTTTGTAGGAGTGTTAAACATAGGTTATTCATTGTATTACCAAGAGTTCAAATTGTGAACTGTAGTCATTCGAAAGTTGTTATGATGCACATGACTCGGAGTGTTCTAAGAACACTCTCCATTCTGGAGAGATTAAGCGCACCTCGGCCGGTGGCCTGACACCTGCACTAGACAATGCCTATTCACTCCGTTGGGATGTCTTTCTTTGTTCCCTGTTACATAATACTGGTTTGTTACCTGTATCGTCCTTCTATTATCATACACTGAACTTGCAATTTAGCCTATAATTAACTTAAATAGGACCTACTCTTTTCTTGTTCACATTGATTAACCCATGCAATTTGTTTTACATAGAACTTACATATAGTCTGGGAACCTTCCCGAAATAGTCACCCCATTTTACATAAATTATGAGATTTTACCCCCTTACAGTTACTTAGACTATCCATGTTATTCACAAAAAGCTTGTCAGCTTGAACCGGGTTTGGCCTGGGCTATATCTCTACGTCAGGGGCAGCGGAGCGTCTTTCAAAGTGGGGGGGGGGGGGGGGGGGGCACCAGCCAAATAGGGCACTTTTGGGGAAAAGGGGGCACCTACAAGGGGTGAACATGAAACGAAAAAAGGGACCATTTTTGTGACATTGGTATTACCCTACAGCCCAGTTAACATGATTAATACATTATCAAGCATCATCTTCTTCCTTTTTATTGTGGTTCTGGACACTGCTTCAGCTTCCCCAATAAATTAGCAGTTGTGTGTGGTGGTCTAATGACTCATGTGCGAGCGAGCGAAGCGAGCGAGCAAAAATTTTCAGACTTTTTTCTAATGCTGAATTCCTTTGGTTGAGAATCATTTATAGCGATATAATGAAATTGACAACAGCAAATTAATTGGGGGAATGTCGAATTATCTTTTAATTCATACATTATCCCTGTCGCTTTTCTTTAGGATTACATCTATATCAACATACTTTATGCGATCTGCTTGCTTTCATAAGAGCTAGCGAGAAAATATTGCCCTCGAGCGAGCGGAATAAGAATTCCTTTACTGGGGGGGGGGGGGGGGTAGGCATTATGCCCCTCTTGCCTCCAGCTCCACTGCCTTACATTGTAGTAATATGTGTACCTGCTACTACATAAAGCCGCATCGATACTTTGAAGTTAGATATGGCTTTTTTTGTAAGAAACAACTGGAAACATACGTAAAAGGGGGCATTTATCCGAAGAGGAAAGGGCGCTTATCAGAGATGGAATGGGGAACTTAAAGAAGTGAAAAGGGGCACTCATGAGAAGAGGAAAATGGCACATATTAGATAGGAAAAGGGGAGCTTATGAGATGTAAAAATGGCATTTATCAGAAAGGGAAAGTTGGCACTATTTAGAAGGGAAAAGGGGCACCTATCAGAAGTAAAAGTTTACTTATCATCAGAAGAAAAGGGCACTTATTAGAGAGATAAGGAGCCAATTATCAGATTTTGAAAAGGGGCACTTATCAGGAGGGAAAAAACACTTATTAGAAGGGGAAGGGGCACTTATTAGAAAGGAAAAGGGGCACTTTTAGTAGTAAAAAGGGCACTTATCAGAGAGGAAGGAGGGCATTTTTTTTCAGATGTAAAAAGGGCACTTTTGGGGTACTTGAAAAAGTGGGAGGGCACTGTGCCCCCTGGCCCCCGGGTGCGCCGCCCTTGCTCTACGTTGACTAATTTTCCGACTACTGACAAATGAACGGGCTGCATTCTCTCCGTTTTATATGTTATCATTCCCTGCTTCAGTAGGCTATTCAGGAATGGATAAACAACTGAAAAGGATTGGCTGATGTATGTAAATAATTAGCCACGGCGCAACCTTTACAGCCCGCCCCCCCCCCCCCTTCGAGCTTCTAAATCACTTTGAAATTTTATTGCCATGACAACAAGAATGTCTACAATATAATCCGAAATATTCATCAGTGCACATCCCTATCACAATATAACAAGAAAACAATCTTTTGCCTACTTACTAATATTGTTAATAATGTAATTATATTATTAGTAGTAGTATCATCGACATCATCATCATCACCATAATGATAATTACCATCATGTGGGGGGGGGGGGGGGGGACATGTAACCCTGTCCCTCTGGATTTGCGATTATAAGACTGAAGCAAGGCAATCAGAAATTACGATTTCCTTCGAATTTCGAACCTTTTACCTACTATTTCATGCACTTTATACTTGTGGGCGCATATTACTGCACAAAATTCTGATGGAGATTGGGATCTCAATTAGGAAGAGGTCATTGACAGAAAAAGGTGATGGGCAGAAATAATTGAAGTCAATAAGAGCAATATATTTGAAAGGCACGCAATACTTTTAACCTCGTAATAATGATCCAGACTCTCTCGGATATTTGTTTTAACCATGAAAGAAGAAATAAATAATATTTATGAGTAAACAATAATACTCTTCATGAGGAAAACATGTTTAAAACGGTATTCAAATCGATGTTCCTCTTGAATTCCCTCGTTAAACGATAAAGCCCACATACTGATTTTAGCCTACCATGAAAATATATATTGAAAATATTTTTAAAAGACAGAAAATTTCGATACTGATAGACTCACTGCTCTTAGTAAATGCTATAGTTTTAGAGTCCCCAGTAAGATAGAACGAAACAATTAGATTGTTATTTACAAGTGTTTTTATCGAAGTATATAAATACAAGAATAGATAGATACGTATTGAGAAAATTTAATACAACGGATCATCATGAATGTGTCCCGCAGACTTGACCTGTCATGATAGTGGTTTGCCGCGTAGAGAAAAACACGTAGAAGTACACAATAATGAAGCCGTAGAGGGGGCTCTAGCGTTTTAACGAGTCTGCAGAGAAGACCAAAAATAAATCGCGGCTTTTCAGCACCGGGAGACGGGATCGCTTTTGTCAGACACAGAGTCTTCGTTCCCCAGGGGGTAAAATCCCGGAAGCGAGAAACGCTGTCGCTGATTGGCCGCTTGCGTTCTTTTGTTGAAAACCCCCGTGCTTATGCACCACTACATTTCGCTAAGCTACCTTAGAAGAGTAATCCTCTGCAAGGCCCTTTTTTATTATTCATTGTAATGAAATGAAAAGAATGTGAAAAGCCCACAAATTATTTTTTTCGCATTTCCCGGAACTGAACCTTCCCGTAACAATCCTTGCAAAATTCCTAGGCATCCTGAGCCTTTATAATACCCCTTATCTCCAGTGGTGAATTGAGGTATACATGACTCCTTCCTATGGGGATGTTAATGCATTCTCACTTACGTAATAGTGCACATAATGTATGCTCCCTAATCTATGAAATTCATCTGCAAAGTATTATAGGCCAACGTACGAATATGATAATATGATCTTCATAACAATGATAATAACAGTAGGTCCGATAATTATAATCATGCTAATAGCAGTAACAACAGAAATAGCAATAATATGTAACGTTTGTTAGGCACTTAAAACTGTTGTTTATAAACACACAATCTTCTGACTACAAGTTAATAACCGGACATACGAAAGGAAAATTATAAATCTGTACTCAACTATGAATTGCTAAAGACAAATTTGATTGAAGGTAAACATAATCAGCCGTACAATAAATACTACGGACTACGAATAACTACATGTACAAAGGCGCTGAAATATTGCAACTGAAAGTAATGAATTGGGGCCAACTTAGTTCGGTTAGTGTTGTTAATATGACGATTCCCTGCAATTACCAATAGTCGGTACAATGTAATGATATAAATGACTGGACGTGACAGTGATTAGGTAATGAAACCAAATGAATCCGATTAAATCGAGTCAGTTCCGACAGCCATGTCAATGCGGACGTAACGCCTGTACACATTAGAAGCCCAATACCCCATATGCTGGATCTGCCTGTCGGTGCATCCCGACATAGCGGCAAACGTAGCCGCCCCGATCCGAAATGAATGGGAAGAAAAGCATTCGGTGGGCAAAGAACAAAATTTCATGCACTTCTTGATCATTTTAGTGAACTCATAGCGAGTAAGCGGAAGGTCACCAAATGTCTGAAAAAATGCATCCCCAATAGAGGGGCGGCATGACATGTAAGCAATCACTGCTTTGACTGGGCAGAATTCTGACTGAACCTCAGGAATATATATCAAACAACCCCTCCCCCTCTGATCAGTTTTAGAAGAGCGGAGACGCAAAACCACCTTGCGGTTAGGAGCTTCTCCCATGACACTAACGTCTGAACTGCCCAATCGATGACTGTTTTGTTTACGAGAGCTAACCGTGAATTCGCCAACCCGCAAAAACCCATAAAATGCTATCAGAAAGGCAGCGGAGTACAGCTGCACCTCATAGTCGCTCTTACACACATTACTCAAAGCCCTCAACATCTGACCCAACAAAGGTAATGTAATAGGACATCTAGTATCACGTCTCACGTTCCCCCTTTTGCACCCTTCGATTAGGCACGAAACAACGAAACCCTTTGTTACGTCATCTAAACCCGCCACCTGTAAATAGAAGGATAGCCCCGAAATGTAAGTCTGAACTGTTGACGCCGCATATCCACGCCAAGACAAATAGGATATGAACTGAGCAATACGCTCTACATTCGGCGGCACTCGATTATCATACTGGTACTCTGAACAAAATTCGCTAAAAACATTCATCGCTGTTGCGTAAGTGGAATGAGTACTGCTGGCCCGTGAATCCAGTAAAAGCCTCGACCGCTCTATGTCCAGCTGTTCCAAAGTTGGGTAGGTATTTCTTCCCCCTTCTCGGCGGCCAGTGGTGCCAACTTGCGGAATCTGTCCTCCTGAAAACGAGACAAGGCATCCGCAATTCCATTATCAACCCCAGGCACATAACGAGCCTTGAATCTAATGTTCCTAAGCAAACAAATAACAACTAGCCCACGAACTAACTTCATCAACTCACTACAGGACGCAGACTGCCTATTAATCACCTCCACCACTGCCTTATTATCAGTCCAAAACAACACCCGCTTGTTGCGCAATGTCTCGCCCCACAACTGAAGGCTTACCACAATAGGGAACAGCTCGAGAAAAGCAATCGACCGACCAGCTGCATTAAACTGTACAGGCCATTTCGCTTGGGCCCATCTCCCACCAAAATATATTCCAAACCCACAGCTGGCCGCCGCATCAGTAAAAAACTGGAGCTGTGAACTATTGTGCCATGCCTCATCACCTATCATGACTCTACCATTGAAGTGAGTTAAGAAGTCCTGCCAAACCGCCAAGTCCGCCTTAGCTCCCTTACCTAATCTAATCATGTGAAAAGGACGCTGTACCCCTCGAGTTAAATCTATCAGTCTCCGCATGAACGCCCGGCCGGGGGCGATCGCCCTACACATAAAGTTCAAACTCCCTATTATGGATTGCAAATTCCTTAGAGAAATTTTGTTCAACTTCGAAACCTCATGGAACCTATGAACCAACTCTACAACCTTATCTTGCGGGACTCGCACCTCAAAGGTCATGGAATCAATCTCAAGCCCTAAATAAGTTATGACAGAGACAGGGCCCACCGTCTTCCCCTCCGCAATCGGCACCCCGAAGCGTTCGCACACAGCCACAAAGCTGGTCATGGCATGTTCACACTGGTGTGAATCGCGGGTACCCGCAAAGAAAAAATCATCGAGATAATGCAGTATGCAATTAGACTCTGCCACACGCCGTGTACAATACTCCAAAAATGTACTGAAGCACTCGAAAGCCGAACAAGCTATTGAACAACCCATTGGCATGCACCGGTCAAAAAAGTACTGACCGTCCACGCACATCCCCAGCAATTCGAAGTCCTCCGGCCTAACCGGCAGCAAACGAAAGGCGGACTTGATATCCGCCTTCCCCATCAAAGTACCCACGCCTAACCGCGTCACCAACTCCACAGCCGAGTCGAAAGATGAATAATAAACTGTACATTGAGATTGAGGAATATTTTCATTCACAGACCCCCCTCTTGGAGACGATAAATGCTGAATCAACCGAAATTCCCCGGGGGCCTTCTTAGGCACTAAACCAATAGGCGAACACCTGAAGTTGACGAAGGGGGGAGATGCAAATGGGCCAACAATCCTTCCTAACTCCATTTCAACTTGCAATTTCTTCAACAAGGCTGATTTATTGTCGCGAGCCGACCTGAGATTCTTTGCTTGAAGCGGAACCCGAGCCCCTGTAAAATGTAGTGAAAAACCGAATTGGAAACCGTTTAGTAACCGGCGAGCGTGTTCACGATTTGGATACGCAGACAACATAGGAATCATAGCCTCCAATTTAACTGGAGTGGGGGCCAAATCATACTTAGACCAGGATCTAATTCCTGCTGGTGGGGGTTCCGGCGGTGAGGGGTTGGGAACATGACTTAACTCCGTGTCCAACTGCCCGACATCGAGAACATCTGTGGGCGAAGTTGCAGCTTTGCCCACGGGAGCAGTTTCCCCTGTTGAAGGCAAAGCACGTCCCGCGCCTCGCCTCGTTTGTACTGGGAGAGCCAATTGACGAGTTGCTCCGGCCACGGGGGGAGATACCAGTATTTCTGAATTCTCTGACCCGCGTCTGCGGGCGTTGCATGCTACCTTGAAATGGGCGAAAGGGAGAGCTCTTCAGCCCGCCACCAGAAACTAACAACAGCCAAAGCTCCGCATCGATGCTCGCCCACGATCGGCCCGGTCTCCGTGCCTGACGGAGACGAAATTGTACATCATAGTCTCTCCACCCGTATCCCCCATTGTTACGAGCCGCCCCCCTCACCATATCCATGTACTTTAACAACTCTAGCGCCCGTCCTGGATGCCTCTCCAGGTAGACTGACATATAGACTAGAAACACCGAGGTCCACTGCTCAATGCTTGTAATCCTCTGCTGCCTAGGCTGAGATTGGAGCTGAAAGCCACCAGTGGCGGGCAACAACTGGAACGTGGCTCCAGCAGTATACTCATTAGGCCTACTGGAAAGGAAGCTGTTCCTGTTTTGCTTCTGCAACAAAATGAGGTCGATATAATCGCCCTGCCATATCTTTTCCTTCAACCCTAAACTAATATCCGCCCCGAGAGGGTCACAGACGCTTACCAGCGGCTGAGGGAGAGAACTACCGACATAACCCAAATCCTGCTGTGTCTCAAACCCATTAGACCTAGACCCAGATCCAGACCTAGAACTACTTTCACCTCCCAAGTTGATGTTAGGTCGAGATCCGGTGCTTGATATTCCAGGCTCTAAATTGAGATCAAGAGTAGGTCTACATGTAGGTCTAGCATTAGAATCATCGTCGCAATTCTCTCTATTGTTAAGGTTAACAATACTGCAGGATCCACCCTCCGTCGACAGGCTCTCCCCTTGGCCTTGCACTACCATAGGCCAATGAGCCCCAGGCCTAAACTCCCCCTGACTAGATGCAACGTTAACTCTACATGTAGATCTAGATCTATCAATACCAATTCCCGACTCACCGGATACTTGTTGAGGTTCCGGTCCTTGGGCTTGGACTTGGACTTGGTCATGTTGGTCCGCAAGATCCGATATCACTGCCGAAGGTTGTGATGTTTCTCGGCCTGCAGAACTGGCCGATATAGATCTAGGCCCACCTCGCCTACGGGGTCGCTCACTTCGTCCCAACTCCTTCGGCTTCGCCTTGACAGTGGTACCCTTCTTCCTCTTTGCTTTCGGCATGCCGATCGCTGACTCCAATTTACGGCACTGAACTAGGTCTATGAAAAGTATAAGTCTAACTTTTATACTGTACGAACGAAGTCACTGCAGCTCCAAAAATGAATCACCTCTCCACTGCAGGTGCCTTGATCGACGAGCAGTTAATAGAACATTGACGTTAATATAGCGAAAAAATTTGAACAAGGTAGTCAAGGAAGTTAACGGGATTTCCACTGCCGATGCAAGCAAAGTCAACGTTAGTGAATTCCAGTAAGAATCCAATTAAGAATCCAATTAATTTTTGATTGTCCAAATAGACGTCTTGCCTCTACCAAAAGCCACGAGAGAATGACACAATTTCCGCGTGCACACGCTCTCACAATCGCGTATTATGCGTTCCGTGTGCAAAAGGGGGGAGGGGGGGGCGCGCATTCGGAAACGCGCCACAAAAGCGCGCCACAAAAGCGCGCCTTGTCTAGAGGCGCCAAATTCTTGACAAAATATAAACAAGCTTATTGTTGCGTCACAATGGCCAGCAAAACCAAAACAAACCGCGAGTGGGCTATCAGCCGTGAATAAATATTTTTGAAAGCGTCTTTAACTCTTTAAAATTTCTTAATTCAATGTGCAACAGAACTGAAAGCATACTCCTTCCATGTCTGAAAAAAACAACCTAAATAGTCACAGAGAAGTAAAGAGAGACATCCCTTCAAGAAACAAAGCATCAAAGTACAAGTTGCTGCCATTACAAAAGAAAAAAAATAATAATGAGATCATGTAAAAATTAAAAAAAATAAAAAATACAAATAAATTAAGGCATTAAACATGAAAGAACAAAAGGAAGGCAAGCACAAGATGTAACACAGGGCTTCAAATCGAAAATCCAGCCCTGTGTACAAGTGCTTAAATACCGAAATGGAGCAAGCAAGAAAACACCAAATCCTAACTGATAGCTCCACAAACAAATGATGATAAAAGAGCTCAGCTCTAATACTAAAAAACATGTATAGGTAAGAAAGAACATCATGAATATCACTTTCTTTCAGAAATCTTTGTTTTGATAAAAGATTACTAGACAAAAACATGTAGAACACAAAAAAGATCAAACAGTCATTATGTTCATATGACAATAAAGATGTATACAAAACATAACACTGTTTACTTGTCCTTGAGAGTATGTTGGTTCAGTAAAGTCAGCCTACTATGAACAGTTTCCCTTCTGCGTTACGGTATGCAAGTCTATCAGGAAACAGGAAAAAGGGTTTCTTTCCTTCACTTTTCAACCGCTTGAGATGGTCCAACTTGTTCTTCCGCTTCTGCATGACACGCTTCGAGAAATCTTCTGACACATAAATCTTCTCACCCTTAAATGTGCTTTCCTTGAATTTCGAGATGCAAGCCTTCCTCACCTTCTCCTTTACTACATATGAAGTAAAAGCCACGTGTATGATTCTGGGCTTATCCGTAGTCGAGGCAGAGCCAGATGGTGTACGATGACATCTCTCTATGGGGCATTCATCTGAAGAAATACCAGCAAAATCACACAGCAGTGCCTTAACCGTCTCCTGACACTTCTCACCTCGAGCCTCCGGAACTCCGTGGAACACCAAGTTGTTCCGTCTGCTCCTGTTTTCCAGGTCGTCTAATTTCTTTAACATCTCCTCTTTGTCCTTCTTCAGCTTTTTCAACTCCACCACCACATCGTCTAGTTGTATAGAACAGGCAGTAATCTTTTCTGCATTCTCATCAAGCTTCACCTCAAATTCATCTAGCCTCTTAACAAGCAGCATCTCCATTCTCTCCTCTAGTCGAGAAAAGCGATCATCTAACTTCTGAGAGAAAAAGATGAACCACTGGGGTGGCTGACTCTGATCTCCACCTCCGCCGCTGCCGCCGGGCAAAGCAGGAGCAGATTCCATATCACCGTGCTCGTAAGCAACTTTCTTCGAAGCCATCACAGTATCTTTGTTCTTCTTCTTCTCAGGCGTATCAAGACGTCTTTTGGAACTCATTGTACATCAATCGAATCCTGAGAACATAAGTTAACAAATCATCATATTTGCTTACCACCGTTACTTCTAGTTCAGTCAGAATTGGTGAAATTCAGAGATCAAAATGAAAGCATGCTTTCACTCCACTTCAGATAGGGCGCCCTCCTCAATACTTTTATCTTTGAATTATATTCCTGTATTTCATATATTCATCTTTTCAATATTTTCGTCTTTTTAATCCATTTATCTTTTTAATGTTTTCATCATTAATTATATTCACCTATTTCGATATTTTCGTCTTGAAATTATATTCATCCTTTATCATTTAGATGTCTTTTTGTTCGTCCTTGACAATATTCGTCGTATCTATTCGACTCCAGAGCCCTTGATCTGTGCGACTCTGTGCGGCATTTATTCCACAGCAGGTTTGTTCGTCTTTGAAATATGTTCGTCTTTTAATATACTAGTATTCGTCTTTGAAACATTATATTCTTCTTCTCCAATGGGCACGAGATGGCGCTGCTCTCTTTGGGGGGGGGGGGGGGGGGCTCAACTCCGCTTCTGCATCCGGCTTTCCATGAGGGCATTTCCGGCGGGTCAAAAGTGCACACTGCTCCCACATTTCATGTATTAGCCTATGAAGCCGAAATTTTTTCAGTGTACCAGCGAAAATCAGATTTTGGCCTGCGCGCAGCGCGTAAAAGTATTGAAATTATATATATGAATATTCATGAACTTTTACAACTAATTAACATACAATTGAACTGTAAAAGACTTGTGTTGTAGCTGTGCAGCCAAATGAGAAGCAGTAGATTATAAGATGATGATGAAGAAGATTTAGGAAGAAGAAGAAGAAGAAGAAGAAGAAGAAGAAGAAGAAGAAGAAGAAGAAGAAGAAGAAGAAGAAGAAGAAGAAAAAGAAGGAGAATTAGAAGAAAGAGGAAGAGAAGAAGAAAAAAAGAAAAAGAAAAAGAAAAAGAAAAAAAGAAAAAGAAAAAAAAAAGAAAAAGAAAAAGAAAAAGAAAAAAAGAAAAAGAAAAAAAAAAGAAAAGAAAAAGAAAAAGAAAAACTGAGTCTGAGAAGGAGAAGAAGAAGGAGAAGAAGAAGAAGAGAAAGAAGAAGAAAAAGAAAAAGAAAGAAAAAAAAAGGCTGAGTCTGAGGAGGAGGAGGAGGAGGAGGAGGAGGAGAAGAAGAAGAAGAAGAAGACTAGAACTGCAATCGTATCGGAACGATGTGCATGCAATGTCGTCCGTATCTTTTATTTTGTTGAAAAGTTGACATGCGAAATATAAAGTTATGCATGTTGAAACATGATATCAGATAAGATGGGAGAAAATAATGCTACTGTAAAATTAGGAGATGACAGAAAAATTAAAACAAGAAACAACAAAAAACAAAGAATGATGATGTTAATTGTGATGACAATGATGATGATGCTGATGAAGATGGTGATGGTAATAAAGGTGATGATGATGATTATGATGATTATCATGAAGATGATGCTGCTATAATGATGATGATGGTGATGATAATGATGACATAATGACAATGATGATGATGATGATGATAATGATGATATAATGATGATGGTGATGATGATTATGATGCTATAACGATGATGATGGTGATGATGATGATGATGATGATGATATAATGATGGTGATAATGATGATGGAGATGATGGTGATGATGATAATGTTGATTATGGTGATGATGATTGTGATAATGATAATGATAAAGGTAATGATAATAGTGATGATTATGATGTCTTAATAACGACGACGATAATGATGATTATTATGATGATGGTGGTAAAGATGGTGATGATAATAATGGTAATGATGATGATAATGATGATGATGATAATGATGATGAGGATATATTGATAGGCTTCGGCCACGTGGCTTGCACACTATATGTGACGTATAGTATACCACGACACATTGGCACTGTGTAGAATTGTACTGAAGAATATGTCATTAAAATGGTATGTACTGAAATGACTTTCTTTGCTATTATCTTGGCTTTTTTTTGTTTCTTTATATGCCGTATTTGGTATCATACGAAAGAGCATTTCATAGCGGTCATTTTGGGACCACTTTCATATTTTTATGACAATCCTATCGAAGCGTGTGATGCATGATAATTTATAGAACAAAATGGCGTCTAAAATGTCACGCTTGACCGATTTTAAAAATCCGGCTTCGAGATTCTCTTCATTTTACCACAAAGAATGTGCCTGCAAAATTTCAAGAAAAATAAAGAACGTTCAGGGGGCCAAAGTCGTGAACCCGATTTGCCCCATAGACAATACGTGTAAAGCATGGGCGGAAACTGTGCAGGATCCGTATTATGCCCTGACTTAAATCGCGATTTACTGAAAAATTTCTGTGAGACCTTATACCCTGTTTGGTATCCCCGAGAAGGGAATTTCATTGCAGTCATTTTGAGCCGACTGCCGTTAGGGCGCCATTTAAAATAAGCATATTATTAAATAATATGTTGTGCAGGGTAAATTGAGGTTTTTACCACGCCACATCGGCTTTGCGTAGAATTGTATTGAAGAAAATGTCGTTAAATGGCATGTACTGAAATGGCTTTATTTGCTAATAACTGGGCTCTTTTTTGTTCTTTATGTGCCGTATTTGGTATCATACGAAAGAGCATTTCATGGCCGTCATTTTGGGACCACTTTCATATTTTTATGACAATCCTATCGAAGCGTGTGATGCATGATAATTCATAGAACAAAATGGCGTCTAAAATGTCACGCTTGACCGATTTTAAAAATCCGGCTTCGAGATTCTCTTCATTTTGCCTCAAAGAATGTGCCTGCCAAATTTCATGAAAAATAAAGATCGTTCAGGGGGCCAAAGTTGGGATCCCGATTTGCCCCAAAGACAATATGTGTAATGCACAAAATGGCATCTAAAATGTGACGCTTGACCGATTTTAAAAATCCGGCTTCGAGATTCTCTTCATTTTGCCTCAAAGAATATGCCTGCAAAATTTCAAGAAAAATAAAGATCGTTCAGGGGGCCAAAGTTGGGATCCCGATTTGCCCCATAGACAATACGTGTAATGCATGGGCGGAAACTCTGCAGGATCCGTATTATGACCTGACTTAAATCGCGATTTACTGAAAATTTTCTGTGAGACCCTATACCGTGTTTGGTATCTCTGAGAAGGGAATTTCATTGCGGTCATTTTGAGCTGAATGTCATTAGTGCGCCATTTAAAATAAGCATATTACGCCATATTATGTAATGTATACTAATTTGAGATTTTTTGCGATAACTTCGTGATGACGTCATCAATTTTTACCAAATTTACCTGACAGTTGTCAAATACATTGATACACACACCTACCAAGTTTCAAAGATGTAGGTTTAAATTTCGCAATTTTAGAGCAAGTTGAAGTTATTTCGGCATTTCCGTAAATTTCATGATTTTTACGAGCAATTTTCGCCAAGTTGGTCTGTAATAAGGTAAACATTTTTTCAGTTGGCTGAATAGAGTATATCTTGAAGCACCTAAATCCAAAAAAGGGTACGGTTTTAGCCAGGCATGATGGAGATACGGCCACGAGAAAATAGCCATTTTCTAAACTTTAGAGGGCGCTGTTTTTATGATGCCGAATTATTGAAGCATGAAACTGATCAGGGATGTGTGCAATGACAAGACAAAGCCACAGTGAAAATTTGAGACAAAAATGACTTGATATGAGGAAGTTATGGCAATTTTTCAAATTCGGGAATGAATATTTGAAGAATTTTAATGTTTTTTAATGTTGCCGATTTCGGATTTGAATTTAGAGTATGAAGATGAAATTTTGAAGGTTAGGTAAAAAAAAGAAAGTTGAAGAACAAGTCCTACTCTATATAGAGCACTTTGTTAGAAGTCTGTAGCATGTAGGATAGTGGAGATAGGCAAGAAGAAAGAAAGACATGAAAATGGCCCGAAAATGGACAAAATGGCGCCTGGATGTTCATGCATGAGTGATTTCGGAAAATGAAGAGTCAGGTGCACAACAAGACATGGCAAGGAAGATGACTATGAAATTTGAAATGAAATGGACGAGAGGAAGGGACCTAATTAGGAGGAACAATTACTACGTGCAAAATGAATAGGAGTTTGAGGTAAGAAGATCAAGAAGAAGAAGAAGAAGAAGAAGAAGAAGAAGAATAGGAAAGTCAGAACGCGAACGGAAACAGGTCAATGTCGTAGTACGACATTGCAAAGAAGAAGAAGAAGAAGAAGAAGAAGAGGTAGTAGAGGGGGAGGGGGGGGGGGGGGGTCTCATCACAAAGATCTCCCATTCTCAAAGTCTACGACTTACAGAAGGCAGCTGTACTGGGCACAACGCGACTCGTTAAGAAAACGCTTAGACAATAGATCAACTACATTGCAAGTTGCAATTGATAGAAATTAGTGCTTTTTGTTAAAGTAAAGTTTTTCAAGGATACACAGACCTAATCCTTTTCTGCAGATGCTATAGGGCCTATTAATAATCATAAGCGACACTATGTTGTCACGATGGGAGGGGAAGGCCCTGGCCACGACAAAGGGCAAAACGGTTTCCCCTCAAAGGAAAACTAAATATTCACCCTCAGGTTCCTATATTTAATCTTTTGTCTCCCTAAAATTTAATGATTGAGACTTCAATTGAATTAACTCTTGCCACTTCCTGCATCAATTGGAATCATCATTTATTTATTTTTTCATTTTCCCACTTTTGTTTTCTGTTGTAGCCCTCCTGCAATATCAAATTTCCATTTACTGACCCATTCATTCCCTTCTGCCTTGCAGATTCGACATATCTGAAGTTAAACTGAATTACAACCCCCCCCCCCCACCCCGGGGGGGGGGGGGGGGGGGCTTCGGTAATATGAGTGAAACGAGTCATCAACAGAAACCCCACACACAACACCTAGCACTTTCTTACGAAAATCAGTCCATCATCCAGTAATTCAAGGTTGCATAAGGCTGTATTACAGAAATCCACCATCACACTTCAGAAGACAATAGACATACTATAATATTATTGTGCCTGCATCATTATCACCACATCTTTCACAAAATTATGGGGAAAAACAACAGAAAAAGTTTCTCAGTGTGAAATGATGTTTATTAAAATAACTCAATTATCAACATAAAAACGTAACGCTCTCTTCAAACAAATGCTACATACAGATTATGACATTTAGTTCATGGACAACAAATCATGGGGCAGGGGGGGGGGCAATACCAATTTCTGTTTTTTGTTTCTATTCTTTTTTGCAAGCAAACAATTTTATATTCTTCTAATGACATCCGATATAGGTGGATTGTAATGTATATCCATGTACAGCCTTTCAAACTATCATCAGAATATACAAGACATGAAAGTACAAAGATATCACCTTACTGCCCAATATGATATAAGGTCATGTTTGTCCAGATATTGGTAGTTTTGAAAATTTGGGGGCGGGCTAAAACTCCCAAGCGCCTGATTCGTCTGCCTAGAAACATACCTCAGATTAATTGCACATAATGATTGCACAGATGCAAAAAGTGAACGAATTACAGATTCTAGAACCATTTGTGTTTAAAGAAATAGAATCATAGCTACCTCAGGATAGCTTTAAGGAGCTGATGAAAGGGATTATCACTTCAAGGTTAAAGATCAAATAGAATATCATGATTAAATCTGAATGCACTACTTATGCTTAAATTTATAAACATAAGGTGCATTAAAGCTGATTAACCAAAATCATTTTGTATCATAATATAGTCATGCAACATTTTTCAAAATCTTTTTCTAATTACTTTGGAATTAAAAGAAAAATTACTTGAATTTATAATTTATTGGTTATATTTAGAATTTAAAACTGCATTAGCCTTACGTGAAATGGGATAACTGAATGTAACTTAAAAGGTTTTTTATTGTACTTTAAGTGTGACAATAATTTAAATTGATTATCCCGTATTTTAGACCAAAATATCGATCTATATGATAGTATCAAATAAAACGAATCGTATGATGAAATTTATGAAAAAATGAACAACAGAATACATAAGAAATCCATAAAACAATGAAATACATGCAAGAGTAATGACTTTCTCATAATCATGTTTCAAATGGGCCAGTTATGCCAACTACAAGTTTTTTAATTACATACACATTAACATGGACATGTAGACCTACAAAAGGGACATCAGTGGTAGCCAAAGTATTCAAAGTATTTAAAAATTACAAATTTTGGGGTGTATCTATAAAGGGTCCAAGAGTAAAATGTCAAGTGATTGCAATAAGGGCCATTCAATACCTTTGATACAATCCCCCCCCCCCAAGTCAGATTTATTGGTCAAGTTCGACACACACCCAACTTTACAAATCTGCTTGTTTCCCCTTTAAATAGCTCTTTCCAATTGACCCATATTTTGACATTCAATAGTTCAATGTCCAGCTCTGAAATATATGCATCTCTAGGAGATAAATATTATTCAATCATTTGCCATTATGTAAATTAGCAATAAATATCTCTTTAAAAAAAAATCAAACTTGAAATAATAATAAAGATAAAGAATACTTTGATCCTTTATGACTACAAGGTATTACTACACATTCAACAAGCTTTGTAGCTGATGAGCTTCCTTGGACAATCTGCATAATGAAAACAAAAAGAAAGAAAAGAAAAATTAAACTTCTTGTAGACTGTAGACTGGATTTTAAAGAAGGAAAAAATGGGTACATCTCTACTTGTATGTTACAATTTATTTTTCTTCTTCTTCAAATGATAGAAATGTGAATCTAGGTTTAAATATTTTAACAGAAGTAAATATTTTCCATTACAATTTGATCCAAGACCAAGCAAGACCTCTAGTAAACTTCAAAATGGTTAAATCAGTCAGCAGGTACAATCAAAATGATTTACTGGACTTCAGAATTCGATTATGACTGTACAGATTATGGGTCTAAGAAAACACGTACACGCCTAATGAGTTTAAATACTTGGCCCTATAAGTATCATAATCTTACAGAGCTACTACTAAGTACTAGTAGAACTACGTCTAAGCTATGGCCACTATGTAATTTACACTTAGATGTCTACATTTTCACCCCCCCAAAAAAAAAAAAATTAAAAAAAATTACCTTGCCAGCTCAACTTGGGTTTCCTGCAGTGAGTGGATGACAAAATCTACACCCCAGGTAGGGTCTATCACGGTATTGGATGATCTAGCCGTGGTCCTGGTCCTGGTCCCCCTGTGACTGTGTTCCACTACTTTGGTCCATTTATCAATGTCAATGATTGCTCTGCAATCAAAGGAGAACAAAAATTTAGGACCGTGGTTATAAAAGCATAGATCTACTGTCTAGATTTATATCAGATATCATAGATTCATACTCTCAGTCTCACTCTCAGATCTACTGTCTAGTCTTTACTAGTGTCAGTGGGGACTCGACAATGGATGTCACGACACAAAATAGGTGTAGAGTCTAGACCTAGACCTATTTCAGCCAAGCCCAAGCCAATGATCAAATTGAGACCACTCTTGTCTACTCTTACTTATTACTAGTAGCAGCCTTAGGTTATGGAAACTAAAGAACATTTTAATAAGGGTCGAGAACGGAAGACATTGCCATTCAAATTCTATGTAGATCTTTCTGCACCCTACCTAAACTAAAGTCAAAGTTCAAAGTGAAAATTAAGGTCTAACGTTAGGCCCTAACCAGGGCACCTGCAACATTTCGCTCTCGTAGGCAAAGCGCAGTAGCCGGCCAGGATCGGCGAACCCAAAACTAACAGACCGCTGGGCAAGATCTTACCCGGCGCGGCCCAGAGTGAGGATCTTGCGCATTCAGTGCTGTGATCAATCTTGAACAGGTCTACATCTACCGCAGATTGTCGGTAATGTAGTCATGCGCTTTACTTTTTTGGATTGAGCACTATCATAATATACAGATCTACGGAAAATTTCTGATCTTTTAGAAAAATATTACCAGTATCCTATTTAAAAGGACTGTTTTAGAGTTCAATGAAAGTTGATAACTTTCTTTTGTCATGCAAGAGACGGGACTGGGTGGGATGTGGGTTAATACGTTTTGTACAGTGAACTCACTCGCTGCCACGACGAACACATCCCAATCATTAAGAGGAACGATAAACAAAATTGATATTTACTTACATTTCAAGGCATCATACGGCCTCACTTTGATGTGAATGTTCCCTGTAGGATTTTCTGCTTTCGTGAGATTTACAAAGTTTTTTTGAGATTTGTGTTGAAATGGCACAAAAGTAGCACCACCCGTACGGCCGCCATTTTCCCTATTTCGTGTCCAAATCGTAGGGAATTGTGGGAATGAAAAAAATGTTTTATGTATGATCTTATACATAAAACATTATGTTAATATGAGCCACTAACCAATCATCGAACAGTATTTGATGAGTTTTTGACGTCATTCTTCATGAATAAACATTTATTCAAATTGACCCTCCTAGATCACTGTTCAAATTGGACAAAGCTCCCACAATGCATCCAATGCAAAGCCTATGGTGTGTCAAAGGTCACATTTTTAGTTGAGTCTCTAGCCCTCCTTCGGAGGGCATACTGGACATGATCGAATCTCTTTGGCAAGAGCAGAGAGCAGCGCCATCTCGTGCCCATTGGAGAAGAAGAATATAATGTTTCAATGACGAATATATTAAAAGACGAACATATTTCAAAGACGAACAAACCTGCTGTGGAATAACTGCCGCACAGAGTAGCACAGATCAAGGGCTCTGGAGTCGAATAGATACGACGAATATTGTCAAGGACGAACAAAAAGACATCTAAATGATAAAGGATGAATATAATTTCAAGACGAAAATATCGAAATAGGTGAATATAATTAATGATGAAAACATTAAAAAAATAAATGGATTAAAAAGACGAAAATATTGAAAAGATGAATATATGAAATACAGGAATATAATTTAAAGATAAAAGTATTGAAGAGATGAATAGATTAAAATGACAAAAATATTTGAAAGCTGAATATATAAAAAAGATAAATATAATGAAAAGACGAAAATATTGAAGAGATGAATATAATGAAAAGACGAAAATATTGAAGAGATGAATAGATTAAAATGACGAAAATATTGAAAAGCTGAATATATTTCTATAGAGATAAATATAAACAACTTCAAAAGATGAATATATTTCTTCAGAGATGAATATAAATACAAGAGACGAATATATTAGAGACGAATATATATTAGAGATGAATATAAATACAAGAGACGAATATATATTAGAGATGAATATAAATGCAAGAGACGAATATATATTAGAGATGAATATAAATACAAGAGACGAATATATTAGAGACGAATATATATTAGAGATGAATATAAATACAAGAGACGAATATATTAGAGACGAATATATATTAGAGATGAATATAAATACAAGAGACAAATATATTAGAGACGAATATATATTAGAGATGAATATAAATACAAGAGACGAATATATTCCCCTTTGGCTTGCCATAGGGCGTCCAGACCATTTGATTCATGTGAAAAGGGTCAAACTTTTTGATGGCCAGGTCATGTTAGGATGTGGTCAAGGGTCAAGAAAATGTACGACTGGCACGTTGCATTCCTTGCAGTAAGCCGTGGGGGCGCCCAAAAGGGGGCCCCCAAAATGAGTTTATTCATGTGAAAAGAGACATGGACAAAAGTTAGTGGGGTTTGTTCCTTAGGGGGTGGGTACCTACCACGAAAACATCAATGACAGCTATTTTATCCCGTGCGGAGCCCCAGACAGCCGCCCCCAAGGGGGCAAAAAAATTAAGTTTATTCATGTGAAAAGAGACATGGATAAAAGTTGATGGATATTGTTCCTTAGGGGATACCTACCACGAAAACACCGATGACAGCTATTTTATCCTGTGCGGGGCCCAGACAGCCGCCCCCAAGTGCCCCATCATATACACATTATTGTTATTCATGTGGAAAGAGACATGGACAAAGGTAAATGGAAATCGTTACTTGGAGGGCAACTGTCATGAAAACACCAATGACAGCTATTTTATTCCGAACGGGGACCTAGACAGCAACCCAACCCCTAAAGTGCCCCCAAATCGCCCCCACCACACTTGGCGTTATTAAGCTTGAAAGGACATGAACAAAAGATGATGGAAATCGTTCACGTATGGGATTACTGTATCTTAAAACATCAAAGACTGTTATTTCGTCATGTGATGGGCCTAAAAAGTCTCCCCAAAGCCCCCCCCCCCCCTGTAGGGTCTCGCTCTGTAATGTTGTCTTCAAAATTTGGTAGTATCTGGGTGATGATTAAAATATTAAACTAAAGAACAAACAAGTATCTTTAAAAAAAGAAAATATATCCTTATTCAAGTTTTGTACTTAACATCACTGTATTACCTGGACTTACAGGCCATTATATAAGTAATGTCTTTTTACACTCCTTGCAAGAACATGATGAATAAAAACAAACACAAAAGAACGCAGGCTGTGACCTGCACCTGCAGGTCAATGAATATGCACTTCTGCATCAATCATTATACATGTATACAAAGTTATGGGTTTACAAAGTCGGCGAATATGTTGATATAATACCTAAACTTGAATGCCAACTTATTCATTTGGCAACTTTAGTACAACATTATAAAAGCAGAAAAATGAGAAAAATGACCTTTTTTACGGAATGACAATAATAACCAGCACCTGGACACAATAACTAATTGTAATATAGATTATTAAATCCAAGAAGAAAAAGAATTTGTGAAAACATTAACCTTTGAATATTAATTGTTGTCGTTTCTACTGTTTTTAGTTTGTTTTTACTGTTATTACTCCCAACTATACAAGTTGGAATTAACTACATAACAACTTGATGATGAATAAAATGTAATAATTTAGACAAAAACTATCTATATGACAAAATTTACCAAGCGAAACTATCATTTTTATTATTGTCTTAAAAATGAGGATTTTTCTTTTAATTTTTACATATTAGGATAAAACAATGAAGATTTTCCTGTAATTCCCCCAAAGGCAACGCTAGCATACAATTGTTTAAAGGATGTCGCCTAGTCATAGTGTGATCCTTATTTTATTATTATTATTTGTTGCTTACTTTCTCAATTTCGTCTTTCTAATCTTTAATCTATTGTGGTTTTTTCGTAATGTTATTTCCTGCATTTTCCTCTTGAAAATTAATGAGAGCGAGAAAATTAAGTTGCACTCTTGCTAGATCCCCTATAGAGTGTAAGGGTTTCTTATATGTACTACATGGTGTATTTGATATTTAATCTCACTTTGTTTTTCTTTCATTCACAATTTCTACCCCTTTTTAAAAATTTCTCCTTTCTCTATTCCTGCCTCTCATTGGTTTTCCTCTTTCGTTTTTTTTTTCTTCATATTTTCCCAGGTTAATATTTCAAAACTTCATAATCTTTTTATTTGCTCACGCATTGGTTCCATTGCTTTGATTTTACGGTCTCAAAGACTCCTATTTCCCTATGATGGAAGCTTATATGCACTGATATGGATTAATCACCATCCTCATTATCCTCACAGTCGCTCTCGCTATCACTCCAAGGAGTTTCATCTTCTTTGTCGCTAATGAATGCATCAAACTCTGGACTTGAAGGGTTGTCCAGTTGATCACCACCAAGAACTTGATCTTCAGCAGACCTCAATGTTTCTTCCGTGTCAGATTCTGAGGTGGAATTACTGTCCTGTTGATCATCAAGAACTTGATCTTCAGCAGGTGTCATTGTTTCTGGTAGAGGTGCTCCTCGATACCACACCAATGTGTAATGTCCTTTGTTCTCTGCCCAGCCATGATCGAGTGGATGGATGTTCTTCGTTGGGTTCGCAGTGTGTGCTAGTCGCCACATTGTCGCGATGTAGTTGGCACGTGTGACATGCTCTCTTAGTGTTCTCTGGCATGGTGGGAGGGAGGCGCAGTTGATTTCCTTGACGGAAACTTCTTTCCCATTTCTTCGTGTCATTTTGATGAATGACTTGTATCTAGCCTCATTGATGTCATGAAGCTCCTTGAAGCCATACACCCTGCATACGAATGCAGTGATTCCAGGCCAATCAACAGATTCCTGGCACAGTGACCTTAATGCCACAACATGGTTTTTGTCCTTCTCCAAGTGACTGAATGGCATGGCCATGCCTGTCAGAATGACCAGGACATCTGTGTCGGATGACCTTACCATTATTCTTCCAGCAAGCTTAAAGGTTCCCTTTTATGGAATTACAAAGGAACTTCAATTAGTAGACTTTTCTACTGTGAATCCAGATCTGTCAACCATTTTACCTGAATTCCATTCATTAATCTGTACACTTGAAAATAAAAAATTAATTGGGAACGCCCCTAAAAATTTTGGAAAATCGGTCCAGCGATCGATGACGTCATGTGACGTCACACTCAGAATGCTTGACTCCACGCAAGCTGAAAGTGTGTGTGTAGGCTATTGAACTTCGTGTAGATCCTAGCTTCGACTTCGTGTAGATCCTAGCTTCGACTTCGTGCCATTACAGCCCTTCATTTTAGTTTTTTTTAAATCCTGTATCAACGAACGATAACATCTTCTTCAGACAGAAGAAATAAAAGAGGAATTAGGGGCACGGCCGTATTTGTTTGAACCAGACATGTCGGATTCTGATTATATGACAGAGACGTCCCTGATTTCAATAACGGAGAAGATATCGACGGGAGACTTGGGAATTATAACTAGTAATTCCTTTTGATAATTAGATTGCCGATTAAATTTTAATTTATGCATATCCACCAATTATGAATCTTGTTTGCGCTTGCAAAATGCCCCAGTCCTGATGAGGCTGAGCTGATAGCTGATCGAGGCAGTGAGCTCGACGTGCGCAGGTGTACACGCCGTGCCGTTCGGTCGTTCGCCTGCTGACCCTGCCTGGCCTGGGCTTGGGTAGGGTTTTACTGGTGCATGGGGTGGTAGCGTTTTGTTTCTAGTAAATTCTAACATTGATATCCAGAAAACCCTTAGCTCTCCTGTTACCTTGCATGTTTTCATTGTGCTGCTATGAATAATAAGTACCGGTAGACTAAGTTAGTGTAGGTACAGTGATAGTTGATCAATAGATATATGATCAATAGATACCGTAGATCAAGTTTGATTTTGGGGATGGCATCTTGCTTCAGGGACGGCCTCTTCTTGATGCCAAACGCCGCATGCAGCCCCGTACTATCGAGGAAGTCCTCCGCACAAATGTGCTCGGAACACACGGACACTGCGGTCACTCGGCCCCTTCCAATTGACGCGAGTTAGTTTCACTTTTGAGGTCCATTTTCTTCTAATATTTGGGTCTTTGAGGAATAAATGTAGACTTACACCCTCCTTTGTGATGTTGCTGCAACCTACAAAGACACAGCGTTGCGGCATACTTCGATTTAGAGGTGGTTTTCGAGGTGGTATATAACTGCAAGTTAGTTTGCACGCGTGATATATGCAAGATATTGTAAACAAGCACCGGCGATGTCGGTTTGTGACGTCACACGTCAATCATGCTCGAAGAACGAGAATTCGGGGTTTAAAAGGGGGCGGAGCTTAGCAGACTCGTTTAGGCCTGAATACGTGGGGAAAATATTATTTTAAAAATATTCAGATACGTATTCATTGCAAACGGATGTCATTTTTCAATTTAGATGAGTATCATGTACAAAATAACAAGAATTAGAATTTCATAGAAGGGAACCTTTAAATGCATGGAATGCGATAAGAGTATCCACTTCTTCGTGAACTCCTTGGAACTCTTCTGGTTTCTCAACCACTAACAGTCCCATTGCATTCACTCTAGTTTCACGCATGTGCCACCATGTGATACATACACTGTCTTGTTTCCGATGAATGGGGCATAGTACTCCTTCTGAATCTCATCCAGAATGAACTCAGCCAGTGGATCCTTGAAGGCTCCATCTTTGAGCAAATCAGTTCCCTTTCTGTGCTGCTGCTGCTCTGCACCGGTGATGATGACCGAATTCGACTCTGTCTGAGTTGCACCTCTGTTTAACCTTACAGTATCTTTGACGGATGGTTCCACATATTTATCCATGAGCAGATGAGCAGATTTTCCACCTGAGGAGCACACTTTCATCATGATGTCTGAGACAATTTTGCCATAGGTTGAAGTGTCGTGAGAGATCAATACCTCATGTAGAACAAGTCCCCCATCAAGAAGCGTAGCATCAGTAATGGATTCCCGAGTTTCCGCCAAGGATGAAGTTTGCCGTTTCTCAAGGAGCTTGGTGAAATTGGCTTTGGGTGTTTTTGCTGGTGTACCATTGGCATGTGCAAGAGAAAGAGGAATTTCTGTGATTGGGTAACAAAGTACATCGTGAAAGTCAATATCAGCCTTTGAAAGAAGATATGCAAATGCATCCCTTGCTCCTTCAGCTGCACCCAAAGCCTTCTTCTCTCTGGTTGGCTTTTTCTGCTTATTTGCAGCTGCGAAATTCTGGACTTTGACTCGCTTTACCGGCTTGAGAAATCTGCTCTCATCTTCTGCGCACTCTTTGTGAAATTCTTGCCTCAGTTTGGCTCCTCGTTCCAGTGTCCCAAGGAGGTATCTGCTTGCCTCAGAATTTGCAATTTTGCCTGTGGCGATATTAACGAGAACATTTGGTGCATCTGGGGCAAATGGATTGCATGTTTCGTCCAGCATATTGCTGAGCTTGTCTACATCATTGTTGTCGCGCTCAAGTCTAGATTTACGCAGTTGGTTAGCTGGAGTTTCACCTTTCTCAATGCCGCTCATCTCTTTCATCTCGGATACAGCCATACTGCGTTGAGACAGTGTGACACACCAGCGACGGAACGCACCATCTGAGTTTGCAAAGTGAGTGATCCCGCTGGCAGAAGAAGCTGCATCTCGATTTACAGATTGCTCTAGTGTGAGATCGATGGCTGATCTGGAATAATCCTTTGTGGTGCGTCGTGTGGAAAAGGCTCCTGCTTTCAAGATCTCCAGAGCTTTGTTGTCTAGGTGCTTCAACCTCTCTAGAAAGTATGACCCCCATCGAGCGTAGTTTGGGCTGTTCAGACTGAAGAATACTTCAATCATGGATTGCAGAACCTGTTTGTATAGTTCCATGTCATTTGTTCTCACTGAGCGCTGGAACTCACGATAGAGCCGGTTGACAAGATACACATACACTGCCCAGAAGGATGCAGTTTCACCAAGTTTGCCTCTGACGGTCTGATGGAAGAACTCTTCGTAGTCATCAGAAAGCTTCCGGAAACCTTCACTACCTGCGAGTTCTTCTTGGGCCTTTCTGTCATCATGTGGTAGAGCGATAATACTATCAAGCACATCATGATATTCATTGCTAGTAGTGCGAAGAAAGCGCTCAAACAGTGCCCTTTCAAGTGCTGTAGCGGCGATATGATGTATTCTGGTGCACCTGTTATACATCTTGCCATGGATAAAACCAGTAACGGAACCTTCTGCCAGCACTCTGGCTTCTGTAAGACGGTATTCCAGGCCAGATTCTGCTACATATGTACCAACAGCACCAAAGAACGCCAATTCAGTATGAAAACTACCCAGCAAGATAAGTAGCCTATCAAACATTGGGGCCATCAACGACTGAATAGAAAATGCCTTTGAAGCAACGGCTAGATCATAGGTCACAGGATGGTAGGGCATCTTTGACTCCTCTGCCACTCTCATAGATCGGTACATCGTTTCCTGAACGACGTCATTTCTGGTAGGAGGCTGAGCAATAGGATCCATGTACGCTATAGTCGTGATAGGTAGAGGATCACTCACGAATTGAGAGTAGAATCCGTTGAAGAGAGGGAGTTGCTCTTGCCTTGACATAACTAACCACAGGAAGTCAGTAGGCCTTGCTTTTGTGAGAACATATAGGCATTCACCAGCTTGGTCTTCCTCAACTTCTTCGAACTTGAACTTGGCCATCTTAAGGTTTCTACGAAATGGGGCTACTTGCTTATCAGGCCCTTCATAAGACCTTCTTGGTCTCCCAACAACTACTTGAGATTCAGCACTCGCATTTTGGCATTGCCTATCAGTGTTCTCCCTGGTGTTTTGGTAGGCGATACCAACGGTAACATGGAGGCTACCTTTCCCACTGGGTGTTTCTATATTTACGTCATAGTTGTCCCATGCAGTTCCTGTCGCGGCGGTTGGTTCCAATATCAGCCCTGCGGGAGTTTCCAAGTCCCCAGATGTGCATGTATATACTATTTCGGTCTCCAAACGTTTACAGTCATCATAACTAAGTGTATGACCGAGTCGATTGAGAACCGTGAGGGTTTGTTTCGATCCCGAAAGCGAAAAAAGACCAAGACCTAAAGCAGATTGCTTCCATGGTTTTACCCCACCACGTAAAATGGTAAATACGGCATCTGATGCCATGGAAACAGATCTTCTTTGTGTTGATTCACCAGGGGCATTGTTTAAACCACCTGTCAAAGTATCATAGAAGGCCTTTGTCAATTGTGGTAGTGGGCCTCCATTGCTTCCAAATCTTCCGATCCAATAGCTAATATGCGCTGGCTTTCTTTGATCCCAGGGTGAGCCTTCGCAGTAGTCACAAATGTCTTACTGAGATCGGCCGTTTGCACTTTATGGAGTTTATCATAAGCTGATAAGGATTTCAGCCTTTTGCGTGAAAGAGAGCAGAACAAGCATGTTTTCTCCAAGACACCCTTGTCGTTTGTATGAGGCAAGTCAGATCTAGAGCGTGTTGATTTTTCAGTGGGTGCTAAGTTCGTGTCATCTTTCTCATTTTCAAATGACTTTCTTTTCATTGCACAATACCTTCTGTTACAGTCTGAATGATAGTAGAAATCACAAGAAGAGTCTGATCTGAGAATTTCCCATGTGGTCTCAGCATACTGATCTTTATGCAAAGAATTCCTCTTTTCGGCAGCACGACGTAAGGCATCTTTTGACTTGAATTTTTTAAGACCTGGTGCGTCCACATTGCTCTTCCTACAAATGATGCATAACTGCATGGAATATTTAAGTAATGAATAGGGAAATATCAAGTCTTCAGTGATATTATTATGAAATGATAAATTTAGAGATTAAAACTTATCAGTAACACCACAAACATTTATACCCAAGCTAACTTTGGAATCTCCCTACATAAAGATGGCACTATAAGGGAAATTCAAGTTATGGAAGTAAGAGTCAAATGTCTGAATTACTCATAATGTGGAAACTCAATATTTCACGCCCACAAACACAACTGTACACACATGCACCCATAAGGCATGACAACAACATTTATTTATTTAAGGTAGCTTAGCGAAATGTCGTGGTGCATAAGCACGGGGGTTTTAAACAAAAGAACACAAGCGGCCAATCAACGACAGCGTTTCTCGCTTCCGGGATTTTACCCCCTGGGGAACGAAGACTCTGTGTCTGACAAAAGCGATCCCGTCTCCGGTGCTGAAAAGCCGCGATTTATTTTTGGTCTTCTCTGCAGACTCGTTAAAACGCTATAGCCCCCTCTACTGCTTCATTAGTGTGTACTTGTACGTGTTTTTCTCTACGCGGCAAACCACTATTATGACGGGTCAAGTCTGCGGGACACATTCATGATGATATGTTGTATTAAATTTTCTCAATACGTATCTATCTATTCTTGTATTTATATACTTCGATAAAAACACTTGTAAATAACAATCTAATTGTTTCGTTCTATCTTACTGGGGACTCTAAAACTAGCATTTACTAGAGCAGTGAGTCTATCAGTATCGAAATTCTCTATCTTTTAAAACTATATATAATAATATATTTTCATGGTAGGCTAAAATCAGTATGTGGGCTTTATCGTTTAACGAGGGAATTCAAGAGGAACATCGATTTGAATACCGTTTAAACATGTTTTCCTCATGAAGAGTATTATTGTTTATTCATAAATATTATTTATTTCTTCTTTCATGGTTAAAACAAATATGCGAGAGAGTCTGGATCAATATTACGAGGTTAAAAGTATTGCGTGCCTTTCAAATATATTGCTCTTATTGACTTCAATTATTTCTGCCCATCACCTTTTTCTGTCAATGACCTCTTCCTAATTGAGATCCCAATCTCCATCAGAATTTTGTGCAGTAATATATGCGCCTACAAGTATAAAGTGCATGAAATAGTAGGTAAAAGGTTCGAAATTCGAAGGAAATCGTAATTTCTGATTGCCTTGCTTCAGTCTTATAATCGCAAATCCAGAGGGACAGGGTTACATGTCCACCCCCCCCCCCCAACATGATGGTAATTGTCATTATGGTGATGATGATGATGTCGATGATACTAATAATAATAATAATTACATTATTAATAATATTAGTAAGTAGGCAAACGATTGTTTTCTTGTTATATTGTGATAAGGATGTGCACTGATGAATATTTCGGATTATATTGTAGATATTCTTGTTGTCATGGCAATAAAATTTCAAAGTGATTTAGAAGCTCGAAGGGGGGGGGGGGGCGGGCTGTAAAGGTTGCGCCGTGGCTAATTATTTACATACATCAGCCAATCCTTTTCAGTTGTTTATCCATTCCTGAATAGCCTACTGAAGCAGGGAATGATAACATATAAAACGGAGAGAATGCAGCCCGTTCATTTGTCAGTAGTCGGAAAATTAGTCAACGTAGAGCAGGGGCGGCGCACCCGGGGGCCAGGGGGCACAGTGCCCTCCCACTTTTTCAAGTACCCCAAAAGTGCCCTTTTTACATCTGAAAAAATGCCCCCCTTCCTCTCTGATAAGTGCCCTTTTTACTACTAAAAGTGCCCCTTTTCCTTTCTAATAAGTGCCCCTTCCCCTTCTGATAAGTGTTTTTCCCCCCTCCTGATAAGTGCCCCTTTTCAAAATCTGATAATTGGCTCCTTATCTCTCTAATAAGTGCCCTTTTCTTCTGATGATAAGTACATTTTTACTTCTGATAGGTGCCCCTTTTCCCTTCTAAATAGTGCCAACTTTCCCCTTCTGATAAATGCCCTTTTTTACATCTCATAAGCTCCCCTTTTCCTATCTAATATGTGCCATTTTCCTCTTCTCATGAGTGCCCCTTTTCACTTCTTATAAGTGCCCCATTCCATCTCTGATAAGCGCCCTTTCCTCTTCGGATAAATGCCCCCTTTTACGTATATTTCCCGTTGTTTCTTACAAAAAGAGCCATATCTAACTTCAAAGAATCGATGCGGCTTTATGTAGTAGCAGGTACACATATTACTACAATGTAAGGCAGTGGAGCTGGAGGCAAGAGGGGCATAATGCCTACCCCCCCCCCCCCCCAGCAAAGGAATTCTTATTCCGCTCGCTCGAATATGCCCATAATTTACACCAATTAAGGGCAATATTTTCTGAAAATCTCCCCAAAACTCCCTCGCTACGCTCGCTAGCTCTTATGAAAGCAAGCAGATCGCATAAAGTATGTTGATATAGATGTAATCCTAAAGAAAAGCGACAGGGATAATGCATGAATTAAAAGATAATTCGACATTCCCCCAAGTAATTTGCTTTTGTCAATTTCATTATATCGCTATAAATGATTCTCAACTAAAGGAATTCAGCATTAGAAAAAAAGTCTAAACAATTTTGCTCGCTCGCTTCGCTCGCTCGCACATGAGTCATTAGACCACCACACACAACTGCTAATTTATTGAGGAGGCAGTGTCCAGAACCACAATAAAAAGGAAGAAGATGATGCTTGATAATGTATTAATCATGTTAACTGGACTGTAGGGTAATACCAATGTCACAAAAATGGTCCCTTTTTTCGTTTTATGTTCACCCCTTGTAGGTGCCCCCTTTTCCCCAAAAGTGCCCTTTTTGGCTGGTGCCCCCCCCCCCCCCACTTTGAAAGACGCTCCGCTGCCCCTGACGTAGAGAAATAGCCCAGGCCAAACCAGGCGGCTGCGTTCGAGCTGACAAGCTTTTTGTGAATAACATGGATAGTCTAAAGTCCCTTTCACAATTGGTCTGTGACCAGTTTGCGACCGCCTGCAACAGATTTTTCGGGGTGTTGCACGACCGATCGCTTGGTGTCTTGCGACCACTCGCAGTCGTTGCAGGCGGTCGCACGAACCTGAGGCGGTCGTGACTGGTCGCATCTGAACTTTGAACATGCTCAAAATCCAGAAACGACCAGATGCGATCGATTCACTCGCATTAGGTCGTACGACCAGTCGTGCGATTCTCGTATGAGTGTTGCACAACGTTGCACGATTAGATGCGAGAGTTCGCACGACTCAATAGTCGCAGTGGGTGGGCTGGAGGTCGTGCAACACTCGCACCTGCGCTAGCGACCTATAGCGACGAGTCTTGCGAATGGGTGCGATTGTGCTAAGACCATGAGACTGTTGCACGACCGATCGCAGCACATCTTACAACGTTGTACTACCGTTGCACGACTGTATGAGACTGTAATACTATGCGACTATTCATCGGGGGTATATATAGGGGGACTTTGGAGATGATCCTCTGCAACAGGGCCCTCCTCTAACAACTTTCTCTTCTTTGTAACTTTCTTCTTTGGTATCTTGACTATTAAGAAGGCCAACTTGAAAATGACTACCGGTCAATTATCGAGGGGGTTTTTATACCCCACGCCACTCGCACGAATACTCTCACGACCACTTGCACCGGTCTCATTCAATCGCACGAGCGATCGCATGGTCTCACATCCACTCGCACGACCATGCAATCGATCGTGCGACTACTGTGATTGGCGTGAAGCCACTCGCAATCACTCGTGCAACACTCGCATGTGAACGCAAGACCACTCGCACGAGCATATGCGAGCAAATGCGACTTACTCGTGCAACGGTCTCTTCTAGTCGCTTTTGTTTTACGACCGCTGTTGCATTTGTGAATGCCTTTCTGCGACCTGATGAGATCGATGGCGATTGAAGCCTGTTGCAGCCTGTCGTGCGACCAAATGGTCGCAAACGGTCGCAGACCAATTTTGAAAGGGGCTTAAGTAACTGTAAGGGGGTAAAATCTCATAATTTATGTAAAATGAGGTGACTATTTCGGGAAGGTTCCCAGACTATATGTAAGTTCTATGTAAAACAAATTGCATGGGTTAATCAATGTGAACAAGAAAAGAGTAGGTCCTATTTAAGTTAATTATAGGCTAAATTGCAAGTTCAGTGTATGATAACAGAAGGACGATACAGGTAACAAACCAGTATTATGTAACAGGGAACAAAGAAAGACATCCCAACGGAGTGAATAGGCATTGTCTAGTGCAGGTGTCAGGCCACCGGCCGAGGTGCGCTTAATCTCTCCATAATGGAGAGTGTTCTTAGAACACTCCGAGTCATGTGCATCATAACAACTTTCGAATGACTAAAGTTCACAATTTGAACTCTTGGTAATACAATGAATAACCTATGTTTAACACTCCTACAAAATATCAACCCAATCCGACAATTCATTTCATAGCGGTTGCTATGGCCTTTTGATTCACTCTCTATTGATTTTCTTTCTTGTTTTCTTGCTCCTCACGCTTGAATGGCCCCTCTGTAGAACAGCTGAGCTGCAATGGCACGGCTGAGCAGGGCGATCCTTCCAATATTATTTTCTCATGTTATCATGTATGTTATTATATATATGTTTTTATAATTGGTAAATAAAATAAGAATAGTCTACCCTTAAACATTCGTTCCTGCCCTTCAGCTGAATCTTTCAAAAGAAATCTTAAGACTTATTTGTTTTCTCTATGATTGGATTTGGTTGTGTGCACTTGGAGAGCAAAATAATTACTTTGTTTCATTTTTTCTTATTGTAAAGCGCCTTGAGCATGTTTATATGGAAAGGCGCTGTATGTATGTATGTAAATCAATCAAATCAAATATAGGCCTCAACTTTAGAGCTCATTTCCTCCCTAACTGATACCAGCAAACCTATCTTACAAGCTCTTTTCGTTCGCTAAATCAAAAGGGTTATAAAGTTTCAAGTTTAAAGCTGAGACTTTGTTCTATCCAAATAGAATAAAATCAGATTTGTTTGTTTGTTTGTGTGTTTGTTTGTTTGTTTTGTTTTTGTTTTTTGTTTGTTTGTTTGTTTGTTTGTTTGTTTTTTCGGGGGGGGGGGGGACTTTTTGGTGGTTTTGTGGTACCGGGTCACACATGTTCAAGGACGTTTTTTGTTTAAAGGGCCCTGTCCAAGGGTCCCCGCCGCAATACTCGCAATACACGCGAATACACCCCTCCCCTTCCCTTTCAGTCACATAACAGAGAAAAAAAGAGAAGGTGAAAGAGGGTGAAAAAAAAAATCATTACGAAAAGTATGCGAATTCGCTGGCTCGCAGTTTATTCATTTATTTTCATTTTTAGATTACATGCAAACATGATACTCGGTTGAAAGGCATCAGCCCCTCCGACGAGAAAATATGGCCATACGCCAGGATTTGATCATTTCGTAATGATTGTTTTTTTGTTTTTCTCTGTTATGTGACTGAAAGGGAAGGGGAGGGGTGTATTCGCGTGTATTGCGAGTATAGTGAGCTGTTCTTTTATTTACGGTTGTGAAAAATTCGGGAGTGGGAAGGGGGTGGGCCTTGAAGTTTTTGACAAATTAAAGTCGGTTTATTTTTAAGCTTGTGCATGCAAGCCGGTGAATATAATTTAGTCAAAATTAGAAGTAAAAATTCTAAATAGAAGTCCTGCCCCCTCCCCGAACATGATTAATACATATCAAGCATCATCTTCTTCCTTTTTATTTTGGTTCTGGACATGTTTCAGCTTCCATAACTGGCAGTAATGTGTGATAGTCTAATGATCCATGTGCGAGCGAAGCGAGGAGCAAAAGTTTTCAGACTTTTTTCTAACGTTGAAGTCCTATGTTTGTGCATTTTTTACGGCGATATAATGAAAATGACAAGAGAAACTTAATTTGGGGAATGTCGAAAGATATTTTAATTCGTGCTTTAACCCTGTCGTTTTTCTTTAGGATTTCATCGATTTCAACATACTTTAGTATGATAAATGCTTGATTTCATTATGTATTATAAGAGTTTGGGGGAAATTTTCGGAAAATATTATCCTTACTTGGTAGTATTATGGCATATTCGAGAGAGCGGAATGACAAATACTTTGCTGGGGGGGGGGGGGGGGGGGCATGGCATGCCCCTCTTGCCTCCAGCCCCACTGCTTTACATTGTAGTCTAGTAATGGGTACCTGTTAAGCCGCACCGATTATTTGAAGCTATATAAATATGGCTCTTTTTGTAAGAAACAGTGGGAAATATTGGTAAAAGGGGCATTTATCAGAAGAGGAAAGGGTGCTTATCAGAGGTGGGAAGGGGCAATTAAAAGAGGTGAAAAGAGGCACTTATGAGGAAGAGGGCACATATTACGTAGGGAAAGGGGTAATTATCAGAAGGGGGAAAAGGGCATTTATTCAAAAGTGGTCCCCCCCCCCTGCTCCCACGAGAGCGCCGCCTCTGCCTACCCTCCAAGGGCGCTAAACCCGAGGGGCATTTGGTGTCTGTGTGTGTTGGGGGGGGGGGGTCTAGGAGCAACAAAATTCCCCAGATCGTATTTGTGGCGGGTGTCACACGCACACACACACACACACACACACACACACAGAGGGAAGGGGGAAATAATATTGTAAGGTAACATTTATGACTTGTAAATTTGTCTACATGATCACTTCTCCCTCTTATTTACATTTTCTCTCTATTCATCCTTCCACCTGTTTTCTTGAGGACATTGCTCCACTTACCTACATTCCTTTCCTTTCATCTCTATTCACTCTCAATCTTTTGTTCTGTCCCATGCCTATTGAACCTTGCCTACCATACCATCTACTATGACTCACTGACCATCCAACCCTGACTTACTTATCACATGACCCATTCTATCTTTTCTCATTGGTATATACTTCTTGCAGAGTTCTGATTGGTTATTTTTGTTTATGTACTTGTCAGCCATTTTGAATTTATATTAAAATACATCAGTGCACCTCAAGTCTTCTAGCCGACAAGACCTATTTTGTAGTGTCTGCTACAACTGGTGGCAGCGGTGTTCCTTCTGCACTCAACTGTTATTGCAACCTACATGTAGAATTTCTGCAGTTTTGTTCAGAGTGGTGAGTTATAAGTGAAAATCTCCCTCCATCTTTAACTGTGAAAGTGAATGTTTGATAGCACGAATTCACCCTTCTTCATACTCATGTACTGTGTACTCTTCCTCCATCTTTACTTGAGACTGAGAAAGTGAGTGTTTTGTGAATTCGCCCTCCTTCATGAATTGCTGAGGATTGAGCTTAAAGTGTCTCGAGCTTTGTTTTCATCCTCCATCGTTAATTTGTGAATGAAGACATTTACCCTATCAGTGAGTGAGAAGTTTTCACCTTCATGCAGAGCCTGTATTTTTAGTAACTCGCCACAGTCGACAGCCAGATTATATAGTTAATCTACAGCTATAGCATCTCGTGAAGACTTTCTGAATTTCAAACTTGCACCCTACATCATTCTGAGAAGTAATATAAATAGTTGCAGAAGACACCCTCATCTCCAGTTTTGCCGCTCATAACATGCACTCCACCTACCAAGCTTTATGAAAAGTTTGTCAACCTACTTCACATCCATTATTAGCCAACATGACATCCTATCGTATTGAGTTGCCTAAGTGTTCACTAGAGAAGATGGCAAAGACTTTCATCAATGGATCAGACGATTTGAAGTGGCTGCAGAAGCATTTTCAGATAGCTCCACCAATCTACACGCCCTCCTTCCAGCAAGACTCGCAGGATCAGCTTTTACCGTCTGGGAAAGCATGACTGCCACTGAGAAGAAAGATTTTACAGTGGTGAAGGGGAAACTCTCCCAAGTCTTTGGTCGCACGCAATTCATTGACACTTTCAAGTCATGCATCACTGCCCGCACTCGCCGATTGGGTGAACCACTATAAGTGTTTGCTGCTGCCATTGCATCGATGGTGGAAGAAGCATTCCCCAACTACGACAACCAAGCCAAAGCAGGAGAGAAATTCCGACGATTTATCGCAGGAGTAGATAAAAATCTCCAAATCAAAATCCATGAACTCGGAGGCTCCAACTTTGAAGAGGCCTTGAAGATCGCACTACGAGTTGAAAGAGCGAGTCAAACGCATCAAGACTTTGGTGTACAAGTGGCGGCAATGGAACCCCAAACCAAAGACACCACGCCACAGTCGTCAGAAATGCAGCTAGTCCTACAGAGACTGAATGAATTGGAGCAGAAATTTGAAAGGATGTGTTTGAAACTAGAAACTGAATCTAAGACCAAAGTTCATCCCAGACCAAGTACCAGATCTCCACAACGTCATAGCAGCCCAGAACCAAGAGTCAATGACAGGTATAGACACCACAGATTCCCATCACCAACCCCTCGTGCTTACCACTCCTCGGAACCAAAGTATAGACACAGGTCTCCAAGTCCCCACTACTCACGACACAGATCCCCTAGCCCACGATGGAACATTCAGGGAAATGTTCTAGAACCGCAACCACCCCGCTACCAAGCCTATTCAGGAACTTCACCTTCCAGGAAACAGTATCAGTCGTCGGGCTACAATCGGACATTAAGGCGGGATCAACATTTTCGCCCATCCATGACAGGTTACCAAACTACCGGCAATCCTAGCAGTCAAGCTCCCTATCGTCAAGTAGTACGTTTCGACGATCAACAGCCGGAAAACTTCTACTAGTTGATGAGGCGGGCCATTCGTCAACTACACCCACGAAGGCCCAAAAACCAAGTACACATAGACTCAATTTCTCCAAAGAAATCACCCTACATCCCTATTGTTATTGACAATGTTTATGCACTAGCCCTCGTGGATAGTGGATCATACATATCACTCTTGAGTGCTGATTTTTTGTCATCTATCCCTGCATCACAAAGGAGTCCACTTGAGAAGTTTACAATCATGGCATCCTCCGTCACTGGTAACTCACTTGACAACATTGGAACGGTGGTAACGTCAATACACTTGGGAAACAAGGCTACGCAACACAAATTCTTCGTTGCAAGGAACATCACACACTCCATCATCCTAGGATGGGATTTCATCGACAAGCAGAAGGCAACTATTTCCCCAACATCATTTAACATGCCTGGCTCCACCATTCCCTTCCTGGACCGACAACAAATCCAAGCCCCTCTGAAGTGTAAAGTTTCTCTGGTGGGACATTCTCATATTCCTCCCATGTGTGAAGCTCATGTCCAGGGAAGATTGTCTTCTCCACAGTTCGACATTGTACCAAGTGACTATGATGGCTATTTTGATCCAATGACACAAGATCACATCGCTGTCATCGGTGCCAGATCCTTATTCAAGCCTCAAGATGGTCTCATTCTTGTTCGCCTCATAAACCCCTCCAATGAAGCAGTGGATCTACCTGCAGAAACTTGTCTTGGACATTTCTTCTCAATGACTGGGAACAGCGAGGAAGAATACGAGATTGTCAGTGTAGCTGCCAACACAGAAACACAAGCATCAGACAAGTCTCTAACTACTGGTCTTCTCCCTTCTTCTGAACTCACAAAACAAGAGTATGAGAAAGCTGAGCTACTAATCCAAGCTTACCAAGACATTTTCAGTGCAACGCCTCATGATATTGGTCAGACTGATTTTGTCGAACACCACATCAACACATCTACTGACATTCCAGTACGACAAAGAGCTTACAGAACCTCCCCAGCAATGAGAGTGGAAATTCAGAAGCAAGTCGACGATCTTCTAGAAAGGGGCATCATTGAAGAGAGCTACAGCCCTTGGGCAAGTCCGATTGTCATGGTGAAAAAGAAAGACAACACCTTCCGATTTTGCGTGGACTACAGGAAACTGAACGCAGTGACCGTCAGGGATTCTCACCCTATTCCACGACAAGATGACTCAATTGATTCCCTTTCTTCATCAACATATTTCAGTGTCATGGACTTGTCCAGTGGATACTGGCAGGTTAACCTTCATACCCAAGACAAGGAGAAGACTGCTTTCACTACAGGCACAGGACTATACCAATTTACCGTCATGCCGTTTGGACTTGTAAACGCTCCTATGACATTTCAACGTATGATGGAAGTCGTTCTCCACGGCCTTCACTGGTCTAGATGCCTGGTATACCTTGATGACTGTATAGTCATGGGCAAAGACTTCGACGATCATCTCAAAAACCTCCAAGAAGTATTCCAACGCTTCCGAGACGCTGGACTTAAACTCAAACCCTCAAAGTGCAGCTTGTTCAGAAAAGAAGTTACCTACCTTGGTTATGTAATCAACACCAATGGAGTAAGACCAGACCCAAACAACGTTGAGAAGGTCAAGTCCTGGCCTCAGCCAAGAACTCCAACGCATGTACGATCCTTCTTAGGCCTGGCATCGTTCTACCGACGGTTCATACCCAGCTTTTCCAAGGTTGCATCTCCTCTAACGACCCTAACGCACAAAGGTCAACAGTTCATCTGGACAGCAGAGTGTGAGTCCGCCTTCCAACACCTGAAAGAGGCATTGACCAACCCACCTCTACTCGCCTACCCAGATTTTGACAAGGAGTTCATCCTGGCAACAGACGCATCCCTTGCTGCAATCGGTGCAATCCTCTCACAGATCCAGAATGGCAAGGAAAGGGTTATCTCCTACTTCAGCCAGACTCTCAACTCTACCCAGAAGAAATGGTCTACATATGATAGAGAATTCTGTGCCATCATATCTGCAGTTCGCCATTTTCGTCACTTTCTCCGATATCAACATTTCACCATTGTGACTGACCACAAACCTCTCCTATCTCTCCAGAAGTTTCCAATCCAAGATGATGCATCTGGAAGGAGAACACGATGGGTAGTAGAACTCAATTCATACAGATTCAGCATAACCCACAAGAATGGACAATCACTCAGGAATGCAGATGCACTATCTAGAAGACGTGAAGAGAACCAAGTCACCTCAACATCCAAGAGTCAAACACAGGAGTCCATCATCACCCATGCTAAATGTAATGCAGTTGAAACTCGTTCACAGAAGTCATCACGAGCATCAAGTAAACCTGCAGTTAGTGAATCCTCCACACAATTGGAATCACAACCTCACCAGCCCTATCATGGTATAATTCTCGACAGTGATATAGATGTCCAACATGAGCAGCAACTCGATGACGACATCAGAACGGTAATCGAGTACATAAGCAATGGTGAACGACTAGGCAAACGACAGATCCGTAAGCACAACCCTCGGATCAAACGCTTTCTATGGGATTACCCAAAACTCGTCCTCTACAATGGCATCCTGTACAGGAAGAAGAAAGACAAGTTAGGCAACCCCATACTTCAGCTCGTGGTACCAAGCTCACTTGTCCCAAGAGTACTCAAGGAATTACATGGTGATCCATCATCTGGACATTTCAGTGCACACCGAACTCTACAGAGAGCCGAATCAATGTGCTACTGGCCTTTTATGAACAAGGAGATTACCAATTTCTGCAACACATGCACAGCCTGTGAGTCGTTCCGTCTACCCAATCCTCGACACCAAGCCCCGTTACAGCCAATTTCTACTTCACGCCCTCTGGAGATAGTCTTCGCTGATATTGCTGAACTTCCTATCACAAGACAAGGCTTCTGCTACATGTTAGTCGTGACCGACCATTTCAGCAAATATGTAAACATTTATCCAATGAAGGATCAAACAGCTCCAACCATTGCCAAGCACCTGTTCGAGGAGTATGTGAAAGAACATGGTGTACCAGAGACCTTGCACACTGACCAAGGCAGACAATTCGAATCAAGAGTGGTCCAAGAATTATGCACCAAAATGGGCATCAAGAAATCTCGCTCAACTGCGTATCACCCCCAGGGAGCTGGTATAGTGGAACGATGCAATCGCACCATCAAAGATCAACTAGCGAAGTATATATCTGACCAGGGAGGAGAATGGAATACTCACATCAACCAACTTCAGCTAGCATACAATACAAGCACCCATTCTACAACAGGACTGACACCCTACCTTATAATGCATGGCAGAGAAGCCCGCATCCCAGCTAGCATCACATGTTCAGCTCCTCCTCCTTCATCTGGAAGCTCTGTACTTGAATATGTCGCCAACCTGTCACACCGACTGAAGAAAGCATGGGAGTACACCAGACAGAAAACTCAACAACAGCAACAACAACAAAAACAACATTACGACACAAGAACCCGTACAGCCAAGTACGACACAGGCGACCTAGTCTGGTTACATGACCCAACTGTCACTTCCTCGTCAAACGATGGACTAAATTATGACATTGTAGATACCCATGATGAAAGGATCAAGCGACGTGTTCATCACAATCGCCTGAAACGATATCGAGCTACAGCCTCCTTGGAGACACCATTACCCCTGTCCCCACCCTCTACATCTGAATCGCTGCAAGGATGGACGAGAAAACCTCCAACACCTCTAAGACCACGTCCACCAACACCCCAATCAACAGAAGGGACTAGGAGTAAGAACCACTCACATCAGCCAGATCGTAACTCAGCCTTCATCATGTGGTCACCTAGACCACCAAGCAACTTCCTCCATCACGAACAGTCAGACCATGACCAACAGCCAAGGCCAGGTTTGTCTGTTCAGCAACAAACACCCAACCACTTCCTTCATCACGAGCAATCAAACCATGACCAACAGCCAAGGCCAGGTTTGTCTGTTCGGCAACAAACTCCAAACCAATCCCCTGGTTCCCGGCAGCCGACCAACTCTGACCACCAGCCACGGTCAGACGAATCGGTCCCACACCTGCAGCAGTCAGCCAGTCATTCCTATGGGTCATCGCCAGCTGACCAACCCCACATCAGGCCGTCATCAGCTTACCAACCACAACTTGGGCCACCATCACCACCGCTGGCTGACCAAACACATTCAGGGCCATCATCGCCAGTTGACCAACCACAACTCGGGCCATCATCGCCATCTGGCCAACCGTCATCGCCAGTTGACCAACCACAACTCAGGCCATCATCGCCGCCTGGCCAATCTCAATCCAGGCCACAACACCTCAGGCCATCAACAACAGACCAAATCCAACTCAGACCACACTATCAACTCCGGTCACCATCATCAGCTCAGCATCGCCAACTCAGGTCATCGTCACCAGCTGACCCTCCAGACAATCAACCCTCGTCGAGAGCAGAGCAACCTCTACGTACCACGTCTACCACGTCTACCAGGACCAGTGGCCAACAACAACAACAACAGTATGAACAAGTAAATGACAATGAACAATTACCGAGAACTGAAGTACGCCAAAATAGTCAAGAATCTCACTCTAGATATGACCGCCGGATAAAATTACCATCCAAACTTCAAGATTACAAACTGTAAAATTACAGAAAAGTATCCTTTATAATGTCGAAGACAATTTGATATTTTGAATTAAGCTGTCTGCAGTATTTGATTGTATTTTCAACAACAACAAAAAAAAAAAGGAAATAGTTTAAAGATATTCCATTCACTAAAGAAAATCTACAAAAAGATGATTTTCCCAAAAGTTAAGGAAATGGAAATTAAAAGTATACTTGATCACTAAATTTGAACAGTTCAAGTTAATAATTAGGTTATTCAGCAAACTTGTACTTGAAATGATTCTGACTTAAATTTAGCACATGTGTTATATGATAGCTTTAAAGATTTCTTTTTCTGTACAAAATTTCAAAGTATTGAAAGTGTATCAATTTGTCATTTGTTGCATCTATATTGTGAAGAAGAAGAAAAAAAAAAAAGATACCAGTTTGCTAAGACTCAGTTTGATTTATGGCTATACAAAAAGAACATGTCAAACATTTTTTTATGGAGATTTGCTTTGATCATCCATAGTTATTCATATAGTTTTCCAAAGGACATATGTGAATCACTTAGAAATTAGTCAAATCAAAATACTTGTATTTGGAAAGTAATATTTTTCTTCACAAAATCGATTATGTACATGTATAGCTGCTAGAATGTTGTGTCAAGACATGCAGAAACTTTGTTTTGATAGAATTTTTTATTTTGAGAGATGATTTTCCAAGATTTGTTATCAGGAAGCAAATTCTTCATGTATTTTACTATTTGATGTAGCAACATAAACATATTTCTTTGTTTACTATAATATTTCAATACGGAATGCTTTGGTACAAACATTTTGATATTCATTTTTTTCAATAGAAGAGTGCCAAATTGCATTAGAAGAATATGCATATTGATTTTTTTCTGTCGTAAACCAATGACTTGTTTTGGTAGATTGACTACGAAGAAGAAGAAGAAAAAAAAAAAATTCTAATTTTTTTTAGCTCACGAGCTACCTGAAGTGTTGTAAATGTGAAAACGATTGCTTTAAAACATTTAAGTTCTAAGATAGTACATGTACATGTACATGTACATGTATATAATAGTACAGTATATTCGAATTAGAGATGGATCATATTTTATTTCCATAAGTCATTATTCTATGATATTTTTGCCGTTTAAAGCAATTTGATTACAGATTTTCGATCATTTCCCTGTGTTTCATAGGACAATGTAAAAAAAAAAAAAATAATAACTTAATACAAATTTTTCACTTTTACCAGAAATTTATATTGCTTTATTAACTACATGTAATGAAGTACTGATCTTGTTAATTTGTTAGTTGTTATAAAAAAATATATATATATAAGTACATGTAAACAGAAAAACTTGTCTGTAAACTTTAAAGAACTTTTTATGTATTTTTTTTAAAAGTTAGACATGTGCATTTATCTTATAATTATGATGATATGACTCGCTATGGAATTGAGATGTGTTAGAACCTCACACGCATCGATGAATTAATTTACTTTATACCAATTTATACGTGTTGTATTAGTCAGAAGAATTCATTGAAAGAAAATTATTTCAGTTAGATGTGAATTTCAAATTTGATATTTATGTATATGGAATGCCAATTGCATTTGAACTTGAAGTCGTTTAATTCCATAATTTATTTCTAAATGCTTTGATGTACCGTATAGTAAATTATTTGAAATGTTTTGCCTGTAGATATATTTCAAATACAGTTGCACATTTTAATGCAAATGTTATGGTTTAATTAATGAAAAAAAAAAATCCTTTGAGGGAAAATGATTATATTTAGGAAAGGAAATTTGTAGAAAAAAAAAAGAAAGAAGGATATTTATACAATGTTTCTTGATATAATTTATGTAATTTACTTGAGGAACTGTGAAGAATTTATTTCCCCTCAAAACTTCATAATTTTTCAATCAAGTATAAGAATATATTGAACATAAATTTACAGATTGTTGCACTTTTTTTTTTTTTTTTTAAATGAGGACATTTTTCTGATAGGATGGAATATTATGTAAGGTAACATTTATGACTTGTAAATTTGTCTACATGATCACTTCTCCCTCTTATTTACATTTTCTCTCTATTCATCCTTCCACCTGTTTTCTTGAGGACATTGCTCCACTTACCTACATTCCTTTCCTTTCATCTCTATTCACTCTCAATCTTTTGTTCTGTCCCATGCCTATTGAACCTTGCCTACCATACCATCTACTATGACTCACTGACCATCCAACCCTGACTTATCACATGACCCATTCTATCTTTTCTCATTGGTATATACTTCTTGCAGAGTTCTGATTGGTTATTTTTGTTTATGTACTTGTCAGCCATTTTGAATTTATATTAAAATACATCAGTGCACCTCAAGTCTTCTAGCCGACAAGACCTATTTTGTAGTGTCTGCTACAATATCCAACTTATATTTTTAACTAGGTACATGTATATGACATTGGGAATGCACCACATGACTTCCCAAGGTTCTCGAGGGGAAAGGGGAGGGAGTTAGGAAAACAATGTTGTGATGGCAGATGCAAATTATCTCGAATTGTCAGGGAAATGAAAAGGAATTATATTTTCGCCCACATTGATTTTAACTTGAAGAAAATTATGAGCCGTAGATTTAGAACTCCAGTAAGAAACTGACAAAACGGTCCAAGTCAAAATAGAGTTTGTGTCGCAGACTTTAATAGGGGAAGTATGGGGAAGGGAGTTAGGGGCAGGATTAAGATTAACAATTTTTGTCTACCTGGAAATAGTTTTTCAGAATACTGCTGACTGGCCGTATTCTGAAATACTATGGGGTGGCGAAGGAATTAAGCTACAGGGCCAAGAAAGTTTTTCCTGATGTGTTTTCCTCCCCGGAATATTAAAAAAAAAATTGGTGTATTTTATCTGATTTTCAGAATAAAGATGACTTAAAAACATTGCAATGTAATTGATCGACGTCAATGTTTATTAACATAAAACAGAGTCGTAATTACGATAGCCACAAATATATTGTTTTAGCTTGTATGATCCTTCCATTGTCATGGAAATTAAGTTAAAAATAACCATATACATCAGTCTGGGATTATTTAATCCCCTTATTCGAGGAAATTATAAATGATATGGAGAGACGAAGAACGAAAGAGAAGAAATGGAAAAAGTATTGAAAACATGGAGAAGTCAAGAAAATAAAAAGAAGACTATAGAAAAACAGAGGGGGAATCACATCAACTGCACGTGGCCTTTAGTTAAGCACTTTTTTATAGGGTGCTGCCATCAGTTAGGGTTTGATATATTTCAAGATATGTATCATACACTGAAGCCCCTACTCTGTGCAATGAAAAGCTACTTCAGTGAAAGGCTTGTCTCAAATTTTGCATAGAGCTATATAGTTCGAAGAAGAAATAATAATGGGGGATCGGACCTATTGTGTTGAGTTGAATGCATGTAGGACGGAGGAATAATGGGGAGGCGGCTTTGGTTATACGTGCGTTCGAGCAGCGTCAGCGTTTGTTCTTATGATGAAAAGACAGGAAGTCTATTGACTACTGATATAAAGAAGTAATAGGAGAGAGAGCCTACTGCTAATCCCTGTTAAACTGAACTTCCCTCAGTGACATAACAACATGTTATGCACAGGCGGCTAATACAGGACTCAGGCCGACAGCATGGACTGATGGTAGTATTGATTTGATTTGGTTTGATGGATTCATGATATATTCTAGAGTAAAAATCCCCTCATTATACCATACTTGCCTCTTCGCTACTTTTTTGCTGCATATCTAGATTAGATCAAGCTAGAACGACACGCACTCTAAAAAGAAAATGCTCATGCGGACAAATATTATTGCATGCAAAGGGCTCTTTTGGTATTTAGTTTTAAATGTAATTTTCAATTCGATAATTTAAAAAGACATAAAAAACTGTATATTTCTCATTATCTTATACTAGTTTCACTTTCTGCAGAGACGTCGCTAGAAAATTTTGAATGGGGAGGGGATGACGCCAAAATTTTCCGACCGTCAAATCTTTAAGGTCTGACACTCAAATTTGCCTACAAAAAATGCCGCACCCTAAGCTGTACCCACAGAGTTCAGTGGCTATACCCTAATCCCCCCCCCCCCCCACACACACACATAGAGAGAGCTTGATCATACCGGCCAGGCGGCCACTATTCTAATCTAAATACAGAAGTTACATAATTATCCTGGCTGCCCAAATATTTGAATATTCTGGCACCTCGCTACCTGAATATGAAGTGTTGCATTGTTGCCCGAATATCGGAACTTAAAAAATCATCAGGGGGAGGGGGGGGGGGGGGGCGCAGCCCATTATCGAAGGGGGTGCCTTTTGTCCGAATATTAACTTTCCACTATTTTTTTTTGGGGGGGTAGCAGAAACAAATTTCCCAGATATATTTGTGGCGAGTGTGGAACCGAAAATTTAAGCAGTGGAAAGGAGAAATAATGGCCAACTTTAAATTCTAACTAGGCATATGATATTGGGAATACACCAAAGGCCTTCCCAAGGTTCTCGAGGGAAGAGGGGAGAGGGGGTTAGGACCAACAACAACCAAAATGATAGCAGATGCAAATCATCTAGAATTGTCAGGAAAAAGAAAACGGTTTATATTTTCGCCGACAGCGCTTTGAACTGGAAGTAAGTTTATGGGGAACCGCTGGCCCTCTAGATCTGTAGGGTCCATCGAGGGATGGGAAGGGGGGGGGGGGGGGGGGGGATAAAACGGACCCCCGAAAAAAGTAATAATATGTATATGAAAATTGTATCCCGGAATAAGATTCATAACACAGTGAGCTAAACCAGGATTTCCCTTGTGTTGGCCACTCGCTGTTTTCTAGCCGTTTTTCGCCGTTTTGTCGCCGTTTCTTTAGAAATAAGTGTCGTGGGTTGGATAGAGAGGGGTTAGCACTCCAAGAAAAACACCATTCAGCCTGATGTATAGTTTGTTCTTTTATTCATCATTATTTGAGCAAAGATGAACAAAGTTAAGCGCTGCAAAAGTAGAAATGCAGAAATCAATTAACATCAAAGAATCATAAAATCATGAAAAGATTTCAATTAAATTCCACAAAGTATCCCACTGAAAATCGAAAGATATGTCTTCCTCTATCGAATCATCGTATGGCATCGTTCAAAACCTCAATTAGAATCATTGACATCATATTCATTTAACATCAAAAATCTGTTCCTCCATCCTACAGATTATAATGAAATAGATATCAAGCTCGTGAGAACAACATCACTAACTCCTAGCGACAGCAAACACTTCAATTTTGCTTTCTCATTCTAATCATTAATCATCATAACATCATAGCCTCATCAATCATATTCATTACATGGTTTGAATGTGATAAAAATAATTAAAGCCTAATAAATTTAAATAAATTGAATGAGTTAAATGAATCACAAATTAAATCAAGAATTACCAACATTCCAATCTGAAATAAATCTATACAATCAAATATGCAATCATGCATGAAACGATTCATTATGTTACTTATTAAGTACTTGTTCATGATTTAATTATAGACTTTAATTATTAATATATCATGAGGAGGAATTGAATGTCCAATTTATCTTCCTCCTTAAAATCTATTCACCTATGAAAGTGAAATTCACTAATTCCCTTTTCAATGAATTTCTCTGCAATCAACTAAAACAAAGACTAGATATATCATACTATAAGCCCTATAATCATGTTCCACTGATAGGATTAAAATTCTTGAATTTGTATTAATACCAATAATTTTCGTGCATAAATCAAAAAGAAGCTCAGTTAGCTTTTCTCTCTAACCTAAACATGAATCTAATAATTCCAATTTACACATTAACAATTTTGTATAACCATTTAGCATAACTTTCCTTGCAGTGTTTACCTTTGAAAATATGTACTACAAAAGGGTATACATCATACAAAAAATATGTAGGTCTACTACAGGACGCTTACCCAAGATCAACAAAAAGGAAGGGGCACCAGAATCACTGATTACTGGAAAGACACCGCCAGGACATCGGAAATTCTCAATCTAAAAGAATCAAATAACCAATTACATATACTAACTTTGTAACCCTGATATTGTCATCATTATATCAACAAAATTAAGTTAGTCAACCTATAATTGGTCTATAATCCCCCAAAAGTCACTCCATTAGGATACATGCTGCTACATAGCATTCCTATCTCAAATGCATATAGTATTCACATTGCATAATTTGTGAAGGCTCTGATTTAAATCCAGTTTAAACTGTAATTAAAACTCATGCTACTAATATTCATACAAAAATTTCATGTAACATGTAATCCTAATGAAATTCTCATAACCTTAAAATTCAACGTATCTCCATGCACGTACATGGGCGCCGCCATCTTGGAACGACTACACACATGTACCTAAATTAACACCCAAAACATGCAAGCCTAAAATTATGTTTTAGAACTTCTTTGATTTAATTCAAACATTACTTTACATTCTGCACCTAAAAGTTTGTCTTAATGGCACACTGAGCAAAATATACTTATGCAACATGCAAATTGTCAAATTGTAAAAGACTTCCTGCTCGGTAAGACACTGAATTTGGAGTGCATTAATTTTGAACATACATTTGTGTACAAGCCGAAAATAGCAAAGTGCTTCCAAGTTCCAAATTACATGACAAAATTCTATATCACAAAAAAAAGAAACTAGACACATACCTAAAGTTTTCTGCTGACAAATCCCCCAACTCAAAATAGCTAAGAGCAGCATTACAAGTTGCGAAGCATGGAGTCGCAGCACACAGAGTTAGAGCAGAGGTTCGGAGTGTAGACGGGATGACAAGTGAAAAATTCTCCCTCAATGCAACATACTTATACACGTACAGTACATCGCGTCAACCCAACTACACCCAAAATGAGTACGATTACTCCGCATCGCATAAGCAATTTATAGAAAGTATTAAATTTCTTCCGAGATCAAATAAATGCCTAAAACAGGTGTTACATTTCATGTCTCCACTAAAGAATAGAACTACTTTTTAAATCGTAGGAACATCGTGTTCTACCCAAACGTTATTTGACCCCAATCCTAACATATCATCCATACCAAAACTCACTATGAAAATAAAAAGAAAAGAGTGTTTAAACCCATTAGTAGAGCAACACTCACAGGTGATAAGCATAACTTTACACCAACGCAATGCTCACTTTCCTATCATTACGTAATGTATCTGGCAAGCCGCCAAAGACATGGGATTCTCTACATTACACCGAGTGACTAACTAAATGTGTAAAAGTCAGAGACAACCTTAATTCAGACACAGCTTCCGTGCTTTGAAATTCACCTGGTCTCTAAATAATTGCCTACCAAAAAAATCAATTCCCGACATAAGGACACAGGAAACGGCTAGAAAACGGCGACAAATAAACAAAAGGTTTTGAGGGTAAATATGGAAAGCTGAGTGTAAAAATCACAGTGTATTTGTGACAAAACAGCTACAAAACGGCTACAAAACGGCGAGTACCAATTGTGCTAACTGGCAACGAAACATTTACAAAAAAAGGGGGGGGGGGAGGGGGGTGTCGATTTTTTTTCGCCAGCCCTCCAAAAGTCGCTCAGTGGGAGGGGGAGGGCATCAGATTTTATGGGGTCCATTTTTCCTTCATAATTCTCTGACAAAAAAAAAATTGTTAAAAGTTGTCAGGGGGCAGTCTGCCCCCCCTGGCTACGCTAGTGGTTTCTATCTTAACATGGTTCTAGATTATTATTTTTTTAATATGTACTTTGAAGTTGTGTGTAATGGTCTAATTATTCATTGCGAGCGAGCGAAGCGAGTGAGCAAAAATTTAAGATTTTTTCTAAGTAAACGCTCCTAACATGATAAACAGATATACAGTAAATGTGAGCGAGCTTTGGAAAAAATTTTAAAAAAAAATTGTCTTCATTCCTTTGATTTAGGGGCACTCATTTTATTTTTTCTAAATTAATCATGTAAACTTGATTTCTTTCAGTCATTTGCTTTCTTTTTCAAAGCTTGGATTCGATTGTCGCAAAGTATGTTCATGTTCAACAGCGGGATGAAGATAAACTGCTTCTTAGCGCCGCCCTAGTTTATAACTAGAGCTTCTAAAAATAATAATACCTTAACCGCTTTTTGTAAAATTAACGCCCTGACAATACTCTCTCTTTCCAAATCACAGACCTGTATCATAATTTCGACAGTTTTGAAAGCCAACTTTCTTTTCTGTTCGCTCTTTACTTGTTACCAGATTAAACATCGATGGCTTAAAACAGCTTCATAATAAAGAAATCTTTTTATCCTGCCCTAGTTCATTCTACCTTTTAAAAAATGTATACAATCTACTTGCTTTTAAAAGCTTAATTTCTTTTCTTTTCGCCATGTTGGTTAAAGAGATATAGAATCCGCCCCTTTCAAAGAACAATGATTAAGTCACTTCCTGCGCGAGACGATTATTGATTTTTTTTCCTCTCCCTCGTTGTCCTTCTAAATCACGCGCTTGTTTCATAATCATGACACAGGTCCTTTTCTGTCTGGTTAAAAAGCTAAATTTCTTATCTTTTCGGCTTTTAAACAAATTAGAGAATGGACTGCTTATCATGCTTTATATTAATCATCATTTTACACAACAGGATGAAGATAAACTGCGACTTAGCTTGAAAGGCGTCGTTTCTCCCCGCTTTGTTGACCCGAACTTTAAAAGGATGTGGGCTAACTCGGCAATAGGGCGAACTCGGCCTTGTCGGAAAATCGCGGCTGAGTGCATGAGCCCAGAGAGTTAAATTGATCGCAAACACTTGTGTTGAATTTCGATTTAATTACACATTTCATACACTTAAATTCAAATTATTTGATAACAATGTGTAAAATGATTAGCAAAGAAGTAATGTTGACGATTTCAAGAAGTAAAATTATACAAAACATGAAATTTAAGGCTAAAAAAGGGTACGGTGCATAAGCGTGGACTTCAACTCTTGAAACATAGTCACTACGCAGTGCCGAGTTCGCCCTAGTGCCGAGTTAGCCCGACCCCCTTCAAAAATAATCATGCACTTGTTTCATAATCTCGACACAGGTCCTTTTCTTTCTAGTTAAAAAGCTAGTTTTCTTTTCTTTCGGCTTTTAAACGAATAAGAGAATTGGCCGTTAATTATCATCATGTTACTAGCGGGATGAACATGATGAAGATAAACTGCTTCTTAGCGCCACTCTAGTTAACTAGAGCTTAAAAAAATAATAATAATAACTGCTTTTTATAAAATTTAACGCCCAGACAATTCTTTCTCTCCTTCTAAATCTTTCACTTGTATCATAATTTCGACAGTTCTTCTTAATTCTGTTTTGAAAGCTAACTTTCTTTTCTGTTCGGCTTTTAAACGAAGAAGAGAACTGGCCGTTAATTATCATCATGTTAAATGGCATTATGAACATGATGAAGATAAACTGCGTCTTGGCTTGAAAGTTAATGTTTCTCTCTGCTCTATACTCGAGCTTTAAAACAAATCAGGCACTTGCTTCATTATCGCAACCAAGGGCATTTTCTTTCTAGTTAAAAAGCTAATTTTCTTCTTTTCGACTGTTAAAATAGCTACAGAATTGGCTGCTTATTATCCTCATGTTCAACAGCGAGATGAAGATAAACTGCTTCTTAGTGCCGCTCTAGTTCAATGGCCTCGGAGCTGGGGGGGGGGGGGGGTAGCCCCCTACTTTTTTGAGTAGACACTTAAAAAAAAATCTTGGAAAAAAAGGCTCGAAAATAAACGAGTGAAATCAGATCAGCCCCCCCCCCCACCTTTCAAAAAACGCTCCGCGGCCCCTTAACTAGAGCTTCTAAGAATAATAATACCGTAACCGCTTTTTGTAAAATTAACGCCCTGACAATTCTCTCTCTTTCCAAATCACAGACCTGTGTCATAATTTCGACAGTTCTTCATAATTCTGTTTTGAAAGCCAACTTTCTTTTCTGTTCGCTCTTTACTTTTTACCAGATTAAACAACGATGGCTTAAAACAGCTTCATAATAAATCTTTTTACCCTGCTCTAGTTCATTCTACCTTTTAAAAAATGTATACAATGTACTTGTTTCTAAAAGCTAAATTTCTTTTCTTTTCGCCACGTTGGTTAAAGAGTTATATAATCCGCCCCTTTCAAAGAACAAGGATTAATTCACTTCCTGCGCGAGACGATTATTGACTTTTTTTCTCTCCCTAGTTGTCCTTCATAATCATGACACAGGTCCTTTTCTGTCTGGTTAAAAAGCTAAATTTCTTTTCTTTTCGGCTTTTCAACAAATTAGAGAATGGGCCGCTTATCATGCTTTATTAATCATCATTTTAAACGGCGGGATGAAGATAAACTGCGACTTAGCTTGAAAGTCATCGTTTCTCCCCGCTCTGTTGACCCGAAATTAAAACTTAAAATAATCATGCACTTGTTTCATAATCTCGACACAGGTCCTTTTCTTTCTAGTTAAAAAGCTAATTTTCTTTTCTTTCGGCTTTTAAACGAATCAGAGAATTGGCCGTTAATCATCATCGTGTTAATTAGCGGGATGAACATGATGAAAATAAACTGCGTCTTATAGCTTGAAAGTCATCGTTTCTGTCAGCTCTTCTTAACTCGAGCTTTAAAAAAAAATCAGGCACTTGTTTTACTATCGCAACCATGGGCCTTTTCTTTCTAGTTAAAAGCTAACTTTCTTTTCTTTTCAACTGTTGAAAGAGTTACAGAATTGGCCGCTTATTTTCCTCAGGTTCAACAGCGAGATGAAGATAAACTGCTTCTTAGCGCCGCTCTAGTTAACTAGAGCTTAAAAAAAAAGAAGAAGATAATAATGATAACTGCTTTTTGTAAAAATTGACGCCCAGGCAATTCTCTATCTCCTTTTAAATCTTTCACGGTTCACCTGTATCATAATTTCGACAGTTCTTCTTAATTGTGTTTTGGAAGCTAACTTTCTTTTCTGGTCGGCTTTTAGATGAATAAGAGAATTGGCCGCTAATTCATCATCATGTTAACTGGCGGTATGAACATGATGAAGATAAACTGTGTCTTAGCTTAAAAGCCATCGTTTCTCTCCGCTCTAGTTAACTCGAGCTTTAAAAAAATGTATACAATCTACTGGTTTCTAAAAGCTAAATATCTTTTCTTTTCGGCATGTTATAAAGAGGTGCAGAAATCGCCCCTTTCAAAGAATAAGGATTAAGTCACCTCCAGCAAGAGACGATTATTGATTTTTTTTTCTCTCTCTGTCCTTCTAAATCACGCACGTTTCATAATCTCGACACAGGTGCTTTTCTTTCTGGTTAAAAGGCCAACTTTCTTTTATTTTCGGCTTTTAAAAGTGTTACAGAATTTACCCCGTATTATTATCGTTGTTGTTGATTGTATTTTTGGCGTTTCAGTCAAAATTGACTATTTACGCCTGGTCTCGTTGTTGAGGTAGAATAGTCTAGTCAGTCATTTATTAATATTCCTGGCTTGGAAACTAGTGCGCCTGTGCTTTCGCTGATTCAGTGCTGGGGATGTATCTTCCCGGCCAACCCTGCTGCGTACGTTGAGCGGGCTTCGATCTCAATCACTAGGATCTAGTATTATTATCATGTAAAACAGTATCGTTTGAAAGTCATATTTTCACTCCGCTCTATAGTTAACTCGATTTTAGCACACGACAATTACAAAGGTACTTGTTGCGAATTCTGTTACAGAGATCACGTGACTACGAACATCCAATGAACAAAGCCCCGCGTAGTTAGGGGGCGGTGCCTAGCGGATGGCTTTCTTTTCGCGCTGGCGTGCGCCAGCTGTCCGAAAAAATAGACAAGTTGACCGAAAAAAATACTCGCAGAAAAAGTGCTTTTTCTACCCTTTCCCGTTATACTTAAGACTCAATTTTTTTACAGAGCATTCATGAAACAATGAGGATTCAAATCATATATAGAAGAAAAAAAAAAAAAAAAATTGAAGTTTTTCAAGATTTGCCCAATTTACTCAGGTTCTAGTCCTTCTGTCTCATTTTGTCGTGAAGGGTCACAATAATTCCATTGTTCCTGTTCTTGATCGAGACTTAAGCATTTTTTACTGAACGTAAGCTGTTAGAGAAGTTCAAACTATATATTTTTTCCTTTCATGTTGTGCTGTACGACGTTCTATAGTCGTAAAACTGTTCAGTATATCACTATTATGCTTATCAGTTTTTATCAGTTTAATTGTCGCTGTTTTATCAACGCACTCGTGAAGGAGATCTATGTTAAGTTCTTTCTTTCTCGATCTACGATTATGCTGCGACGCGATTATGAATTGCAGTTTCAATCTGGTTTCTTGAAAACGTCATTCGTGTTTGTGAAGAGGCGTTTTTCAATGAAACCAGGGGTATCAATCCGTGTTCATGATGGAGGGGGGGGGGGTATCCCCCTCGCACACCAGGGACAATGCGAGCGAACGAATTTTCTTCAATATTTTCGCAATGAAATTATGGCATTTATTTCCTTCTAATTATTAAATAATGTGATGGTATTTAAAGATCAAACATAATGGGTTTGAATAATTATTAGTTTTAAGTTAATGTATCATAATTCTTATTTATTTTATCAAAAAATGTTTAGGGGATGATAATACAGGCCATCCCCCCCCACCTCAATTTTTTTTTTTGGGGGGGGATATATACTCCATCCCCCCCTCCCCGGATCGACACCCATGAATGAATTTATTTATTAATCCATTCTTTCAATCATTTAGGAACTATTTATTTATTAATTTATCTATTTATTTTTATCATTTATTATTTGGTAAATAGTGATTAAGCATAGCTGCTGACAAGGTCAGTTCACAGCCGTTAAAATTCAAAACGAGCCTACTAGCTTTAGAAATACCACAACATTATGTTTTTTACTGTATTTCTTTTTTTAAAGTTTTTTTAAAAATCTTTATTCAATTTCTGAAGGTAGGGACTTTTCCAAGCCAAATGATATTTCAAGCATACTTTACATGCATAAAGCATAAGGTTTCAATTATGAACCAGCCATATTGTTTTACATATAATTCTTTTACACAGGTCTTTTCTATATACAAAAGAATTAATAAACTGAAGACATAACGATTCTTACCTTTGCTCCTTCCATGATGCCTTAATATTTCTCAAAAAGTTGGCAATCATTGGTAAACATGGCAACCATTCTTTCAACCTCGTTGTAGTAAAACCAGTAAGACGACCTCCCCTTCCTTACTGATAAACCTCTACTAACGACTGAGGTCATCTGTTCGTGCACATGATATAGGCACACCAAGGTCTTGGATGCTCACGAATAATGTCTGCCCCTTCTAAAACAGGGCCACTTTGTGACTGTGATTTCCAAGAAGCATTATTTTCCTTGGTCTGTTGACACGATCATTGTGCATAATTTGTTTTCAAAGAAGTAATTTTTCTTATATTTTGAGGGAAACTTCTAGTCCCCCTCACAGGATTAAATAACAGTCTTTGCGATGCAGTAATCCCATAGGTGAGCGATTTACATCAACTTTTGTTCATGTCTTTTTAGCGGAATAACGCCGTGTGTGGTGGTGCGATTTGGGGGCACTTTGGGGGTCAGGCTGCTGTCTGGGTCCCCGTTCAGGATAAAATAGCTGTCATTGGTGTTTTCACGACAGGTACCCTCTAAGTAACGATTTCCATTTACTTTTGTCCATGTCTCTTTTCACATGAATAACACTATGTGTATATGATGGGGCACTTTGGGGGCGGCTGTCTGGGGCCCCGCACAGGATAAAATAGCTGTCATTGGTGTTTTCGTGGTAGGTATCCCCTAAGGAACAATATCCATCAACTTTTATCCATGTCTCTTTTCACATGAATAAACCTAATTTTTTGCCCCCCTTGGGGGCGGCTGTCTGGAGCCCCGCACAGGATAAAATAGCTGTCATCGGTGTTTTCATGGGAGGTACCCTCCAAGTAACGATTTCCATTTACTTTTGGCCATGTCTCTTTTCACATGAATAACACTATGTGTATATGATGGGGCACTTTGGGGGCGGCTGTCTGGGGCCCCGCACAGGATAAAATAGCTGTCATTGGTGTTTTCGTGGTAAGTACCCCCTGAGGAACAATATCCATCCACTTTTGTCCATGTCTCTTTTCACATGAATAAACCTAATTTTTTGCCCCCTTGGGGGCGGCTGTCTGGGGCCCCGCACAGGATAAAATAGCTGTCATCGGTGTTTTCATGGGAGGTACCCTCCAAGCAACGATTTCCATTTACTTTTGGCCATGTCTCTTTTCACATGAATAAACTCATTTTGGGGCCCCCTTTTGGGCGCCCCCACGGCTTACTGCACAGGATGCAACGTGCCAGTCGCACATTTTCTTGACCCTTGACCACATCCTAACATGACCTGGCCATCAAAAAGTTTGACCCTTTTCACATGAATAAAATGGTCTGGGCGCCCGGCCTATGTGTATCCCCATCGGCCAAACGGTTTTCGCTCTAGAATACACATTCCACCGGCATATCTGCCCAAAATGGACACGTTTTTCAATGTTAAAATTATGATATCAATGTATACACAAGGTCAAATGTGCTGATACCGACATATTTAGAAAGGTTATTACACAAGCTATCTTAATCTGCCATCATTTTCCATGTCCGAAGGACAAAAAGTTCAATGACCTCTTGATCTTTGCTTTAAACTTCAATTTTTATCTTGAATGTCAAGTAATCTGGAGATGAAATTTGGTAAATTAATACCTCAATAGTTTTTCTATATCATTTAAACAAAATGGAGTAGTAATATGTTTTGTTTTCTTTCCAGCTTCTTTTAAAGTTGGCAAAAAGCTGATTTTTCACTGTTTAACCTAGTATTAATAATTCATTCAGAATATAACAACATTCATTGTGTGCCACACCTGCCATTTAGAAAATGTTTTTGCTGCCCAGTGCATTAATTATTCATGATATTGTCGTCTAAATATGATGTTGTGGAATGGCAGATGTTGTGCTGTGTGTATCATTATACAAATAACACATGGCTGTGAGTGCATTAGAATTAGCGCACGCGAAAAACTTTAGAACTGTATGAAGCTACGACGTGTAGCGGAGCGGTTTGGACAATAGACATGTTCACAAATATATTCAAATTGTATGCATACTTTTAAAACAAAGGTTGTTCTTGACAACCCGTAAGCTTGTCAGACATAGCAACAAGTAATGTATGCAAACTGGATTCCAAGTATTGTAGTTCATTCATTAACCCTTTGGAGACGACGGGCTTCTACATAAGCCGAGCGAGGTGTTCAGTCTGTGATGGAGGGCTTCTAAGAAGCCGAGATTTTATACGCCTAATATGTTGACAAAGTTTTCCAGCTTACTATTAGCTCTTACGCGCTAAAATTCTTAGTAGTATTATGTGAATATATTCATTCATAATACCCGTTAAAAAATATAAAGTTACGTGGGAAAAAAAGTCGAGAAAAGGGGTTTTGTTTCAACTTTACCCGAAATTCTTGTTGGGATCGTATATCCCGTATACCTAGAGATGAACGCGTACGTGTCCGTTCCGATCACGTGATATCATCGCGTTCGGCCGGCGACGAAATATGCGTTCGTGTGTTATACAGGCTACAGCCTCGACTTCGCTCCTTTAAAGGGGAATTAACCCCAGAATATAAATGTACTTATGTTCAAAGGTGTAATATATTCTTCATCACTGGCCTGTATCACTTTAGAAATAAAATATCAGAAAAGGGTTTAAATCAAGACATTCTAGAAGACGGTATCATCTGCAAGCACTTTACACGGGGGCTGTCATTTTCTTGATGATATGGAGATGTACATGAACCATTGGAAACCGTTCCGGTCAGGAAGATATTTTCAATCATAGAGCTAAATTGCTTCTCTTCATTACAAAAAATCCCCATACATGATGAAAAATACATAACAGGTGTATATTCTAAAATTTAAAATTTATAGATTTCTTTTTAAATTCTCTGGTTTTGCTAAATAGAAATCAATTTTTGGGGCTTGCTTGGCAAAGCAGAACATAATTTATACAACGCTCATTCTGACTATTGAAGTCCATTATCTTAAAGCAGGTGATTGCATAGATTGTCACTATTGACGCTCGGGAAAGTTATCATCCATGAATTTGAATTAATTTTCTCCGTCGCGTACGTCATAGTATCAAGAAGATAGATTTATATTTAGTAAAATAGTAATTTTCAAAGAAATATATAAAACACATTTTCGTTTTTAGAATATAAGTACATATCTGTTAAATATTTAAAATCTCAAATGGGATTTTATATCAGGAAGAAAGACAATTTTGCATTCGGATTAAAAATATCTTTATGTACACATCAAGAAAATAGCAGCCCCCGGGTATCGCTAGCAGACGATAAATTTTGCTGATAAAATCTTGATTTATACCCATCTCGTATATTGTAATGCAAAACTACATAGGACAACAAGGAGGAATAGATTACATCTTTGATTACAAGCACATTTATATTTTTTAAGTCCAAGTTCATGAGAAAGAAACATTGACCAAGTTCCTTTCATTTTCTAAATTGAAATTGACCAATTTATCGCATCATTCAAGAATGGACCATTAATCTACTCTTTTCAAAATGAAATGCTTCTCAATTGCGTGGACCGGACCCCACCCTCAGAGGAACAAAATAATGTCGAACAAAGGAATGTCAAAGCAACTACTAACGAAGATTAGCGTTTTGAAAAAAAGAGGATGCCAAACCTACTGAATACATACTGAACACATGTATACATAAAATGCACTGTAAATATGAGGTGTCATACTATTAGTATATTATAATAAAACTACTTGCAATATACAGAAACAGATTATACGAACAAACGAAAAAAAAACAAACAAACAAAAGAATTATGTTAAGAAACATCACGGAACTGAAACTGCTCTTCTTAAAGTGCAAAATGACTTACTGCAAGCCATGGATAAAGAACAGGGTATTTTCTTGGTATTATTAGACCTGTCGTCAGCATTTGACAAAATAGAGCACAACATCATGATATCTCGACTTTCATCGCTAGGTATTAAAGGCAAGGCCTTAAAGTGGCTGACATCATATTTCCATGGTAGGATCCAATCTGTATGTGTGAACGGTACATTTTCTCAACTTGTTCCACTTCACTTCGGGATACCCCAAGGCTCAGTTCTCGGCCCCCAACTTTTTGCATTGTATGCCTCTCCAGTTTGTCGCATTGCCCATGACCATGGTATTCAATACCATATGTATGCAGATGATCTGCAGTTATACATTCCATTTGATGTGAATAATCGGGACCATCAGTTATCTGCAACAAAAAAAAAACGCACTGAAGCTTGTATCTCTGAAATAAAATTGTGGTTGAACAATAATAATTTGAATCTGAACGACGCAAAGACAGAACTAATCACTTTTACATCTAAAAGCAATCAATCAAAAGTTTATGTTGATCAAATACAAGTCGCTGATTCAGTTATTTCCTCTTCTTTATCTGTGCAAAATTTGGGTGTCATCTTCGATAGCATGATGAAAATGGATATTCAAGTGAAAAGAATTTGTCAGAGTGTGTATTCCCAGATAAGAAATGTCTGGAGTATCAGGAAGGTTCTTTCCGATAAGGCAGCTGCTGTAATTGTACATGCATTAATAACATCACGTTTAGATGGTGGAAATTCTCTGCTCTTTGGTATAACTCAACATCACTTAAAGAAATTACAATATGCTCAGAATTCTGCTGCACGTATTCTATCAAGAGGTAGAGAGTTTGACCACATAACCCCTACACTTATTGCACTGCACTGGCTTCCTGTAAAACAGAGAATTGAATACAAAATTATTTTGTTAACATGGAAGGCAATGCACGGATCTGCCCCTGTGTACATTTCAGACTTGCTGACCCCTTATAATCCTCGAACTAATTTGAGATCTGCAGGTAAATATAATAATAATAATAATACATAACATTCATATTGCGCTTAATACAATGTTTCTAAGCGCCGAAGTAGTATTATTACTCCTGGATCCGCCCCTGATAATAATAATAATAATGATAAACAATATTTAGGAAAAGTCAATGCACCCTTTTGGCAAAACCGGGGGGGGGGGGGGGGGCGGGGGCTTTGGACGAATGGTGGCGTTCGCGTCAACCACCACCCTTTCGGACTAAGCCCTTTCCACTTGTTCCCTCCTTTGTCTACTCCGTTTTCCTCTCACACTCTCTTCCTTCTCTCTTTTGCCCCACCCCCCTCTCTCTATCTCTCCATACCCTTTTACCTTCCTTTCCCCTTTCCCTTCGTTCCCTTTTTTCCCTTCCTTTCCCTCTTCTCCTCGTTACCTCTTGTATCCTGTTTTTGTCACCGTCACCTCTATTTTTCTCTCACCCTCTCTTATACTAACCCCTGCCCACGTCAACCCCATTATATTGCCAAACGATCTCCCACCCCCCTCCCTCTCTCTCTCCCCCTCTCTGCTTTCCCTACCTCCTGGCCCTTCCTGCAAAATCTTCCTCCCGTTGTCTCCTCCTTTCCCTTACTCCATCGCATCCCTTCTCCTCCAATCCCCTTCTCCCCCAGCCCGTCTCCGTTCCTCCCCATCTCCCCTCTTTTTCCATCCCCCCTGCCATTCCCTCTTCCAACCCCTCTCTACAATTCCCTCCCCTCTCCTTCACCCTCTCTATTTCTTCCCCTTTCTTATCCTTTCCTATTCTCCCTTCCGTTTTCATCTCAACTCCCCTCCTTCCCTTCTCCCACTCTCTCATGTGTTCGCCTTCCCACTCCCACACTCCCATAGCTGAAACTCCAAGCATTATATTCCTCGAGTTTTCTCAACTTTTCCTTCACTTCATCCTCTCCCTTCTATCCTATTTGAGTAAAATTCGCTCTTCCTCCGTCTTTGTATCCCCATTTCCCTCTCCTTTCCCTTCTTCTCTCCCCTTTCCTCACCCTCTTTTCCCTCTCTACTGTGTCCCGCCTCTTTCATGTTTTGTTCTCTCTCTCTCTGTCGCTGCTCCCATTACTCCCCCTTTTCCTTCATTACCTCTTCCCCCTGGTTTTCCCCCTGTCTCCTCCCTTTACCTGTCACCCCCGCATCTCCGTCCTCCTCTCTCACCTCCATTACCTGCTCTTTCTCTCTCCCTCTCCCCCTCTTTTCCCTATCGAATGCATCCTGCATTCCCCCCCCCCCCCCGTTTCCTATTTTTCCCGTTTCGTATTTTTCCTCGCCGCTCTCTCTACCTGTTTTCTCTTACCCCCTCCTAAGTATGTGCCCCCCTCTCTCTCACACACACACACTTTTTTTTTCTTCAAATATTTTATTAGAGATTTCATTCAAAATAGATCATTACATAAAATAAATGTAAATAATTTCAAACAAATACAAATCTTCATTTCGTTTTCATACCATAGTGTTAAATTATTCACAAGACAAGCATGGAAGAATGTTGGAATGATGTTGGAATGAAATCACTAAGTAAATAATAATTATATTGACAAACACTAACGGACGCCCTATACCCCTTCCCTATGTCCCACCACCCGATACAGAATCCATCCACAATGATCAATGACATATCTTGGAAAAAAGGTACAATGGACAAGGGACTAATTTACAACACATCCAAGGTGTGTTAGGTTTGAGTCCAGTGGGCATTGAACGCTGTGTTACCCGTTTTACCCTAGTGTCATATTATATAGACTTCCATACCAGCCGATTGTGAAAAAAATTACAGGGGAGCAAGCTAGCGGTGAATGCAATGCATAGCAGTGCAGTGCGAGTAGTGGTGCCTGGCGCATGGCCAGCGGAAATGCGTACGCAAGTCAGCCCGCGTTAGCGGCATGGTTAACCGGCAGCGCTACGATCGATAGCTAGATCAGCATTTTGTCAAGGCTTTTCGTAAATGATCGTGCTCTTTATTACCGTAGAAATAGGACGGGAGAGCCTTGATAATATTAGTCAGAACTGCAGAAGAGCGAGTAGGATTTTGTAAATGGCGCTCCATTACGATTTTAGTACGTACAGGAACCATCCAAAAAGTGGACAGCTAGTTAGCTGGCCAGGCTCTTGGCAACTTGGATCGAGGACCCGATCGACCGCCCACCCGCTCCCGACGGCCTCCCGCCCCCAGCTAGCCCAGGGTCCAGCTCTACAGCTAGGTCCAAGGAGTTATGACTACATCACCCATGATGGGTGTGGGGCTTCTCACAGTCACATGCCAGGGTCAGCAGCACCTCTGCATTTATTCTAAGGTATACATAGAAATCTGGCAACACAAATGTTTTATCGTGGTGTACTAATGCATGAGGCGTAGCCGAGTGTGTTACTGTTAGACACCACAATAAAAACCTGCGTGTTGCTGGATCGCACTAACGCACAAACTCACAACCTTGTATTAATAGTTTTATAAAATGGGTCTACAATCTTAGTGTTTTCTTACAATCTAAGTGTTTAATTCGGATTAGCCGTGCGTTAGTCCCCTCGCCGTGCGTTAGTACATTTTTTGCACGGTCACGTGGTGTTATTTGACCAATCAGAATGGCTACATTCTTGAACCCGTTTTATATTGAGCAATGATGAGTGCATGACATGTTAAGCTTAGGCCTTTTTGCATCATTGCCATTTATTTTGTCCACAGAAATGCGCTTAAAACCCCCCGCGGAAAACCCCCACGGTTTTCCACCTCATGTGAACAAGCTTTTCTTGTAGAAATAGCATGGGAGAGCTTTGTTGATCATTGATAAAATACTAGCACTAGCCAGAAAAGTTGAGTTTGTAGCCTTTCGTAAAGGCATTCCGCTACAATTTGTTGAGTACAAGAACTATTCAAATAGTGGTCAGCTACATGTAGTTTGCTGGTCCCTACGGCCGCCCCATCCCAGGGTAAAGCTCTGCAGCATCACAGATGATCATGCAGGCGTGGGGCTGGCTTTCCACGTACAGGCCTGTGTAGAACTCTTCATCTAGGTGTGTGTACCTTAAAGTTACAGCGTTGTGGAGGTTAGATGGCGATATTTGCAATGCTCAATCACAGCCAGGACAGTTATGAGGCTTTGGCTAAATTTCGGCCAAACCCGGAGCAGTCATTCTTCACCACACGTGTGATGTTCGATGATGTTGTAATATGCATATTTTGAATTAAAAAAAACAACAAAACATTGCATTATTTAGCTGATCTGAGCTGGGTTCTGGGAGATATGAAAGAGACAAAAGTACAGAGAGCCAAACGTGAAAATGACGTCATTTTGATACTTTTGTTCGAACCTTAGGCATACGAGGCGGGGGGGGGGGGGGGCTGGGGCTGCAGCCCCCTCGATGGGGCTATAATACTAGTACAGGTCGATAGCGCACCGCGACAAAATACATTCTGCTTCATTCAACCAGCATTTGTCATTCGTTCTTTAAATTTAAGTTTGGAAACATTCGAAAATGATCGTCCAGGTATTTTCTTATCAAATCATTTTGGCATTGTCGTATATGACGAAACCACTCGTTCGTTAATAGCACGCAAAAATAGCAGCCCATCCACAAACTCTCCCAGGAAAATCCTGGGAGTGTGTAATCAAACCTCCTAGGATAATCCTTGTGAAATGCAGCAATTCATAATTAGTTGCCAAAAACTCCCAGGATAAACCTGGGAGGCCAGCAATCGTATTCAGCATGTACATAAGGCTGCTTCCACATCATACCATTGGAGAGATGATACAGCGAACTGCCTTCAGGGTTAAAGGGCCTATACGTTTATACTAGTGTATCACAGCATTCCGGTATTAATTTATAACATAAGGCAACCCAGACTTGTGACTGAATTTCCATTTCAGAAAATATGAGAGTCTTATCAAATTCTATGTATCCGATTATTATAGAAACTGGAAGAAAACAGACAGCTATATTTTCATACTTTGTTTATGATTATTTTTGTGATCTTTTGCAAATTCATTATTATAGTAGGCCTATTATTATAAGTATCATCCTTATTATTATTATCATTGTTACTCCTACTACCAGTGGTGAGTCCAGCCATTGAGGGGGCATGGGCATAATATTTGCGGGGGGGGGGGGGAGGGGGAGGGGGGCAAGGGTATTACTCAATAAAAATGTGACATTACGAGGTCACTGATTAGGGGAAGGTGCGGGAAGGGGTCCTATAGTCATTTCTCGTCCTTTTCCATTTTCCCTTTCTTTTTCTCTCCTTTTCTCCTTTTCTTTATTTATATTTTTTTAGCCATTCAATTGGGGGGTACGTGCCCTCCCGTTCCCCCTTTAGCTACGCTATTGACTATTGCTGCTGCCGCTGCTGCTGCTACTGCTACTACTACTACTACTACTTACTACTACTTCTACTACTACTACTACTACTACTACTTCTACTACTACTACTACTACTTCTACTATACTTCTACTACCACTACTACCACTACTGCTACTACATGTACTACTATTTTTACGATTGCATTTTTCTTTCTTAAGGGTTGGGGGATGACAGTGATGTATGTGTCCGTCTGCAAGAAGCATATTTGTGTTTGTCATTCATTTTTGTTCGTAGTAGGTCCTATTTCTAGCCATTCATTCAAAGTGAAGATGAAAATGATACAAAGTTAAGAACCCATCTAACATTTCAACAAAGCAGATGGTTAGTTTGGGCCAACCCTCCCCTCCCCCACTCCACCGGGTCCCTCCCTTGTCAGGCAGGGTCACCGAACCTTTTAAAAGCATGGAAATGACATTTTGCATTGGACGTCATATAAAGATGGTAATGTTAATCAATTTATTAATTATTTTAACCACATTGCAGGCCTTCATCGGGGGCTGGGCCCTGTGTGCTTTATCCCCTTCATCTTGTATAATAGACCTACCTGTTAATATAAATGGGTCTATTACAATTGTGCACACAGTATCTAAAATTTGCATTATTAGGGAGTCATATCATTGCCTATGTGTGGTAAGTAGGCTAGGTACAACATGCATGATCTTAAAATTTATATTTCAATTCAAAATAGGCTGAATTTTGGCAGCGTCCTTTAATTAATGAATAGTCTATTCTACTAGACCTTACAAGATGTGAACATATATATTCAAAAATGTAGGCCTAGTCCTATATTCCAGATCCTCCAGGAGACTGCTAATGATTAAATATTCACTCTTGTATATTTATTTCATCTTCCCCCTCAGTTTGTGCATGAATAACTATGTCCCTCTATTCTTCTTGGACATTTTCAAGGAAAAGGTATTAGGGAAAAAGACTATTAGTACGTAGTCTTTAGAATAGGCCATTTATTATTATTCACTGGTGTTATATAATAACAGTGTATAAATAGGCGTACTAGATGGGGCCTGGCGGCTGCAGCGCCTCTCCCCCTCCGCCCCGATTTTCAATGTGCAAATATTTGGCAACCAGCACCATGTTCGGACAGCAAGATTCCCGAATATCCTCCTTTTTATTCAACGGGATGCCTGAATATCCATCTTTTGTTGCATGGCAACGATGTGCCCAAATATTGCTTGTGTGCAGAAAATTTATAAACTGAAAGATTATGTATGTATTCAGGCGAAAGATCCCCCCCCCCAACATGCCTATGAGTATACAGGAATTCGCCCTGCAAGCAATGACTGAAAATGCCCCCCCCCCCCAATAGCAACAGCAAGGGATGGGAGGGGCAGATATCAGCCAGATCTACATATATTTTCTACTCCCTCCCTCTCCTTTAATGCAAAGCTCAAGCACTTGTGATGGCAGGGGCCCTAGTGTAGGCTTGATCTTTTTGTGCCCCTCCCCCTCTAAAGTCGCTTCCGCTTCCTCTTGAAAATCTGTGCCAACCACCTACATTTATATGCAAGAAGCCATCCAAGCAACATTACACAAACGACAGCTTGAATACTTAGACTAAATGCCCCACCACCCCCCCCCTTTTCCATATTCTGTAGGGCTAGTCTTACATCCACACACTCTATTCCCAATGCTTATTTTTTGAAAATTTATTTTTGATTTTTTATAATGAGCATACAAGCATCCATTTTCCCCGAAAATAAGCTTGTAAGTACCTGGCAGGTGATGATAGATTCCAGCTAGCTGTCTTTCCGTTGGGTCCGGTCACAAGAAGCGTCTGCGTGTGTCTAGCTAATAGACTACACACATATTGCGTAATCATAGCTATGTGTGTGAATCTCACCTGGCAATCGACAGTGCCCACATATCAGCCACAAAAATGTCTACTTCTAGTACTTGCACATGTAGTGACACAAGGGTACCTTTTGTATTTTCGAGATATGTAAAGGTAGGTGGCACACCACGTTATACTATAGTGGTCATACTGACCACTACGCGGGACGAATGCAAAAATACTAGTCATTTTCTATCGCATGTACTTAAGGTATGGGGGGAAAAGTAAGATCAATGTTTAAAATACTTCCTTTCAAATTTCAGCGCTTTAAAATCTCTTTCCTACCTTAAATGGCCGTTAGGAAGAACTTTTGATATTTCCAGCAAAATCCAAAGTCAAAATCATGTCCAAAACCTAAGAAATCCCCCGGGGGGGGGGGGGGGGGCACTCACGTATATTGGTGGTACGGGGACGTGCCGCTTTGATGACCCCCTTTTTCAGACCCCGATTTCCGTTCTCTAGATACTCAGTTCCGCTCAGGAGCCGCTCAGCCCCGCTCTGAAGACCCCCGTTATGAAACATATCCGTTCGCATGCGGCCGGGAGCGTGGCGGAGGCAGTGGTCGCTCGACCTGGTCTCGCGCCCTAGGCCCTTTCGTCGCGCGAGCCTTGAAAACTGCTCCAGCTAGCTAGCTACTAGCGCTACACGGCGCGGGCGCGGCTCCCGGCACGGCCCATCCCGAGATCCTGCGATAGCGAAGGTGTACCGCCGATAAAGCGAGGTTAGTTTTGTAGTTCCCTAGACCCTGTTTTTCACTCTGCCCAATAGATCATAGTTCCCAAGACCCCGTATTTTACACCTTGAAGTCAGTTCCTTAGACCCCCTTTTCGGGGATTCGTGAGGCACACCCCCGTCAAAATATAATTCGAGTGCCCCCCCCGGGAGAAATCCCCGCCAATTTTTTTTGCGATCGCATGTTGTTTTCATGGTGCCGATGTTTTGAGACTAAATCGGCCAATAAAATTTTGTCCACAACGAAACTCGGTATCGCGTGCACACGATCTCTACGATCGCACACAAGGAAAATCGGGACTTACGTGTGCGCGATAGGAACCGAACTTTTAACGACCGAATTTTTTAGCGGGAGATGTCAGCGCTCGCGGCGATCAGGAAATGTACATCATGACTTGCGATACCCCGTTTCGCCAGAAGTGACAGTAAATTACGGATTTCATTTTTGGAATTATCTTTTCCAACATCGGTGAGTTGAATTTATTGTATTTCATGAATATGTTGGTGTCGTTTTTTGTAAATTAAATGCCGATTATGAGTGAATGTTGGTGACTTTTGTGCAGTGGTGTTTTGAAAGTGTCGAGGTGGATGACTGCCTAGAGTCTACACACGAAGTATAGTAAAGTCGCTATGAGTGGTAGGTGGTAGGTTTTGTTTTGTTTTTGTTGACAATAACATTAACAGAAAAAAAAAAGTTCTAACTTGTAGATCTAACGAGTAATGTTACATTTGCATCGCATCTGCAGTCTTCAGCTTCAGGCTGCTGACACTGAGCATTCGGGAGCTCGGCCGCCTTGCGCCCCAGCTCGGGCGGCCGCGGTGGAGCACCGCTTCTGCTAGAATTACCATTATGAAAGGCATTAGTTCACATGCAGGACTCGACTCTTAGTCTAATATAACTCATTAACTTATGCATAATTTACATTTGCCCAAGGCATCATATGATAAATTGGTCAATGATTTTCCGCTCGATTTTATGGGGCATCGTAGACGTAGATCTAGGTGGCTGTGGAATATGGGCTGTGGTTTTTGTGTAGACATTAATTAATCTACGAGCATTGGGCCATTTCTTGTATTGGCCCCTTGGGGCAGGCCGGGGCAAATCTGTACAGAGGCTGCTCAGAGATTGTACAGAAATCGTGCAATTTCAGTGCAGTTGCCGTGCAATCTCCGCAGCATCCGCACGGAAATCGTATGGAGCCCATCTGAAATTGAAAAATGTCTCGAGGTGGCTGCACGGCCCACTTATACATGTACAAGCTTATCTGAAGATAACCTTGTACTCCGGACTAGCTTTTATGGGTGAACAGGCTTCAATAGCTTGTGTGTGTATCAGCGGGCCTTTTTCCAGTCTAGATCATTCATACATGAGAGGAAAATAATTATTTAAAATTTCACTTACAATTCTGAATCCCCAAATTTATGGCACAGTAAGAGTTGAAGAGTCCCTGAATCAGGTAATCTAGCAAATTTAAGAAAATTAAATCTTGCTTACATGTAGTATTTTGTATAACTTCCCACGAAACAAAATCGTAGAGGCCATTGAGCCAAAATCTCACGGCCTCCTCCCACAATAACCTTGCATATACATGTATATGTGTGAGTGGGCCTCCTCCTCCCGCACGGGAAGGGGGCTGCCTACGGGCAAGATACAGGCTCCGTAGACCAATCGCAGGCCAGATGTTAACTAGGCATTAGATAATATCGATCCTCTTTCTTTTGGCATTATGATTGAGGAAACCATAAGTTGCTCTGCAAAGAAGCACTTCATTGCATCACATGCATTGATGTCCACTTTTCCCCCCACATAGACTCTGCACGCAAGCATGTGCGTGCATACGAACGAGTGGTTTCCTCAACGATATCAACCACAATATACATGTGCATGTATGTAGCCATTCTCTTGTAATGGTGAGTGAGCTAGACATGCATGTGGAACGTCATAGCAAGCAATGTGCCCTAGCTCTGCTCTCGTAGACGGGGCTGATTCTACTGTGCAGTGCACTGCTGTTGGCCTGCATTGAGTAGGGTAATTTTCACTCATAGAGTCGGTGCTCACATAATGTGTGAGGTTATTTATAAATGATTTCTCACCAATATATAGATCTATATGGGCAATAGGCGATAGGTAATCGGTGTTCCCGTACTCATAATGTGAGTAAAAAAAAGCACTCTTGCCGGCCTAAACCATCCTCTCGATCCCATACAAACTCTGAATGTTTTCAAGTATCCCCAAAGTGTTTTAATGATGAGGGTCAGCACCGATTTTATACAATAGATGAAATGAAAATTAACAAGGCCATTAATTAGGGGGAGGGGGAGGGTATGGAAGGGAGTTGTATCATTGTCTTTACTCATTTTTTTTCCCTCTCTCACTTTCCTCGTTTTTGTGTGTCTTTTCTGTCTTATTGCCCCTTGTTTAACCATTTGATTGAGGGGAGAGCATGTGTCCTGTAGCTATTCAACTGAGTGTGTTGTTGTTGCTTTTTTTTAATAGAAAGTATAGAAACATACCATTGATCTATGATGTATTCTGACAAGATAAACTTCACATACATTTCTCTCATACTCAATAATTGTCATCTCTACTGTTCATTTTTGCAATTTACCGCTCTAAACTCCATCAGTTATATGACTAAATGTTATATGTGTGTATTGATATTATCCAAAATTTATAAAGACCTTCTCATTTCATTTGGGATGAAAGATGGATAGATGAAGAAATAAAACGGAAAAGCTACATGGAAGTCTGTGCAGCTTACCATATACATGTACTCATTCTTTCTCATGATGGGTGACATCACTTGCCTTATCATTAATAAACAGGCCTGCCAATAGCAACACTAACCCTAACCCTATCTTTAATGAAATAAAACATTTTGCAAGTGTCACCAGAGCAAAGGTCAAAGCAAAATCAGTATCAGAAATTTTCAAATGACTTCCTACATGTACAACAGGCAACCATGCCTTCAAAACTGCAGCTACCTTGCCCCCACCGTCGCTTAATGACTTTCCAATGCAAATCAGTGACGAGCTGGAAATACCACCATGGTGTAGAGAAGATCAAGTCCAACATTTTGTTGCGATTTGCGATCTCATCCGATCAGTTACATTGTAGGAGTGTGCAAGTTGCATTATAAGATTTCAAACCGAATCCAGGCCTGCAAAACATTGTCAAAGCATACTTGCAATCACAGGACAGATAAAAAAACATCCTGAAAATTTCAGATGATCAAGTTAGTAGTGATCTGATCTACTACTACCGGTACTGCCAGGTCTATAGTTTGTAAAAGTCAATTTGTATTCTTCTTCTTCTTATATTGATTTCCTCCGCTTGGCAAAGAACTGTGCTTGCATGAGCACAGGAGATCACAAATCCATAGCACTGTCAGAGTTTATTTATTTTTGTTGGGTTTTTTTTTGTATGAGTTCATTTTCTTCACCTTTACCCAAGATTGCTGTCGTCTCAGCAGTCGGGCTTCCAGTTCTGGCTCTTCTTGACTATTCTCATTGCTGGCTCGGGGTCATCCTTTCTTTTCCTTTTCTTGTATATTATTCCGTGTGTCTCTGGCTCTCTTACTGTGCTCTCAGTAGCTTGCTCTACATGTATGGGGAGCTGAATCATTGGTTTGCCCATACCGTCTGGTCTTGAATGTGTTCACCGAGGGAGCAGTGACCACTTCCTCGGGCAGTGAATTCCACTCATCAGTTATTCGTTGGCTGAAGGCTTCCTGTCTTTGCTGGGTCTTGCATCTGTTTTTGGTGAGTTTTAGGCTATGACCCCTTGTACTGGAAGTAGAGTATTCAAAGAAGGCATTACTCAGGATTCTGTCGAGACCATGAATGATCTTGTATACTTGGATCATGTCACCTCTACGTCTTTGTGCATTTTGGTGCATTATTTCTGCAACTGAGATGTTGACAGCAACCATCAATAACACAGCCCCAAATATAAAAAGTTCTTTTAAAGGGAAGTCTAGCCTTAGTATCAAGTTGTTCCAAAGGAAAAGGGGAATAAATCAAGAAACGCAGATTTTTATTTATCCTTTTTAAATCAGTAAAGTAATAAAGAAAGCCATGATTTTGTTTTAAAGTTGCAATCATTAGACATTCATGATTTTCAAATTGACAAATAAATAATAGCACCTTAAAGCTCATGTAGAGTGTTGGTAGCAAAAAGGAAATTGGAAAGAAACATGTTAAAGGTAACAGATAGTTTTGGGAGGCCCTCGAAACTTTTCGTGAGATTTCTTTGATTTTACTTAATAAAAAGCAGGGTACTGACATAACTAAAATGCTGTGAAGTTTTTTCCTCCTCAAGTGAAATATTTACTGAATGAGAGGTGAAAAGTAATAAAAATGCCTGGCCGAAAAAAGAGGGGATGTAAATTCAAACAACGGCCACACACACTACTCACATTAGGATTGCTCTGTGTATAGAATACGCTACACATCGTGCGAAGCGCTGGGTTTATTGTGCGGGGAACCTTCGGGTGGATATGGTCTTAGCGTGAGGCAGTGAAAAGCCGTTATCAAGCGTTTCTTACAGATATTTACACTAACATTTGTTCGAAATCGTGAATGGAATGTTAAATAATCTCGTACATGTGTCTTATGATAAAAGGAGAATAGTATGTGACTATGTTAGATAAGTTTCTTGCCAGTATGATTTTTGCTACCGAGGCTGTCTATGAGCTTTAAATATAGTCTCATGTTGTTCTCCTTGTATCAAAAGATGTCTGTAAGAGATCATCTATGATTTCTGGTGATTTTCAGTGTAAATATCTGTAAGGAATGCTTGATCACTGCCATTATGCTAGGACCCTTCCACCCCGACAGCTCCACGCACAGCCATCTTGGGGCTTCGCAAAGAGACAGCGTGTGTGCACTGTGTGTAGCTACTCATCATTGGTTTTACACGTGTGTGTGTATAGTGTATAGCACATGCTGCCTTTGTTGGGATTTTACGTGCCTATCCCGGCACGTAAATTAGTTTTTGCCTCTTATTTGTTTAATATTAGACTTTAGGAGGTGAAATCTTCACAGTGTCTTAGTATTGCTAGTATCTTGCCATTTATCAACAAAAATTGAAGAAATCTGACGAACAGTTTTTGAGGGTTTACCAAAACTTTACATGACCTTTAATGTGATGCAGGACAACACTCACTACTTGTTCCAACATTCAGTAAAGGCTGAAATGTCATTTTCCGACTTTATGACTTGGTATGACTTTTTGGAGAACATGTATAAGAACATGCTATCTCGAAAATATTTTTAGTACAGTTCCAAGGGAAAAAACGTGCTTTCGTAGAAAATTGGAAATCAATAGTCAATAATATTTGTGTAGAACAAATGTCTCCAAGTACATGTACATCATGGTAGTATGATGAATTTTTTAATTCATTCATTTAAAACATATTTATTACAGTCTTCTTTATACAGTGTGGCACTTTCAATGAAGAATATTGCTCTTCCAAGAGGCCCTGTCTGTACAATTAAAAACATATTAAAACATTAAACATGTATGCAAAGTAGAATATAAAAGGAAAAAAACAATAAGGAACTAAGGTGCGGAATAAAAATCAAGGAAAACTGTTGAAACATACTTGCATACACAAGAAAAACAATACAAGTTAAATGAACAAAGATGAGGGAAAGTGGCTTCTCAAAGGGCATTTAAAATACGTACCCAGTAAGTGTTGGCATTGCCTCTTAAAAGGACAGTTCCTGTGTGGACGGTATGGTAGTGATGACCACTTTTTAAACTGCTTGTATTTCTTTTTAAAAAATGATTTTGTTCAAACTGTCACCAATCTGTTTCTCTGATTTTTCTTGATTGATCCGGATTAACTTGTTAGAAAGAATTAGATTGCCCTTTAAATTCAACAACATCATTCTTTACAATATGCATGCCATGTGCAGAAGCATGCAATTGTTTAGGGTAAATACACCAACTGTACATGTACTTTTTTCTTTCTGTTTTACTCTAAACAGGCATGAAATGCATAATGAAAAGCTTACTCTTTACAAATTTAGTAATGAGAGTATAGTGAAAGTCATTACTCAGGTCAAAATCCAACAGCAAAAAATGATTGCTGTTTTGTATAAAATTTATGAAAAAAATTATAGTAGTAAACTCTTTAGCATAGTGCACAAATTTTTCACCTGATAGCTACATGTATGTAGTGTATTTAGTTATATACATGTACTTGTGAATATTAATTGGAAATGTGATATAATATCAACCTTAGACATCATTATTCATATTCTGTTATGATATATTATTCTAAAAAAAATTACTCTCTCTCTCTTTGTACAAAAAGTACACAAGCTAATAAGGTGAGAGCCTCTTTTCCAGAAATTGTTAAATTCCTTATGTAATGTTTTTACAAATAGAGCTGTATAGATGTAGAAATACCGGCCTGAAAACAATCAGCTAGCAGACATTCTGTGATATGTGTACAGGCCCAAAATAGCTAGGACTTTTCAGAGGTTTAATTGAGGTACACCTTGTTTAGGGGGTCTGTTTGAGGGGGTTAAACTTATTTAGGGGGAAATTTCTCGAGAAAAAGTGAAAAACCTCAAGAAGGGTGTGATTTTGACCAATGGATAAAACTTGTTTAGGGGGTTTCGGAAAACCTGTGGTCACGTGTGTGTACAGCAATATATTTGACTGCCCCCTCCCCCTCCCCCGGGAAAATATGTTGTCCTCATTGTGAATGCTTTTTCAAAAAGCTATATTTCAGAATGGCAGTAATCCCTAGAAGATAGAAAATACCGGCCTGAAAACAATTCAGTGCAAGAATAGTGTGTGAGCTCCCATATGGTCATGGCACTGAAGTGGAATTCTGAAGTAGATATCTCTCTCTTCTTGCAACGCCCTGTCCTCAAAAAGTGAAAACATATCACATTCTGTGATATGTGTACAGGCCCAAAATAGCTAGGACTTTTCAGAGGTTTAATTGAGGTACACCTTGTTTAGGGGGTCTGTTTGAGGGGGTTAAACTTATTTAGGGGGAAATTTCTCGAGAAAAAGTGAAAAACCTCAAAAAGGGTGTGATTTTGACCAATGGATAAAACTTGTTTAGGGGGTTTCGGAAAACCTGTGATCACGTGTGTATACAGCAATATATTTGACTGCCCCCTCCCCCTCCCCCGGGAAAATATGTTGTCCTCATTGTGAATGCTTTTTCAAAAAGCTATATTTCAGAATGGCAGTAATCCCTAGATTTGTTCTACATTAAGTAGACAATACTTTTTTGAAAAAGTTGAAGATGGATATGTAGGAGTTGCATAGAATGTCACCTAGTGTGAACTTACTTAATCTCATGTGGAGCATTCTGAAACACACACACTGGAAGAATGGATGTCCTACCCCCTTCTTTGATAACGTAATTATTAGATTTTATGGGTTATTTTAAAGAAATGTACCTACAGGTAGCTTGAATTGGACTTTGACTAGTCACTCTCAAAGACTTCAATGTTTTTAACAGATGCCAATATCCAGAATTTGGGTCATTAACGAAGAAGGTCCATTGTCCTCCAATATCAGTTTTCTTCCTGCCTGCTCATTGCAAACATTCTGAAATCTTAACATTAGCTTTAATAGTTATGACACAAAGCTTGATTCATTCAAACTACCATTTATTTTCTTCCATTAATTTTGACAATATTCATCATCTGTTCAAATTGTACAATTTACATACATGTATATAGAGTAGTATGGATATAAACAAGAACTTGCATTACAAGAAAGAAGGCACGTTCCCAACATGTAGTGGGTACGCCTGAATACACATTACACAAATACAATTAAATTAATACAAGAAAGGAAGAAAGGGACAGACAATTAAAGAGAGGGAGTGAAGTAGAGAGAAAGAAGGGAAGAGGGGAGTAGAGAGAGAGAGAGGAAGAGGACGAGGACTGCTACATAGTAACAATTAAGTTGTATGGCATGCATTAACCCTTTGGAGACGACGGGCTTCTACAGAAGCCGAGCGAGGTGTTCAGTCTGTGACGGAGGGCTTCTACAGAAGCCGAGATTTATGCCTAATATGTTGACAAAGTTTTCCAGCTAACTATCGGCTCTTATGCGCTAAAATTCTTAGTAGTATTATGTAGATATATTCATTCACAAAACCCGTTAAAAAAAATATGAGGTTACGTGGAAAAAAAATCGAGAAAAGGGAATTTCGTTTCAACTTTACCCGAAATTCTTGTTGGGATCGTAAATCCCGTATACCTAGAGACGAACGCGTACGTGTCCGCTCCGATCACGTGATATCATCGCGTTCGGCCGGTCACGAAGAGTATGCGTTCTTGATCTTGACCACATTATACAGGCTACAGCCTCGACTTCGCTCCTTTTAATCCAAGTTCATAAGAAAGAAACATTGACCAAGCTCCTTTCATTTTATAAATTGAAATTGACCAATTTAGCTCATCATTCAAGAGTGGACCATTAATCTACTCTTTTCAAAATGAAATGCTTCTCAATTGCTTGGACCGGACCCCACCCTAAAATGAACAAAAGAATGTCGAACAAAAGAATGTCGAAGCAACTACTAACGAAGATTAGCGTTTTGAAAGAAGAGGATGCCAAACCTACTGAATACATACTGAACACATGTATTCATAGAATGCACTGTAAATATGAGTTGTTATACTATCAGTGATAACACTACTTGCAATAGACAGAGACAGATTATACGAACAAACGAAAAATAAACCCTAATGAATTATGTTAACACAAATATAATGAAATGTATTTGTGAATGTAGTCTTCAATTCTATTTTCTAAAAAGGGGAATGTACGCTTTTGCAGTACAAAATATGAATATTTATTTTCAACGCATATTTACTTTTTGCCTCCACATGTTTCTTTGACGCCATCACATTCCATAAAAAGATTTAGAAACAAATATATTGAAACAATTTAAAATATATGTGCCATCAAAGATATTTCTAATACTTATTTATTACCATTTTTTTTTCAATGTTATGCATTTTGATAATATCTCGATGTACCTGTTTCATTTTAGTCTTGTGGTGTTCTTTGCTTCAGTGGCGGACCAAGTAGATAATGAGCCCGTACATCCCCCCCCCCTCTTTGGACGAAAATGAACATGGAAATTATGATTCATGCCCCCTCCGCCTTGCCTCTATATAAATATTTAATACGAATAAAAAGTACATGAAAATTTAAAAACCTAATTTGCCCTTTCGTAGATTATTGGGGGAATTGTTTTCCCCTTTTGACAATCCTGGATCTACCTCTATTTTACTTTGCTATGTCTCTGTCATTTCCGATTTGAATTTTAAAAGTTTAAATAATTATATATAGCTAATAACTGTTTTGCGTTCTTTTGTTGTGTTAATTATCCTTACATGATACATGTTTGTTGGGATCTTGTTTTCTTATAATCGCTGTATTTTTTTTTACTGTGATCATTCTCTTCATTATTTTTCTCATTATCTCGTAACATGAATTACTACACTCTCTATTTCAAGGTCCTTTTCTACTGTTCTCTTTCTTTTCAAAGCGATCAAACTCCAAGATACGGGGAATAACTCTTTATTAGCCATACCCCTTCAAAAGAAAAACTGCATGAAATGCAGGAATAAAACGCAGATTCATTTCTAGAAAAGTATAGAATCCTCTATCTTTTGACGCTTTATTTTCTTGCCTCATTCTTACAGTATTTTCCGATATAAGCTAACATGTATGTTTTTCATCCAAATAGTTCCACCGACCTACAAGAAGAGTTACAAAATAAAGAGTTTTATAATAAAGCGTCTGAAAAAAAAAACCCTCGTAAACTTCGCTCCCCATTTTCCTTTCGGGTTGCCCCTACTCCTAAGAAATAAACAAAAATGCATTTTTACTTTTTCCCATTGACACACGATCGGACTTTCTTTTTTTAAGGGATATAAAGATATGAAAATCAGACTGACTTTTTCCATATGTTATCTATAAGATAAAAAAAAAAGAATTAAGGTTTTGGCTCCGCGTTTATCTTTTACGTCAATGTATTACATAAAAAATAGATTTAGATACAGTGCTGGAAAATATAATATGAAAACAACAAAAAGGCTATTTAAACATTCGGAGATCTATGATAAGAAGAAACATGCATTATGATACATCTCTCGTGATGTATTTTATTTTATATGATGATAATCATATTTTCATTTTAAACAAATTTGTGATACGCCTGTTTCACTTGGTCACAAATAACCACTCAAAATATTGGTTAGGAAAGTTTGCGGCGTACATTGCATTTTTCAATGAATATATCGCATCAAACATTATGCACGTTATAATAAGAAAAGTGCTGGTGTTATATTTCTGATGGAGTATAATTATATAAAGCACAATCGAATATATATCAAATGCATCATGGTTTACACCTCATTTGACCTATTTTGATGAATTTGAATTGGCTGTCTTCAGTGTACATGGTGTAAAATGACCTTACTTTCAATATGGAGCTTATACTGTGTGTTTATAAAAGTATACATTGATGAAGGTCATGGTGATTCTTCTCCCTTTTATTATTTACCAGAGAACGAACTTGACAATACTCCTTTCATGTTACCAAATTGACCAAATAGCTCATCATTCATGAATGGACCATCCATCTGCTCTTTTCAAAATGAAGCGCTTATCTCAGCTGAGTGGACCATGCAGGCCCCACTCTAATAAGAGGAACAAAAGAATGCCAAAGCAACTACTATTAAAAGGAAGATTAGCGTTTTCAAAGAAGAGGTCAATCTACTGAATACATGACAATACAAAGAGCCACTCTGTTATGACCTACGTTTAAGAGGGCATGTACCCATTTTAGAGCATGTTTGAGAAAAAAATATAGCTATCAAACCCCAAGCGGTTTTGGTTTTAGGCGGCAAATGAAATGTTCATATTTCATGTTCTGTAAAGCGCCCCCCTTACCCTTCTCTATATCTCTTCCTACGGAAGGATACCCTTGTCTTGAGTAACTCCGGCGGAATAGACATAAATATGAGAATTTTCCTGTGAAGGAAGGTTCGGCCAATGTTGAAAAAATGCCAAGCAACATAAACACAAGTTCCTTGCAATTAGAGAGAAAGATTTAAAAAACAACAACATTATCTTCATTATCATTACTACTTATTATCCTTGTTAGCATCATCATCATCATCATCATCATCATCACCACCATTATATATTTATATACATGTCAAATACAAAACTTTTCAATCATGAAACGAGAATTAACAAAGTTTTATAGACAAAACATATTGGTTGAAAGAGACCAAAGATGGAGACGAACACGTATAAATGAATTTCAGTACAGCCCGTTAAATGTTTATCCTGATGACTGGGATTTGTGTCAAAAGGATAATAAACACAACACGCATTGCCTATTTGAAAGCTTTAATTAAATGCGTCTTTATAATCAATTCCCGATTCTGTTATCCGCTGTAAAAAAAAAAAAAATGGGGCGGGGGAGGGGTTGTTATTGGAGATACTGCAACATCAATTTATAATGATATCTTGATTTGGTCACTCACCTGTAAGCCTACATCAGAATCAACTTACAACTCACACATCTTTTTCTTATAAACATCTTGATTTATTAAAACAATACTGTGCTCGCATTGAGGTCTTTCGAGAGTATGAGAATGCCCTTATTTGTCTATCTTCGACAATAGGGCTACATAAAATATTATATTCGATCATAGTTGTACATGTACTACATTATGTGCGGAGTTTGCGTTCACTTGATATCTTCCGTGTCATTTTATTCCATAAAATAGCATTAGAGGCAATAGTGGGGGGAAAAAAAAATATGATAAGGTAATGATATGTTTTGTTTACATTTCTTTATTTTGGCATTATCTATTATTTCTGAATGATCATGATTTTCTCCCCTCTCCCCCGCCCCCCCCCCAAGGCCGATATGTAAGGGTTTACCAATGTTTCGTCTTTCAAAAAATGTGTTACCTGGCATGATATTTTGTCATCATCGATTTTTTTTTCTTCTTCTCACTGCCGGGGGGGGGGGGGGGGGAGGGGGCACAAGTCATTACCATTGGTTGCTATACTATCGGGATCGCCGCCCATGGTTGTCACTGTCCCCCCCCCCCCTCCCCCTCTCCCCCATCGCCGTAATGTTTTTAAACATATTTCTTCATCGTTTTAGTTTGTTTATGATTCTTATCAATATCAACCACAACTGTTGTGTTTAGGTTTTCACTTTTTTCCTCATTATCTCGTAATATACAGTGAATTATTATACTCTCAATATCATGCTCCTTTTCTGCTGTTCTCTTTATTTTCAAATTGATCAAACTCTTAGATACGGCGAATAAGTCCTTATTAGTCACACCCCTGAAAAGAAAACTTGCATGCAATGCGGAAATGAAACGCACTGAAACAAAGTTCTAATTGCACGAAATTCCTGACGAATTCAGAGAGAGGGAGAGAGAGAGAGAGTGGCATTGAGATGTTACAAAGTATTATTTTGTTCCAATCACTGTCATTCATTTAGCTCTTTCCCATTACAAAAAAAAAAAAAAATCAAATATGCGTACACAATTTTTAATTATTTTTTTATTGATACAGCAACTACATAGGAAAATAAGGTTGAAATAGAGATGGATAGATAGAGAAAAATAAACGAATAAAGCGGGAGACAAAACCTTTAGCAAATAATTACGACAAATTATGAGAAATGAAGTCGAAAGTGAATAGGATTATTTTTGTCTTATTGAGTAACATGATGTTCATCTGAAAATTCAATTTCCTGAATGCCTATACCTGTGATCATGTCACAGTGTTGGTCAGAATGCGTCGGAAATTCATGTAAAATGTAGGGTCTATGACTCGGGTGATAATAGGCCGAGCATTTAGCAGACGACAATGGGGCCAGTGAATGGGGTATCGATCGAACCGCGCGTGCGACGGCGCTTACGCAATTTGTATTGTAAGTGTATTGAAAAGGAAGGAAGCGAAGCTTCAACAAAATAAGACGGCTTTTCCCCTCTAAAATAACAAACCTTATTTTTTGTTTCGATGAACAAAAGTTATATTTTTAGAAAGAGGAAAGTCTGACCTTTCATGTTTACATTTACTAAAAATGACGAAAATGACCGAGTGAGGTGCAACGAGCAATCAAAGTAGAAAGCACCGGCAAATTTCCCATTACCGGCAATGTAACCGAAATCGCTCCGTCACAGGGAGAACAATCGCTGTGCGCGGGCTCGCACTCAAAGGGTTAATAATACAATGGCAATATATACGGTGGAGAGTACAATGTCGAAATATTCACAGTCATACTTACAAAAATGATACTGGAAACAGGTTCGGATAGTAATTGAACATAATAATCAAGTCAAGGTATTGGAAAGGATATCCATCACATGGCTTTAAGGATTGTTTGATGCAATAGACCGCTTCGGTAATGTATGCAAATTTTATACATACCTTTCAAACAAAGGTTGTTCTTGACAACCTGAAAGCTTGCCGGACATAGCAACAAATAATGTATGCAAACTGGATTCCAGGCATTGAGGCTCATTTATAAAAAGCAGGTTAATGGAATAGCTCGTCACTAGGTGCTCAGAGAATATATGTGCATATATATATATATATATAATGTATACATTACAGAAGCGGTCTATTCAAACCCAACACTTATTTCAAATAGGCATTTCTTTCAATGAATAACATTTAAAAGAAAAGAATGTTCATGACCAAAATGTTCCTTTATGAGCTTATTCTCTTTAAGTCCAATATTCTAGTATGTATATAACCTTTGAAATGATATGTTCAAAATATTTCTAGTATAATATTATAGTGCACTTACATGTATACTGTTGTCCCTAAAATGCATCAAATTCACTTTTTATGCCTCCGCCCACAGGTGGTGCCGGAGGCATTACGTATGTTTTGGGGCTGTCCGTCTGTCTGTCCCGCTTTCTTGTTCTAGCGATAACTCAAGAACCACATGAGGTATGAACTTCAAACTTGGTGCTGGTATGTATCACCATACGAAGACGATCTGATTAGATTTGGGGGTATGTAGGTCAAAGGTCAAGGTCACAGAGGCCATTTTCTGAAATTTCAGTTGTTAGCCTCGTTCTAGCGATAACTCAAGAACCATTTGAGGTATGAACTTCAAACTTAGTGCTAGTATGTATCACCATAGGAAGATGATCTGATTAGATTTTGTGATACGTAGGTCAAAGGTCAAAGGTCATAGAGGTCAATTCTGAAATTGCAGGTTTTAGCCTTAACGTGATATCTCAAGAACCATTTGATCCATTAACTTCAAACTTGGAACTAGTATGCATCACCATAATGAGACAAACTGATTAGATTTTTGTTCACGTAGGTCAGAGGTGACAGGTCATAGAGGTCATTATACAGATGTATGTGAAATTAATTTGTTTTTCACCTTTGTTATCACCATATCTCAACTATGTTGTATTCATGAGTAGGAGGAGATAAAGTGATCAGACTTTTGGGTTATAAGGTGTATTAAGGTCAAATGTCAAAGAGGTCAATTAACATGTAATTAGAGGCTTTTTATTCTGGTTTACCTTTGTTATCACCATATCTCAACTACATGTATTTTGTATTCATGACTAGGAGGAGATACATGTAAAGTGATCAGACTTTTGGGTTATAAGGTGTAAAGTCAAATGTCAAAGAGGTCAAAGAGGTCATGTAATTAGAGGCTTTTTATTCTGGTTTTATCTACATGTACATGTATTTTACCAGTCTCTATAATGATATCTGTAGAATTTGCATCTTGACTACTTTTTACTGGTAAAAAAAAAAAAAATTCAGTACTGCCCTCTAAATTTATGGGCGTGGTCCCGAAGAAATCATTACATTTATAAATACATGTAGGACATTTTTTCTAAAAATTTTCCAAAGCTCACTCGCATTTACCATTGCCTTCTTATCATATATATTAGGAAAATCGCTGCTATTCAAAATATCTTCAATATTTTGCTCACTCACTTCGCTCGCTCGCAAATGAATAACCATTACACTCAACTGCAAAGCAGTTAAAAAAAAAATCTATAACCATGTTAAGACATAAACAATAATGTGTCGAAAAATGATCCTCGATAGTGTATTAATCAGAATGTAGCGGTATACTGTCTCAAAGAGACTTTTCCGCTTTGTTTTCACCCTTTATAGGTGCCCCTTTTTGTTGGTGGCCCCCCACTTTGAAAGACGCTCCGCCGCCCCAGATAAATGGTATGGCTGTATATGTATGTATATCATGGTTGAGGAAACCACTCGTTTGTTGGCACACAAAAATAAAGACAAGTCAGACTCTATGGACGTGGACGGGGAAAGAGAAAACTAATGCGTGTAACGCAATGTCAATGAAGCGTTTCTGTGCAGAGTGAATGGTGGTTTCCTAAACCACGAGGTGTAACTTTACTCTTTAGGATCCCAGGCCTACTCTAATAGCTTTCATGGCTGAATAGGCAGCCTTCAATAGCTATTGTCTTGTGTGTAGAAGTAGATCTACTACCTGACTACATACTAGCGGGGATTGGTACAGGAAAGATCATAATATTAAATAATAAAAAGAGAGATAGTCTAAAGACAGAAGAAAATAATTATTTCAAATTTCACTTTGAACTTTGAAACCCAAAATGTGTAGCAAACTAAAAAAGTGGGCATGAGGATTGGAGAGTCCCTGAAGCAGGTAATCAAGAAAATTGAAGTAAACTGAATCTTGCTTAGACTCTTAGAACTAGAGTAATTTTGGTGTCTGGTTTACGCTAGTGCAGAAGTGAATTCATCACACAGTCCCACATATTCACACACAGGTTTGATCCCATGTCCATGAGTGCCTAAAATAAATTAAAACCACTTATCCAATGAACAAGGTTATAATATAAAACTCAGGATTACCCCGTACGGTACATGTCTGATTGTCAAATCTAGGTGCACATTTAAAACATTGATTAAACAAATAAACTCACGTCATAACAAGAGCTTACCTTAATAATGTCCACTGTTCTTCACACCGAGCACCAGGCCCCCAAAAAGTCTAAAGATTGATCATCGCCGGGCGGCCGTGCGCTAGTTGCCACCGCACCGTATTGCCGCCCGCTATACAGACACTGCACAGCTAGCTAGTAGCAGCTGGCCATCGCATCCGACCGGCGGCCGGCCGGCGGGGCGCGGGCCTGGCCCACAGAACTCCGCCTGGGCGGAGCGCGAGCGTGGGCTGGATGGAGCCACTGACCTCTACCAGAGGTGGTGGAGGTCAGTGGATGGAGCATGCGCATGCGATTTCATTTAGCGCTGTAGCCTTTATTTCGCAGGCCTCATTGGCATTCACATCATCGATTTCAATCACATGGGCCCATGGCTGAGTGGGAGCAGCTTTATGCACATGCTGAATACGATTGCTGGCCTCCTCCCAGGTTTATCCTGGGAGTTTTGGGCATGCAACTAATGAGCCAAAATGTGGAATTTATCAGCAGCAGCAACTTAATCAACGACGCGACGTCGTCACGATCAAACGTCTAGTCACGATCTGCGGTATGGATTGCCTTTTTTTCAGTCATCGATATTCGTCACAAAACTTAAACGTAGGGCTACAACTACCACCACGCTCACTTGAATCTCATTTGGGTAAAAATGTAAGGGTCTATTTTAATTTTAAATAATGTTTTTACCAAAATATTAGTTCTAAAATAAATAAATTTTTAAAAGGTAATTTAAAATTTGAATTACTTAAAAATTAAAAAATGAATAAATAAATCTATTTATGATAAAGATTTGGAAAAATAACAAGATGGCCTGCATGTTATGCATATACATGTAGATTTCTCTTTATAGAGAAAGGGAATATTTCATTAGTCTGTGGTCAAAATGCATATCATTAGAAAGCGGCTCTCGGGCGTCGTGAAATGCATTTGAATGCCCCCCCCCCCCTCTCCAACCCTAGCAGGTGCACAACTTGCCAAAATTCCGTTAGTGTACAAAAATCGACAGAGCATAATGTCGTACAACCAAATACTAGTAAACACAACACACTTGTTAAGAAGTCCGAAAAGTAAGACTAATATAAAAAAAAATATTTTTGAACCAGTCTTTCTATTGAAACTTTTCAAAACTTGATAAGGTAGCAGAAGGAAGAGTGTGTGCAGGGTCATCACTAGAGTACTTTCAACTTGTGTGTGAAGTGGACTGACTTGGCGACTGCAGCAGAAAATTGCCGGCTACTAGGTGCCGGGGGGAGGGGGGGGGGGCTTGAAAAAAGGGACTTTTTTTAAAGACTATTACTGAAATAATTAATGTCAATTATATATTGCTGTCAACAATCTCATAAAAGTAAAATCATATCAATAAACATGATCAGGAATTGAACAAATATAAGTGGATATATCCTATAATTAAGCAATGTAGTTAGGTATCACGTCTACAGTATGTGTATTTGTTTTGGATTTTGTAAATTGATTTTGGTAAATTGGCTATTTTGATGAGTCATTTTTGCCGCATTACGTATAATGAGTCTAACATGCGATCAATGATTCATTGTCCATATAAAATGGAACTTTGATAATTGTATTTTTCAAAATATCTTGAAGGATAATCTTCTACCAGTTTATTTGAGGTAGATCTATTTCAATAAAATTTTCAATAACAATATATATATTTATAAAAAAATTATGAACAATTCACATTGATAACAGAAGGTTGTTCTATTTTAATTCAAACCATATTCCGCAAGAAACAACTTACTACATGTCAAATTGGCAATTACTTCACTCATTTTAGTGCATATAAATTAATGCCCAATGGCATTGGGATGCTGGGCAACACATGTTGGCTGTGTTATAATAGCTTTCATTGTTCATTGGACCTTTTTTCCCAAGGTATCCAATGTCCTATTGGGAACGCTAAACGAATCGCCTGGTCCCACAATGTATAATATTCAATGTAAATGATCTTTCATTCAAAATATGTTAATGTTCTTTTCTTTTTTGTTATTTTCCTAGTTCATATAAAGATCTCTTTTAAATGAATAAAAGGGTAAACAAAAATGTATAATTACGGTATAATTAAATGAAATACAATTCTTCATGTTATATTGATATCATAAATAATAAGATGTTCATTTAACAATTAACCCAAGAGAAGGGGAAAATAATCATTCATGAAAAGTAACATAATGCATATTTTTATATAAACCCTTCATCTGTATACCTTGTTACCCCTTTCACTACTTAACCCCCCCCCCTTTCTCAACATTCACATTCACACTCACTAACATCCAACAAACATACCAAGATTTACACACGCACAACACTAAACACATCATACCTACTCACATTCACATCGTTATTCACTTTCAGTTCTTCCCATTTCTGTAAGTATAAATGTAACTTCCCTGCCCTCGTTGCTAGATTTTTTTTCTTCCTCTACACAATCAGCTATATATTTTTGTATTTTCGTAGATGAAGGAACCTGGCCTTGAGCCCTAGAATGGAAAATTGCATATTTAATAAACATGACCAAAGAATTTACACATTTATTTCTATTTGAATTACCAGGTAATCCCATGAATATATCCCCCAATTCATATCTTTTAATTCAGCCAAGCCAAAATATTCAATACAAAATTGCCATAACGGTTTCACTTTCGCACAGTTCAGAAATATATGAAAGTAAGACTCAATCTCCTTATAACAAAATGAGCAATAATTGTCCCTCACAAACCCAAACCTCATCAAATGTTCTTTTGTATATATATATATATATATATATATATATATATATATATATATATAGCTCCATGTAAAAGTATAAATTGAAATTCCCTTTGTTTTCTAATGAGAGTTGTGTTCCTTGCTCGGATAAAAAAAGTACATATTTCTTTATTTGTAAAGTTGAAATTGCTGTGACCATCCTTTACTGTTAAGTTATACGATTCACGTAAATTGTTGATAAAACAGTTATAAATAGTTCTAGATTTAACTACCTGAAAAGTTGTTTCCTGCCCAGCAATATTCATGTTTATATTAAAGTCAACAAAATCAGTTTTCATAAATTTGACTGAAGGAGTAGCATTTTTCCAACTAGTTGGTATGGCATGAGCAATATCAATAATCTGGAGCAATTGATTTGCATTAATCCCAAGATTTTGAAAATAAACCACAGGCTTTATATGCCCATTGTCAAAAATGTGATTTACAGTGCGTATGCCTTTATCAAAAAGATCAATATCACAGATCATTTTACCTCTTATACAAATATTATGATTATTAAATATAACCGGATTAACCTCCCCTTCAGAGTATCTATATTTCCTCATATCTTGCCAAGCCTTCAGCATTTCTGAATAAAATTGTGGTATTTTTAATGTTAATTTAGAAGTGTCAAAGTCGCATAAGAACAGAAATCTCCCACCAACTGTTCTGAAACAAAAGTCAAAATACAATTTCCATCAAGCATCCCTTTCCACACACACACACACACACACACACGCGCACACACAAACACACAAACACACACACCCGCTTGCTCTCTGCATGCCCTATCTGCTCCACTTTTTTTTGTTTTGCTCTCCCTTCCCCTCCTTTACCCCCTCTTTCTCTTATCTCTCTCCTTTCCCTTCGTCTATCACCCTTTCTTCTGTGCCCCTCAAACTATCTCATTTTAGTCTTACTCTCTCCTCTACGCTTCCTCTTCTCTCCTCTCTTCCCCTTCCCTTGGTGTTTTCTCTTCTCTCTGTAACCCCCTGTCCTTCTCTCTGTCTCCTCCATTTCCCTCTCACCTCCTCTCCCTTATTATTGTTATAAGCACTGTGGTGCATTGGTGAAGGCTCTTGACTCTCATACGAGAGGTCATGGGTTCGATCTTTGCTAGGTGCTACAAACTTAGACAAGATGTTTTACTCACGTCGTGTGCTGAGATAACAATGACTGTCTCTCTAACCCGCTTGCATTGCCCTCACCACTCCAGCTCTATCCCCTCACTCTCTCTCTCTCCCAATCACTCGCACTCATCCTCTCTTATACCTCTGGTCACTCCGTCATGCATCCCCTCTCATCCTTTCTTCTCTATCAGGTCTTCTCTCTCGTCTCCACTTTCTCATCTCCACTTCCCCGTGCCTCTCATCTCCTCTACCTCCTTCCGTTTCTCGACTTCCTCATCAGTTTCCTCTCTTCCCCTTTCTCTTATCTCCTAAGCACAGTGTGTCTGTTTTTCTCTTCCTGCTTGCTTCAATGAAATAAAATTGACTGTTAAAAAGTATGGTATAAATATACAGATATGATTTACATTTTATTATAACCACCAATATGTATTTTCAATGCATTTGATTATAGTACCAAAACTTGTATGGCAAATGTATACATGTGTTAATGTTAATGCCGCAGCTGGGACTCGAACCGCGAACCCTGTGGTTCACAGTGCGGTGACATATCCAACATATCATGCCCACTCTATACATGTGGTTCTAACCCGCAACCCCCACCCCCACCCTGATTTACTCATATGGTGTAATGAAGTACGGTACTTTAACACACTACCTAACTTACTCCCCTCCTCCCCCCCCCCAACAAACACACAAACAATAGAGCCCTGGGCCCCATTGTATTAAACACTTACCGCTGCTGTGTGTGGCCAAAACAGGGGTAAGTGGCTATAACTGCGGTAAATTTACAATAATCGGTTAAGATCCTTGCCATAAAGCTGCCAGAGGTTAAACGCAGCAGTATCACCGAAAAGATGAGGTAACTTTACAAAATCAACAGACACCAATGAATACATGTACTCAAATGGATACTGTTTGTGACATTTATTAGATTTTTGTTTTATTTTTGCTTTAATAGGGGGCATATGTCATTCATTTCAATGCACATGTTGGTCATTACAACTCTGGTACACCAAGCTGGATTATGGTTAAAGGTCCCTTGCAATCCAAATGGAAGTTGATTTATGTTGATGTGCAGGGATGCATAAAACTCATATTTTGTTATTCAAACATCTAAATGTGTTTCATAGATCTTTAAATATTTCTAAAAATCATTTTCTCAAACATACTAAGCTCCACCCTAAAAAATGCTCCAGATCTCATTCCCCCAACAACATCATCTATCAATCATTAGTGAGCTAAGGAGAGACAGTGGAATGTAGCTTTGCCAGAGATGACCATCTGTTCTAATAGACCATACAATGCCTACATAGGAGTTGCTTTGTCAGACATGCTGTAGCATTACCAGGAAAAGAATGGTAATGTGAGGTGTTGTTTGAAAGCATGCAGTTCTATTGTGAGCATGTGCTGAGCTGGGGGAAGTTACATACCACTGTCTATTGCAGAATGTTAGTGTAGCTGACTGATGATTGACAGATGATGTCATTGCAGGAATGAGATCTGGAGCTTTTAGGGTGGAGCTTAGGAGCTTGGAAAAAAATATTTCAAAAAACATTTAAAAATCTATGAAACATATCTAGATGTTTGAATAACAGAGTATTAGTTGTATGCATCCCTGCACATCAACAGCAATAAACTTATATATGGGTTGCGTTTGGGTTGCAGGGGCCCTTTAACAGGAAACAGAGTAGATTGTTTCTGAGCTTTCCATGCACCCCTGCTTTGTGTGTTCAGACATAAATTCACATCATATTCTTTGCATTTAAACATTAAAAGTACATGTTTTTAAATATTTCTTTTTTTTAATTGATCAAAAAAGTTAGCAAAAAGCAAAAAACTACTCAAGTTTCTCTCCTGAACTAGAATGAGGACGTGATGCTTGAAATATTTTGAACATTGTACAAAATATAAAGCTAATAAAACATTATTTCAATATTTATATGCAAGAGTTGTAAATGAAAATAAACTTAAATTCCCGAAAGCTGACTGTGAATCATTCCAGCGACGAATCGGCATATTACGCAGACTGTGGCTACTCGCTAAATTCTCCTGTAGTTTTCGATTTTGCTTTTGCAAATAATAGCACATTAATGATGCTTATGATCGTTAATAACTCAAAATATATAACTCGTATCATAATGAGATTTCCACATTGTAAAGTTGAAGGATGTCAAATTTTTTTGAAGTAAGTTTTGTGACATTTCTTAGAATACTATTCTGAAAACAAAGCTTTGAATATTCAATTTAGATTTTCACTTTTTGAAATATCACGGCCAGAAAATCTTTGTGTATCAGTGCATTGCAGCTGAAATTCCAGAGCACCTCTTTTAACCCAGAGTAATGAATTATTAATGACACTGGATAGCAAAAGTTTAGCAGAAATGACAGGTGCAATGCACAATAGTATTGTTGTGTTCAGAATTAATTACTGATACAGACATATTTTGTGGCCTTGGTTTTTGAGCAAGTGAAAGTCTATGTTGAAGGCACGTAATGTGCAGGCATGCACAGAGTGAAAAGTTTGTTTGTGTCCAAAAATACGTCACTTTCCTAACCATGGCCGCCCCCGTGATAGCTGACAACAGCGTTTTTTTACTATTCAGATGGACTCTTTGCAAGCTTGTTGGCCAATAGACCGCTTCGGTAATGTTTGCAAAATTTTATACTTACCTTTCAAACAAAAGTTGATCTTGAAAACCTGAAAGCTTGCCGGACATAGCAACAAATTATGTATGCAAACTGGATTCCAAGCATTGAGGCTCATTTATAAAAAGCAGGTTAATGGAATAGCTCGTCACTAGGTGCTCAGAGAACGTATGTGCATAAATTTGTATACATTAAAGAAGCGGTCTATTGTGTTGATCCGGGTGTCAAATTTATGCTATTGTTACTTAAAACTGTTAGCATACAAATAGATTTTACATTTTTGAATGCTAGTACCAAATAGACGAGTTCTATGAACGCTTGATTATTTGTCTGTAAGACTGGATGAAGCATATAACAAAGGTGATACAATATAACAAAGATGGTACAATAATGTTACTGCATGAACCCTGGAAGGATTAGTGAAGCAATGTAAATTTCTATCAAGGCTCAAATACTTTATGTATTGCATAGATAAGTGATCTTTTCCTTTATCATTGACCACAGCAAAAAAAAAAAAGAAAGAAAAAAAAAAAAGAATAAAAGTCAGGGGCCTGTTTCTCGAAACCAACGACAAGACAGTCATAACTTTATCCGCCAACTACGGAGATGTCAATGATCTTCCTAAACTGTTTCCCGAAGAGCTAACTAGCTGGACATCTCGTGATATCGATACTATCGGCGAGAATAGTAGCCGACACGTAGCCTTGGTTGCAATTACAATATATTTTTAAAAGCTAAATTTAACTCAACTGCAAATATTGAATGAATTAGGGAATAAAAGAAAATAGAAAATGTAGAAGGGTATAAAAGATGCCAAATAATTTTTAAATTATGTAAATTACATGATGGATTCCCTTGTAAAATGAAAAATATGAGTGATTTATTTCATGATCGGTGAGCCAGTTTTACGTTGGATAGGTACCCCCCCCCCCCCCCCGGATGTCGTGATTTGATAGTTTATAAAAATAAACCCATATATTTTCATTGTAATAATAATATGCTTTGAATGTTTTACATAATGTTTTTGGGCTTGAGTATGATATGGAAATTACAAAAATATTCATATTATAAGTTTAAACACGTATATTTCAAAGTATTCATTTTAAAAATCGTTGATATAATCTATGTTTACACTGATGTGGGTCTGAAAACCAGAGAATATGCCGCTGACTATGGCTGGCCTACGGTGTCATATTACAGTTCCATCGTCGGATTTTAGTTCACCAAAGAAATCTTTATAGAAATCATTTACGAAGATCGCCCAATTATTTGTTTTCACACAAAAAGCACTCTTGTAATTATTATATAAGACGTAACATGTGATTTTCAAGTTTATTATGGTAGCACGTCATTTTTCATGCTAATTGATCAGATATGAAGGACCCATATCGTAAAATAGCTTTGCAATCAGAAGTTAAGAGACTTAGTAAATTCATTTTGACATAAAACATACCTAGCAACAGTTATGAATTTATATTTTTTCTAGATTATAATACTTCCCAATTTCCCATTGCTTATCAGTAAGGCTTGTATTTTTTTCTTGCCCAATGTTTATTTGACAGTAGTTTTTTTTTTTTCCCAGTTTCCAATGATGGGATTAATTTGACAAATTTTGGTTTAACTTTTTTTTTTCAAATCCCACCACATTTTGATACAGGCCGATCTCCTGTCAGTCTATTATTGTTATCGTTTTTATTATGGTTTTCTTTTTCATTTGAAAAAAAGTTCCTTTCATATTGAAATGACCTCAATTAGACTGTTGTTTATTTATTTGTTTGTTTGTTTGTTTTTTTATCCATTAGAATGTGGAAAGTTTGTTGATTCACTAGAGTTAAGTGGAGACAAGCCTTGAACAAAAACACTACGTATTTTATATAATTTTCATAATATAAACATGGATAAATTCCAGAAAAAGTGAATGCGTAGAAAGAGTTGCATAGAAGTATGCAGTGTCACTTTTTGCCTACCTTAATCTACCCAATAAATAACATGTGATGGCGCTGTACGTCGACTAAAAAAGATATGACAGGGTTGGAGGCGTCATAAGTCCTTAGTCAGGAAGTTGACATGCATCTTGACTAAGTCAGCGCTAGTTCTCTATTTGTCCGCTACGTGTTTCACGAAGCCGTCTTTACCAAGATGCGCGACAACTTCCTGACTAAGGACTTATGACACCTCCAACCCTGTCATATCTTTTTTAGTCGACGTACAGCGCCATCACATGTTATTTATTGGGTAGATTATGTTAGGCAAAACGGCACACTACATACTTCTATGCAACTCTTTCTACGCATTCACTTTATCTGGAATTTATCCATGTTTATAATATGAAAATTATATGAAAATACATAGTGTTTCTGTTCAAGGTTAGTCTCCACTTAACTCTAGTGAATCAACACTCTTTCCACATTCTATTGGATAAAAATACAAAAAACAACAGTCTAATTGAGGTCATTTCAATATGAAAGGAACTTTTTTTTTTAAATGAAAAAGAAAACCATAATAAAAACGATAACAATAATAGACTGACAGGAGGTAGATCTGTATCAAAATGTGGGATTTATAAAAAAAAAAAGTTAAACCAAAACTTGTCAAATCAATCCCATCATTGGAAACTGGGGGAAAAATAAACTATTGACAAATAAACATTGGGCAAGAAAAAAAAAAGAAATAAAAGCTTTACTGATAAGCAATGGGAAGTATTATAATCTAGAAAAAATATATAAATTCATAACTGTTGCTAGGTATGTTGTTTGTCAAAATGAATTTAGTAAGTCTGATTGCAAAGCTATTTTACGATATGGGTCCTTCATATCTGATCAATTAGCATGAAAAATGACGTGCTACCATAATAAACTTGAAAATCACATGTTACTTCTTATATAATAATTACAAGAGTGCTTTTTGTGTGAAAACAAATAATTGGGCGATCTTCGTAAATGATTTCTATAAAGATTTCTTTGGTAAACTAAAATCCGACGAGGGAACTGTAATATGACACCGTAGGCCAGCCATAGTCAACGGCATATTCTCTGGTTTTCAGACCCATATCAGTGTAAACATAGATTATATCAACGATTTTTAAAATGAATACTTTGAAATATACGTGTTTAAACTTATAATATGAATATTTTTGTAATTTCCTTGTCATAATCAAGCCCCAAAACATTATGTAAAACATTCAAAACATATTATTCACACTAAGAAATAAAGGTACAAATTTGCACCTTTTAGGGTGCAAATAAATGCAACACTGGGAGCACCTTTTTGGGTGCAATATTGTACCTTTCAGAAAGGTGCAATTTTGCACCATTATTAGGGTGCAATGTTGCACCATTTAGGGTTCAATATTGAACCCTTTTTCCTATAAAAAGGGTGCAAATAAATGCAACACTGGGAGCACCTTTTTGGGTGCAATATTGTACCTTTCAGAAAGGTGCAATTTTGCACCATTTTGGGTTCAATATTGAACCTTTTTTCCTATAAAAAGGGTGCAATTTTGCACCCAAAAGGGTGCAAATAAATGCAACACTGGGAGCACCTTTTTGGGTGCAATATTGTACCTTTCCAGAAGGTGCAGTTTTGCACCTCACAGGGTGCAACATTGAGCCCTTTACCCCCATAAAAGGGTGCGATTTTGCGCCTTACAGGGACGCTTTTGGGGTGCAAAATTGAACTCTTCTAAACCTTCCCTTTTGTTTGCAAACACAGATACTGAAGAAAAAAAAAAAAACACAAAAAAATCAGAGAGCTATACTTTTCCATGTTAAGTTAAAACAAAACTGAATGAGTTGTATTTAATAAGACATATAAGCATACATTGGAGCATCTGATCTTTGAATACATGATATTCCGTATACATGTTCAAGCACAGTACTGTAATTGTAATGAGAATACATGAGGTTAAGATGCACTTTGAATGACTTTCTAACAATCCCAACTTAGCAAGACATTTTTACAATAATTAAAAAAAAATGAATAGTTCTATATAAGCTGGCTTTAAAATAGTTGACAAACAGTGACAAGCAAAAGGCTTTTGTTCCATCACTACATTATCAGGGAATAATATTCTCAAATTTGATTAGCATTTTTGGTCGATGGGAAAAATACTTTAAACAAAGTTCTGTACAGTCCTATGTAAAAAATTTGCTACACAAAATAAATTTTGTGTAGCAGTCATATAGAAAATGCATAGCAAATTGCTATGCGACACCAAGAATTGATTGTTCAGATTATCATTCTCAGTGGCCTATAAATATATATATATATATATATATATATATATATATATATATATACTATAATGGCCAGTGAGTACAACATAAGCAAGCAGGATTACATACCTTCATCTCAGTTAAAATTTTAACAATAAAAGGTACATGAATTGTACCAAGTACAACAAATCATTAATCATTAATCACACACATTATGATGATACATTCGCAAACGAGTGATGCACTGAAAAAACAAAAAAACAGTCATAACAGAAACAGTGTATATAACATTCAGGAACGCGTTCTAAGCTTTCCATTTCTAAAAACATATTTCTGTACTATATTTGCAAGTATGATATATTACATATGGTGTATACCTATGTGCGATATACTTTTCACTATACAGTACATGTATATTTCTTTTACAAGATATATTTTGTGTGTGTTTAGCTGTACATTGCTTCAGAAAAGAAGACAAATTGAGTAAATACTGACTCTATGAAACACAATTCTAACTAATGAATGCTTAGTCATTAAGGTAATCTAAAACAGATTGTTCCATGTATACTTTTTCCATTAACAATTATGAAATGCATTATGCTTTTTAATTGATACACATCTTGAAATTCAAACCTAGAAAGTTTTAAAAAACCAAATATTTATGGGCATTCAAAAGGCAAGTGATGTGCATAATGGTGAAGCACTTTATTTTACAGTCTCTTTTTCTATTTTGGGGCATTCAAATAACAACAAATGCGCATGTTCAGTTGTTGCAGTAATCTACATTACTGTAAAGAGACAACATGTATGTGGTACATAACTTATATAACATTTTTAGTAGGTACGAAACTACTAAAATCATACTACATGTACTGTGTACATTTGGCCTGTTATGAAGCCACACATATATTGTACAAGAGGAGCGGATCCAGGAGGGGGGAGGGGGAGAGCAGCCCCTCCCCCTAAAAAAAAAAAAAAAAAAAAAAAAAAAAAACTTTCAGAGACCAGAAGCAATGAGGTTTCAAACGGCCAGGGGGATTAAAGAGGGCTTTAAATGCCCCAATCAGGTCACTATATGAAATAAAATTCGGCCCACACTTCACACTTGTGACGGTTCTTTCACTCGCACAATTAAATACAATAGGTGGGTTATAATTATTTCCAGGATTTAAAAAAAATTAAGGCTTTAGACAAATTGCACTTCATGACCGCAATTTTTTTTTTTTTTTTTTTTTTTTTTGGGGGGGGGGATTAAAATAACCAACTATCATGTAATAAAAAAGGGCTTCAAATGCCTTGTTCACGGTTCACTATATTGACAAAAACTTGGGCTCCCGTTATGTGCTCGCTTCGCTCAATTGATTATAAAAAAAAAATCTTTTTCAATTTGCCCACCCCCCCCCCCCTAGAAATCCTAAATCCGCCACTGTTGTAAAATATATATGTGTCCTTTATGCCAAACAAGGAAGGAGCCAAGGAACAAGTAGCATAAATTATCTGCAGAAGAATACTCTGTCCCAACAGGGGCTGACACCCATTGTACCACATAAATGTCATTGCAGGCATCATGTACCTTGACATACATACATGTAGAATACACCATTTAGATTGTGACCGAAAGAAGCGAGTGGTGCTGCAGAGTGAACTCTCCAAAATGTATTAGACCTCGGCCATCACATGAGGAAGATGAAAATGACAAAGAGCATTCTTATTGAATCTTGTTTAGAAAACGCTACACCTTGAGGGGTGCAGGTTTGTCAATACCAAGTCTGACCAAATATTGTTGTATAAAGATTAAGGTGTTTTTTCCCAGCTTTAGGTACTCAAGCCCATAGACGTAAAAGAGGAAAAACATAGTGGCAAACCCTGTGAGTGCTCCAGAGCAGTGGCACACCTCGCCCCCTTCAATCCAGACTGCAGTTACAAGGTCTTCTTGTAGCAGCTTTCCTCTAAACACTGCAGTTGTTGTTGGTATCACAGGTTCCTAAGAATGTGGAAGGAAAGAAATTTACCAGGTCACTGTGCATGATAAAGTAAAATCATCTTATAATTCTCCATAGAACTACAGAAGTATGTAGGAAAAAGGGTAGAGGAAATGAGAAAAAAATGGAGCTAAATCTAGTGTCATACTCTAAACTTTAACCCCATGTAATTTAAGTGAACAGTTTCCTGCATCAGATTCAGACCACTCCCCCCTCCCCCCACCACTTATGTTACACCATCTCTTAATAGTATCTTTATGGTAGAATGGAATAGTGGTTGCAACATGTTTGGGAAGAAAGGGTTTAAATTGTCATTTACCTTGTCTACAACATACATCATGTCCTTCTCCCCAAGCAGGTGTGGTATGGCCAGAAGTGAGACCGCAAGTGTCAGATCTGGAAGTTAATCAGACAAATTATATTAAATCTATGAAAGTACTGGCGTTCACATAACAAACAATTGATGTGGAGGAGCTTTTCACAGCAACTTGATGTACACCCCTGTTATTAACACATGTACAGACATATAAAACATGATAGTTCTGTGACAGAGTCTGAATAAGTAAAGAAAAAAATTAAATAATATTTTTTTCGAAGACAAAAGCTTCAAGCCCCCTCCTGTTGGAATGGTAACCATGAAGAGCATTGCAAAATGCATTCTAAACAGTTAAACAAATACTGACCTTTCATTTTGTCTCCCTCAATACACTCCTGGAGGAAGCCAAGGCATTATATTCCTTGAAGAGACAGCTTGTGGAGCCAAGGGTCGAATTCCTCCAAACGTGGATGATTTTCTCTGCTACTTTTTCGAGGGCAGTCCGGAAAAACTCCATCTCTTTCAGAATCTGCAAATTCAAAAAAATATATTATAGCATTGTTCTTGTTTTGTTCTGTCAGAGAAAGTATAAGCCATGAAATTTATCCCAAAAAATTCTAAGAATGGACGATATTTGTAAAGCTAATTATTAAAGCTGACATCCATAATGAATTTGTGTGCTTTGAACATCATAAAAACAAGGTAGATAGAGGGAATCAAATTAAAACATTCCTTTTGCCTGAAAATTTTTGTACATGTATGCAACTATTATCTGTTTCTGATAATTAAGTCCAGATTATTGATAAACCTCTACTTACCCAATACTCCGAGTCTCCAACCACAGGATGGGGAACTCCTCCACCTCAAAAGCAACATGCTCGGCTCTATATTGAGCTCGGTGAGTCCTAGTGAGCCTCATGATATCTTCTATGACACCTTTATCCAGGTTGCGCCTCCTCGCAAGCACTTTTAACTCTTTTCATCTTCTCCTTGGAGATCATCCTTAAAAAGTGAATACAGAATATGTGAAAATAATTGTAAGAGTTTGAAACTCCATTCTTCCTATGGACAAAAAGAAATCACCTACATTTTACCTTACCAAATACGCATCATGTCGCTATTACATATAATTAGATATCAAAATGGAGATTCAGCCCACCTCATACAATGTGATTAGATGCGTTCAGATCAGAATTAAACGATTGCCCACTTATGCATGTACAAGCTTATCTGAAGATAACCTTGTACTCCACAGTAGCTTTAACGGGTGAATAGGCTTCAATAGGTTTTGTGTGTATTAGCGGGAAGTGGTACATTCTAGATCATTCATACATGAGAGGAAAATAATTATTTAAAATTTCATTTTCAACTCTGAAACCTCAAATTTTTAGCATACATAGTGAGAGTTGACAAGTCCCTGAATCAGGTAAAATAGCAAATTCAAGAAAATTAAATCTTGCTTGGATCAAATTTATTGTCTGTTTTTTACTACTGCAACAGTGAATGTTTGACACAGTCCCACATAGACAAGGGCCTATGAGTGACGATTGCCTAATACCACACTGATCATTGGACGGGATCACTCATAGCGGCATTATGTGTATCTTGGACGGTTGTACATCTCAACACTTTCAAACACCACTGCACAAAATTCACCAAAATTCACTCAAAATCGGCATTTAATTTACAAATACCGACACTAACATATCCATGAAATACGATAAATTCAACTCACGGATGTTGGAAAAGATAATTCCAAAAATTAAATCAGTAATTTACGGGGTATCGAAGTCATTGTGTACATTTCTTGGTCACCGCGAGCGCTGACATCTCCCCCCCCCCCCAACCCCCCCCCCCCCAAAAAAAAAATTGGTCGGCAAAAATTTGGTCCCTGTCGCGCATACGTAAAAGTCCCGATTTTCCGTGTGCGCGATTGTAGAGATCAGTGTGCGCGCGGTACTTTGTTCGTTTCTTTGTGAACAAAATTTTATTGGCCAAGTTTAGTCTAAAACATCAACAGAATGAAAACAACATGTATTGGGATGGCGAAAAAAATCGGCAGGTATTTCTTCTGTTTGCGATATGATTTTGACTTTGGATTTGCTGGAAATATCAGAAGTTCTTCCTAACGGCCATTCAAGGTAAGAATGAGATTTTTAAGAGCTGAATTTGAAAGGAAGTATTTGAAATATTTATCTTATTCCCCCCCCCCCCCCAATACAGATTTAGTACATGCGATAGAAAATGCAGTAGTATTTTGGCATTGTTCGTTCTTAGTGGTCAATGACCATACCATGATAACTTGGTGTGGATTAGACCGAAAATTCTGTGTCTCGTTCATTAGCTCTTCACTTAGAGACAGAAACGGTCGTATCACTCTGCTGCAAACCGACTATGAGTAGCTGGAAAAATCACAATAATTTGATTTTTCCTCATATATCTAGATCTACATATTACCAATGATTGAATTGGTTAGCATGGTTAGGCCTAGGCTCTACTATTTAAGGAATCGGCTCAATTTACCAATTTGACTGAATAATCCGTTTAAAGCTCCTTTTTCAGGTAATTCAGCGTCCAAGGTATTCTCCGTTTGAAAATCTTGCAGCCGTATTCAAACTGTTATTAGTGTGTAAGTCAATGTGTATTCGGTTTGCACAGCAGAGTGATACTGATACGACTGTTTCTGTCTCTAAGTGAAGAGCTAACGAACGAGAGACAGAATTTTCGGTCTACATGTATGATGTAGGTGTGGATATGGATGGGATGGACTTTGGTGGGATTTACTTACACTTAATAACAAAAAAAAAAAAAAAAAAAACAACGTACCTCAAGTGATTGCCTCAAAGCCTTCTTTACAGGAGAGGCCATCTTCTTTAGCATGTTTAGACTTTGCGCCAGGTACACTGCTTCCCTTTTCCAGCCAAATAGCCCTCTTTTCTTTAGAATATCCTCATCTAGACTGTCGACCCTACTTTTATTTTGAGGGACTCCTTCCATGTGTCCTGTTGGATAAATGTATACCAGAAAAATATTGTGTCCTGATGCTATTATTACTGATAATAATTTCGGTACAATAAAAATAAATGGGGAGGAAAACGTGAAATTTGGTAAACAGATCAAATCAGAACTTGTCATGACAAAAACGTTACACAAAATTGAACAGATGGGACTGGGACCTTGACATACGTAAATATTGTTGCTCGATCTTGTTTACACTGTTATTTTGGGTTTAAATTAGTGAAATATATATCAAAATACACATGATGTCATGCCATGACTTGATTACACAGAGGTTATATTCTACAAGACATAAAAACATATTTTACGCTTACTGTTAACGCTGAAAGCTCACCAGAGAAAGGATATCGCGCGGCTGAATTTGATTTGAATTTCGTGCGAGCAATATGCATATGCAGCTCAGAGATTGATCGGCCAATCATGGCGCACATATTAAAGCGATACGAATATTGCATTTTTAATTTTTTTTTTTTTTCAATAATTCATGAATCAAATAATTTACATTTGAAGAAAATAGAGCTTACAATGTGGTTATAATGAAATAAAATGCAATTCTAAAAGAAATACTGTAGCAGAAACTGTAACACTTACCCTGTTTAACTTCATGTTCAGCATTTTCGTGGGCATTTTCTGTCGATCGCTTTCATTGGCCAATGATGTTTAGACGGGCGAAGTTGACGTAGTCTTTTGGCCAAAACGTTCAAAATTGTCCTCGAAAGTACAGTTCATTTATGAGACTAAATAGTTTGCAGATGAACATGTTATTACAACAGTATGTCATAATATAACCGATGAAATATACATTTAATGACAAACTTGAATAATTTCTAAAAAAGGACACCAAACAAGAGACTACACGTTATAACGCAGCATACATTTGAGACTAACAAAAGGTACAAGTTTGCACCCTCTTCAGATTTATCATTGAAATTACTCAAAAGGGTACAATATTGTACCTTTTACGAAGTTTGCTACACATTGCACCTTTTTTGAATTTTTGCACCATTTTTGCACCTTTAATTCTTAGTGTGTTATTACAATGAAAATATATGGGTTTGTTTTGATAAACTATCAAATGACGACATCCGGGGGGGGGGGGGTACCTATCCAACGTAAAAACTGGCTCACCGATCATGAAATCAATAACTCATTCTTTCATTTTCCAAGCGAATCCATCATGTAATTTACACAATTTGAAAAGTGTTTGGCATCTATTATACCCTTCTACATTTTCTATTTTCTTTTATTTCCTAATTCATTCAAATATTTGCAGTTGAGTTAAATTTAGCTTTTAAAAATATAGTGCAATTGCAACCAAGGCTACGTGTCGGCTCCTATTCTCGCCGATAGTATCGATATCACGAGATGTCTAGCTAGTTAGCTCTTCGTGAAACAGTTTAGGAAGATCATGGACATCTCCTTAGTTGGCGGATAAAGTTATGACTGTCTTGTCGTTGGTTTCGAGAAACAGGCCCCAGGCCCCAGGCTGCTCATACAATGGACCCCTCGCTCCATGCGTCAAGTAATTTGTCACAGAGCGACACAGCGGACTGACGTGAAGATCGGTCAGCCGTGGCGCGGTGCACAGCCACGCCCTGTGCCAACATCAGACGCGCGTATATATGAAAAGTCCACGTGCATGTAAAATTTTGTTTAAGTTAAGCACATTTTACGGATGGGTTCTGTGAATGACAGAGGTGATTTTCGAAACAAAAAGATTTGTTAAGAGACCCTTCTGTCAGCATGCAAATAGTTTAACCACAATGGTCTATCAGTACTCGTTTGTATGCAATGGTTACAGTATACAATCAGGTTTACCTTTTAAATATCTGTGTTATCATTTATTTACCCCCCCCCCCCCCCCAAAAAAAAAATTGTGTAATTTCCTCGAGTTGCTTTGCTGGAACAAGAGGTGTTAAACCCTTTACACACCAAGAAAAAAAAAAGGGGGGGTGGGAATAAACATGCAATGGTTACAGTATACAATCAGGTTTACCTTTTAAATATATGTGTTATCATTCATTAAAAAAAAAACCAAAAAAAAACATCGAAAGTGTAATTTCCTCGAGTTGCTTTGCTGGAACAAGAGGGGTTAAACCCTTTACACGCCAAAAAAAAAAAAAAAAAAAAAAAGGGGGGGGGCGTGGGAATATACATTCATGCTACAGTAGCACCATTAAGTTTAGTGAACAGCTAGCTATACATCAGTACAATGTATGATTAACAAGATAGAAATAATTGTTACTTAAAACTTTCTGTCAGCATATAAAGAGATTTTACATTTTTGAATGCTAGTACCAAATAGACGAGTTCTATTAAAACGCTTGATTATTCGTCTGTAAGGTTGGATGAGGCATAATAAAGGTGATACAATATAACAAAGATGGTACAATCATATAAACGAATGACTTCTGGAAGGTTTAGTGAAGCAATGTAAATTTCTTTCAAGGCTCAAATACTTTATGTATTGCATAGATAAGTGATCTTTTCCTTTATCATTGACCACAGCAAAAAAAAAAGAAAAAAAAAGAATGAAAGTCAAGCTGCTCACACAATAAGATGGCGCTCTTTGTTTGATACACGGATTTTTTTTGAGTCTCTGAAATTTGTCACAAATTGTCTGAGAAAAGGACGTGAAATTCTACAGAAACCATATTTTGTCATTATCAATTGGTTTAGACAACTACTATAGATAGAAAGAACCTAACTTTTGAGCAATATGAACCAACAAACCACGAGAAAAAGCGGAAGAATTGCAGGCAAGCCTACAACGAGGGACACATCACCTATGTTGGACTTACACGCCGGGGAAAGCTCAGGCAAGGTTGTGGACGAAAATGAACTGGACCGCAGCGGTGACATACGTAGAAATCCAACGCTATGCGGCGCAATGAGTGAACCAACGCCAACGCCCACCCCGGACACCACCCAGCCCCACCTACCAGCAATCGTTGAAAGTTACCTACATGCTGCAACGGATAGATTTGAGCAGATGTTACAGAAATCTGTCGACAAATTACTCAACAAGCTTCAAACGGTCGAGGATAACTTTGCTGCTTCCTTAGATTTTGAACGCAAGCAAGCGCATCGATGACCTCTATCAGCATCATCAACGCGTCGATACGGAGCTATCCGAATTACAACAAGAAGTTACGAAATTACGCCAAGAAGTCATCGCGCAAAAAGAAGCTGCCAACAAAAATGAAAGATTTAGTCGAAGGAATAATATCCGACTGGTCGGCATTCCTGAGTCCCTGCCCAACCAAAAAGATGACTGCATCAAGATTGCTGAGGATATTATTAGCGTAAAGTTCAACATCACCACGAAAGTGGAACGTGCACATCGAGACGGCATGAAGAAGGAAGGTAAGCCTCGCCATATCCTAATTAAGCTACTCTCATATAGAGATAAAGTTGACATTATGAAACGAGCACGCGAAGTCATGAAGAATGAAAACTACTTCATAACTGATGACTTGACCAAGGAAGATCTACAAGAGAAAATGAAATGGTCGAAGAATGTACAAGATCTCTATCATAAGGACACTAAACTCAGATTCTATGCCGGAAAATGGCGTCTGCTCAATGGCGTCCCGTATGAGTTCAAATAATGAAATTCGCATTACACCTAAGTTGTTAGCAATGCAAGGAATTTTATTTCACTCGCCAAGAAGACTGAGATAAAAAAGTGAACAAAAAAGTATGAATTTTGGAATTTATTCTTTAATAGAGATAAAAATTATAATTTTATTTGAATCTGACAAGCAGACAATCGTACATTATATTTCTCTTGATCTCTGAAATTTTCCTCTTGTTATACTCGTTTACATGTGACATTGAATACTCAGAAGGTTACTAAGTGAATATAATTGTGTAAGTGAATGTTCATTTTTGCATATGCGTAACGGGGCTTATAAGTTATAAGTTGAAAGTGACTCTCTAACAATGCGAGTAACTTAACAAATTTGCCCGATCAAGTTATATTGTATTCTCACCCAATCTTGAGATATATATTTGAACATTACTTCGCTTTTAAATGCAATAATTGCCACTTACTCTTGACTAATAATGCTGTATGTTCAACAAAAATGTGGTAAAAGTTAATGTCAAATATGAAAGATGCAGTGTTCTTATGTGAAATGAATGATTACTCCTTTTTTTTCCATTCAGTGTAAGCAAATATTTTTAAATTCAACCTGTTATAGGAAAAAGGAAAAGTAAATCAAGGAAAATAATTTGAACACTTGAACAAACTGCAAAGATTGAAAAGTGATTCCTCAGAGTTAGTTATCTATTGATTGTTGTCCTATCTTTATCTTTCATTATTGAAATCACACCTAAGATAAGGTGAGGTATTTATAAGATTTTGATTTAGCAGGGAATCACTCTGGACTAATAATACTGTATGTTCAACAAAATGTTGCAAAAATTATTCTTAATATGAAAGATGCAGTGTTTTGATGTGAAATGAATGATTACTTCCCCCCCCCCCCCATTCATTGTAAATAAATAACCTGTTAGGAAAAGGAAAAAGTATTTTGATGTGAAATGAATGATTACTTTTTTCCATTCACTGTAACTGAATATCTTGAAACTTAACCTGTTAGAAAAAGGAAAAAGTAAATTTTCAGTAGGGATAGAGATCGAACAAATCGCAAAGTTTGAAAAGTGACTTTTCAGTTATCTATTGATTGTTGTCCTATCTTTATCTTTATTGAAACCACACCTCCGATAAGGTGAGGAATTTATAAGATTTTGATTAACAGGAAATCAGAGTACATAAACAAATTTTCAATAATAAATTTAATTTGAAAGTAAATAAATTTTAAAAGTGAGTGAGAGAACGAACTTTGTGACTGTTCTTCCATTCGCCCTTTTATAACCTTGACTAGTGACATTTTTTGACAAAGCATGTCCTTATGCGATTTCTTTTCTCTTTTCAAACATATTAGAGGCTCACAAACATATCCGAAATTCAGAGTTGCTTGTTCGGAATGTTGAAACTGTTTATTGTATTTACTTTTCTTACTCTACTCCTCTTAGCTGTTTATTTCCTGGTGATGCATTTCCTCTCTCTCTCTTTTCTCTGCATTCGTATTTGTATTGCTTATGCACATGTTTATTTCAATTCATGATGATATGTCTGTCAAATAACCGATCCTCCTCCTCTTCCCGTAGCCTGTTATTTATCTATGTAATACACGTAGTAATGGTCTTCATGGCTATTCCATGTCCAACAACCCTCCCCTATGGATGACGATGAATTAGATCAACTCTTAGGTAATGATATAAGTTGTCATTACCAACTTCCAAAAGAGTTTGATGCAAACATTAAGTTTGGTAAGTCCGATTTCAGTATCTTACATTGTAATGCCAGAAGTTTGTGTAAAAATCACGAAAATATATGCTTACTTCTTTGTTCTATGAGCACTCAATTTTCAATTATGGGCATTACCGAAACTTGGCTTTCTGATCATCATTCTTCCTCTGTAGTTGATATAGACGGTTATTCTTTCAACCACTCATACAGGACAACTGGTCGTGGAGGAGGAGTCGGCTTATACGTATCTAATTTATTATCACATCAAATTAAATCTAACTTTGTATTTCCTGTCAAAAGTGCCGAACTTTTCTGTGTTGAAATTGAAATGGCACGAGGAAAGAATATAATCATATGTGTAGTTTACAGACCACCTAGTGGTAACATCAATTTGTTTATGGACGACCTCGAGTTCCTCCTTGATAACATCAGTGTCATAAATAAACCTGTGTATCTTATGGGTGACTTCAACACTGACCTACTAGTCAAAGATAATAATGCAAATAATTTCTGCAATCTCTTAAATGCTCATGCTTTCCGACCTAGTATAAGTAAACCTACCCGTGTAAGTTCAAATTCTGTGACATTAATTGACAATATATTCTGTAATACAATTAATGCCAACATGGAGGCTGGTGTTCTTTATAGCGAAATCTCAGATCATTTACCAATTTTTTTAATTATAAAGGATGTAAATCGCCACCCCCTTAAACATAAGCAGATTATAAAGATACGCAAGTTTTCACCGGATAATATTTCACGCCTTAATGATGACTTAACTTCTGAAAACTGGAACGACATTCAATTATGCAACGAACCAAATACTGCTTACGAGGCTTTTTGGAATAAATTTAAATATTACTTAGACAAAAATATTCCCAAAGTTGAAAAGCGCCCCCACAAGAATAACCCGAGGAATCCATGGATTACTAAAGGTATTTTAAAGTCAATTAGGAAAAGGAATAACCTTTATAAAACCAGCCTCAAAAAGCCTAATGATGTAAATATTAATATTTATAAGAAATATAGAAACACACTGACTTCAGTTATACGGCTTTCACGTAAACTTTACTTTTCCAAAAAACTTGAAAATGCCCACGGTAATTTGTCTTCTACATGGAAAGTTATAAATCAAGTACTTTGTAAACAGAACAGTTCCCCCAAAGTTCAAAACTTTTCCTCTAATTACCACAAATTGGATAATCCGAAAGATATTGATAACGGCTTCAATAAGCACTTTGCTAACTTAGGTCTGGAGCAAGCATCTAAAATAGATTCACAAGGAAATGATTTTGAAAAATATCTTCCCGATTACATAAATAAATCAGTTTTTTTCAAACCTACTGATTATCTTGAAATAATAAACATAGTGAACTCACTTAAACAAACCGAGTCATCTGGCCACGATGAAATCAGTACCAGTGTATTAAAAAGAATAATTGGTAGTATCCTAACCCCCTTGTATTTATATTTAATCTGTCCTTAACAACTGGTGTATTTCCGAACTTATTTAAAATAGCCAAAGTTATACCGATATATAAAAAAGATGATGCCTCTGATCTAAGTAACTATCGCCCAATTTCCATATTGTCCAGCTTTTCAAAAATACTTGAACGTATCGTGTATAACAGATTGTATGATTTTTTGACGAAGAATGACCTCCTCAATCCCAATCAATTTGGCTTCAGGAAGTCATATTCAACTGAGCTTGCATTAGTACAATTGTATGATAGAGTGTCGGATGCCTTGGCTGATCGTAAGCATGTGATTGGCGTGTTTATGGATCTGAGCAAGGCATTCGACACTCTTGATCACTCGATTCTTTTGAAGAAACTACAACATTATGGTGTCAGAGGAATAACTTTAAACTGGTTTCAGAGTTATTTGTCAAACAGGAAACAATTTACCTTATATGATCATGTTAATTCTGAAATATTAGATATAAAATGTGGAGTCCCACAGGGCTCAATACTGGGCCCGTTATTCTTACTTTATATTAATGATATTTCTAACTCCTCAACTGTCTTAAAATATATAATGTTTGCTGATGACACAAATGTGTTTCTCTCACATAAAAATATCAATGTTCTTATCGATACTCTGAACTCAGAACTGCCAAAACTTGCCAAATGGTTTCGATGTAATATGCTATCTTTAAATCTTAAGAAAACAAACTACATATATTTTACAACTCATAATAAACCATTACAGCCTGATATATCCTTGAAAATAGATGATACCTTGATCGAACGGCAAACCAATACCAAATTTCTTGGAGTTTATATTAACGAATTTTTAAATTGGTCTGACCACATCAAGTATATTTCTAAAGCCATTTCACGCAGTGTTGGTGTTCTGTCTAAACTGAAGTTTTACCTCCCATTGAACATCCTTTTCATACTTTATAATACTATGTTATTACCGTATATAACGTACTGTAATCTAGTATGGGCGAATTCCAAATGTCTGAATGACTCGATTTTAAGATATCAAAAAAAAAAGCTATACGTATATGTACTGGTTCTCACTACAGGGACCATAGTGCCCCTTTGTTCCTAAAATTAAATACCCTCAAAATATCAGATATAAACTTTCTGCAGACAATACAATACAATACAATATAGGTACTTATACAGCGCTCATCATTCAAAAGTAAGAATATCACAGCGCTTAACAAAGCTTACAAAGCATGAAAATACAATGATGATATTATAATATTATAACTATAACTATAACTATGACAATATACAAAAATTAAACATTCAATTATTAAAGAGATGGGTCTTCAGAGACTTCTGGAAGACTGCGAGGGAAGGTGAAGACCGAATCCACCTCGGCAGCTCATTCCATAGGCGTGGGGCAGCAGCTGAGAAGGATCTGTCACCTGTACGGGCCCGAGTCTTCGGAACCGAGAGGAGAGTTGGATCCTCGCTGGAGCGTAGTCCTTGCCTTTGTGATTGATGTACAGTGATCAGGTCGATTAGATAGGAGGGAGCGCTGTTCTGGAGACATTTGTACGTAATTGTTAAGACTTTGAATATGCTCCGCTTTTCCACGGGAAGCCAGTGCAATTGCTGTAGGAGTGGAGAGGCATGGTCATGCTTCTTAGCAAGGAAAACCAACTTCGCAGCTCGGTTCTGAGCACGTTGAAGGCGTTGGACATTCGACGATGAAGTGCCACATAGCAAGGAGTTTGCGTAGTCAATCCTCGATGTGATGAGGGCTCTCACTGCATGCTCACAAGCCGACTTGTCAAGGAAAGGCCTGATCCGTGCTATATTAGAGAGATGAAAGTGCAGTGACCTAGACAGAGCTGAAACATGGAGGTTCATCTTCACGGAAGAGTCGATTTCCACACCGAGGCTTCGGACTGAACTTGATGGTTTAATGGTTGTGTCATCAACAGTCAAAGCAATCTCGGACAAGAGATGGTGATAGCAAGGATTAGCAACCGCAAGGAACTCAGTTTTGTCGGAGTTCAATTTGAGCAGGTTACCTCGCATCCAAACCTGCAAATCCCTGACACATGCAGAAAGTGTGCTCAGGGCATTCTGAACACCACGGTTGTCTTTAGGATCTGCAAATGTGTAGAGCTGCACGTCGTCTGCATAGCAGTGGTGTTGTATGCCCTCGTGACGTCTGATGATCTTCTCTATGGGTTGAATGTACAAAGTGAACAGCTGCGGACCGACTACTGATCCTTGTGGGACCCCAAATTCGAGAGGTCTCGGCTTCGATAGATCATTCACGAGCTTCAACCTGAAGCTACGATCAGAAAGGTACGAGGTGAACCAGGATTTAACGCTGCCAGAGATGCCAAACTGACTTGTCAATCTGGCCAAAAGAATGTCATGGTCGACACAGTCAAACGCAGCAGAGAGGTCTAGGAAGATGACAAAGGTAGCAAGCCTGCTGTCCAGGGCTTTGAGAATGTCGTTCTGTCCCTTTAAGAGAGCAGTCTCCGTACTGTGCCAACGTCGGTAAGCTGACTGCTTTTCAGCGTAAAGATCATTTGTATCCATGTACACAGATATTTGAGACAAAGCAGTCCTCTTAATTATCTTGGACAAAAATGCAACATTGGAGACAGGTCTGTAGTTTCTCAGGTTCTCACGATCAAGGTTGAGCTTCTTAATGAGTGGAGTCACTACAGCTTCCTTTAATGCTGAAGGGAAGACACCGCTGCTCAATGATGTGTGGACAATTGAATAAATGTAAGGGAGAAGTGTGTTGATGTTCTCCTTCAAGAGCCAAGTAGGCAGTGGATCCAGTGAGCATGACTTGTTAGGTGCACAGCGAATTAACTTGCCCACCTTCTCAGCTGTAACAACGTCAAAATCCGCTAGCTTGGCCCTAGTCTCAGAGCCATCTGCAATTGACCCATTCCAACAAACTGTGGGAGATGCCGAATTTCCTTGTTGAAGATTTGATCTAATCGTCTCAACTTTCTGAAGGAAGAAGGTGGCAAATCCCTCCGACAATGAAGAAGTGGAGGTATGAGCAGGTAGTATGGATGGAGACCTGTTAAGTAGTGTGTTGAGAACGCGAAACACATTCTTTACATCTGCACTATTCAACTGTTCTCTATAGTACTTAGACTTCTCTCTGCGAATAAGGTTGCAGATGAAATGAACCTGAGAAAGATACAACTGGCGACTCTCAGGTGTTTGCAACTTTCTCCATCGTCTTTCCAGCTTCCGTCGCAAACGTCTGGCTTGATGGATTTCATCCGTATACCAAGGAGGATGAGAGCGAAAACGATGAGTGCGTTTGGACGCAGGACAATGTTGGTCAAGCACGTTTGATATAGTTTCATTATAAAATGAAACCTGATCGTTAACATCACCCTCAAAAGGAAAGTCTCTCTCTCTCTTTCCTTCTCTCTTCACTCTCTATCCACCTTTCTCCCTTTCTTCTTCCTGTTCTGCATCACCAGGACCCCCCCCCCCCCTTAGTAAGATTGTATTTAATTGTAAGGGCTCACAAGGCGTCAAGCTTCTGCTTATCTTGGAGTCCAAGTTCTGTTAGAAATAAGTTTCTGTGATCATACATGTAAACTGTATACTATGTACTTGTACTTCTATTCAGAACTGAATAAATAAATGAATGAATAAATGAATGAATTGACCCCTCGCTCCATGCGTCCAGTAATTTGTCACAGAGCGCCACAGCGGACCGACGTGAAGATCGGTCAGCCGTGGCGCGGTGCAGCCACGCCCTGTGCCAACATCAGACGCGGGCATATATGAAAAATCCACGTGCATGTATAATTTCGTTTAAGTTAAGCACATTTTACGGATGGGTTCTGTGAATGACACAAGTGATTTGGAAAACAAAAAGATTTGTTAATAGACCCCCCCCCCCCCCCCCCCCTGTCAGCACGCGAACAGCTTAACCACAATGGTCTATCAGTACTCGTTTTGTATGACAGATGTGATAAGTAAAATAAAGAGATTCAATTAGGCCGGTCTGCCAGCATACAAATAGTTTTCCCATTTAATATGGGGCATCATTATTCCCTTGGTATGCAAAGGTTAGAGTTAACAATTCAAACGTATAATGCTTTATAAAGAAGAGAAATGTAGTTTCGACGTATCTCTTTGCTTAAACAAAATTTTAAAAATGTGAAAACTTTTGGTACACAAAACGATGGGCGGGGAATAAATTCTCAGGTATATTACCAAATCCAGACCTATAAATATGTACTTGTTAAGAAACTGGGCGTTGTGGCGTGCGCCTTTAATCCAGCTAACAGTGGAAGTTATAAACTGATTCAGCGGACCCAGGTTCGAAACTGAGTCACGTCTTTCGGATGGTGACGTTAAAGGTCGGTCCCCAGACGTAAGTAATCATATCTGATTGATACACGTCTGTAAAAACCCAATTACACACACACACAATGGCACATGCAGTGTGCAGCGATTTGCTTGTTACTTATCAGCATAATTGTTTACTTTTTTTTTCTTTTTAACTTTCAAATTGACAATAACAATTATGATACCATTAAAATTTGAAAAAGAAACTGGACAGTCAGATCCAACTCCGGAAAACCGAGCACAGGTATCTACTCCGAAAACGGCGAATGGAGCAAGATGAATATAGAGCCCTCATCGTTCAGTGTGAGACATTGTGTACAAAAGACATGGAAAAATTGTGCAATGTCGACCTGCTGTTGATAATATATTTAGAAAAAATAATGCTGCGGATATATTTATTTCAAACGTTTGTCATTTGAAAGTCATTTCATATGACAAATCATCAAGGATTTTGAAGCCAATTGGCACGCAGCATTATTTTAAAAAATTTATATAGCGTTGGCTGGTTGACTTTGCAAGTTTTTCCCCATGCCTTTTGTACACACTGCCTCGCACTTAACGATGAGGGCTCTATATTCATACGCCGTTTTCGGAGTATATACCTGTGCTCGGTTTTCCGAAGTTGGGTGTGACTGCTGGAGTTGGGGTTTAATCTTTCCACTCATCAAGGACAAAAGGTGGCAAATACTTGCCCCTTACCCAACGGTGTGGGAGGGCGTACTTTTCATTAACGCCTTCGTTTTTTTTAACAACATAATTTGCGCATGTAAAATTCGTAAAATTAAAGGCTTCCAAAGGTTAATCTAATGGGGCATTATTCATGGTTAATGTAACTAAAAATGGAACCCTCTAGCGTGGCGTATGCCCTATGGAAAAAGTCTTAGAATAAGCAAGAATTAAACTCCTGATTACAAAATGGCCTCCAAAATTCAAAGCAAGGTTTACTTTTACACAAATAGTTGCCCCTAACCCAACAGGAGGGGTGTACTTTTCGATGACTCCGGGGGGGGGGGGGGGGGGGGGTCAAACGTGCGTAAATGAACAGTGTACGTGCATGTATTTTTTAAAGTTAAGCACATTTTACGGATGGGTTCTGTGAATGACACTGGTGATTTGCAAAACAAAAAGATTTCTTAATAGAACCCCCTATCAGCACGTGAACAGCTTAACCTCAATACTCGTTTGGTATGATAGAGGTGATAAGTAAAATAAAGAGAATTTTTACTTCAATTTGGCCGCTCTGCCAGTATACAAATAGTTTTCCATTTAATATGGGGCATCGTTATTCACTTGGTATGCAAAGGTTAGAGTTAACAATTCAAGCAAATAGTTCTTTATAAAGAAGAGAAATGTAGTTTTGACGAATTTCTTTGCTTGAACAACAAAACAAAAAATGTGAAAACTTTTGATACACAAAACGATGGGCGGGGATAAGCATTCAGGTATATTACCAAATCCAGACCTAGAAATATGTACTTGTTAACAAATGTAACCTGCAGTGTACAGCGATTTGCTAGTTACTTGTTATCATTTTTTAAGAAGTAACAAACTTCTCCCCCACTACCTACAGACCTACTTGTTCCACTGTCTACCAGTTTCTTTACCATGTCCAAAGCCAAAAATAAAATTTTCGCCAGCCCTCCAAAAGTCGCTCAGTGGGGGGGGGGGGGGGGGGGGGGGGGGGGTTATGGGGTCCAGTTCCCCTCAATAATTCTCTGACAAGCAAAAAAAAAAAAAAAAAAAAAAAGGTTTTCTGGTCGAAAAGGGGGGGGGGCACAATCGCAAATAGGGGGGGGCACATTGCATTGTTTTCCCTCAAAAGGGGGGGGGGGCACGGGCCGGGATTGCCCCCCCCCCCTGGATCCGCCACTGCAGTAGGTATCCTCTGAACACTTCGATCCATGAGCAGACATTAACTGATACTCTCCAGTCACCTGTGATTTTAATACGAGATCAGTCAGCACTATTACAGCATTACATCCTCAATCTCTTAATTAAGACAGTTATAGTCTTTCCATTTACCTCGCCATAACATGTAGGCATATCCGATCCTAACTCATCATCCACTTTTGAGCTCAACAGTCCGAATTGCATCTGCTTTATCAGCCTTCAATTCATGGTTTTCGGACTCAGTACATATGCCTGCTATACAACCTCCACCTGCTTGTTTACCTTTTCCTGACGTAGATGGGTTGGGGTGATTCTTCATGGAAGCGTCCTTTCTTGTAGGGCACTTCGGCCATATGTCAAAACTTGCCACATGAATGACATTTAACCTCTTTGCTTCTATCATTAGGTCTACACTTCTGGTCTTTAATGCCGCGTGCTTCAAAGTATCGCTCAACATGCTTAACCAACTCTTGCACATCTTGAGGAGGTGTGATCACGAACAAATATCACCAAATCGCGCTAGCAGCACGAGAGTAATTGTTCTCGTATCCTTAAGTCCAATAATGCTTCAAAAGAACTATCACATTCCGATAGCTCAACCCATCGGTTGGCATAACGTGATATGCGAGCAGCGAATTGAGAAAATGACTCACCGTCTTTCTGCTTTGCTTCGCGAAAGCGTTTTCGGAAGCCTTCCGCGGTTAAAGTAAAATGCTGCAAGCTTAAGCGCGTCGTGGTCTTCTGCTTCATTACAAGGCAAACGAGTATAACATTCCAGGGCAGTGCCTGTCAAAAGATTTCCTAGAGCAGGGGCCCAAACTCCCTTTGGCCATTTGCTAAGTGCTGCATGTCTCTCAAAGCGTGAGATATAAGCATCTAAATCTTTCTGTTTAGTTGGCTCTTCAGCAAGTCTTTGCTGTTCTTCCCTAGACTTTTGACGCTCATCTCTAGCTGCAGTAGCTTCTAACCTATCAAGTTCCTTATCCCGTTCCTCACAGGCAAAAGTGAGCAACTTCTCACCCTGTAATCCAAATTTCTCTCCTAACTCGATAAATTTTGACAGATCCATGTTTTGAAAGTAGGCAATGTTCAAGGAATATTCACCCTAACAAGGACCAAGTGTTTGAAACACCACTTCAATGTGATATAACATTCAACACAGAACCAGACTAACTTGACCAAGCAAATTCTTCTGTGTAGAAATGACCAGTCACCTTCTGCTCTTCACTGCGAGAACTATCTCCCGGACAAGCCCCCAAATGTCAGGATCAAACTTGTGTTTTGTTCTCGTTTAACTAATGTTTTGGCTACCAACACCCAACATCACATAGACGACCTCACATACCCCAAGCATCCTTTTCTTTTTTCTTTTTTTTTTTATAGTGAAGGGAGCTATGACATGCTTAAAGTACACGAAAGTATTAAATTGGACTGCGCAAATTAATTTTGAGGTTTTAAGCTGTTTATTACAACTGTATCAAATTTGGTTTAAAAAAAACCACACAAAAAACATTAAATCAAATAATTCAATAATTCCCATTCAAAATTAATTTATTTTTTAAGTAGTTGCAGTGAAAACTCTTGACAGATATTGACAACTCTATTACAGAACAACATTTCTCATATGCAGAATTAAATATTATGAATTGTAAAAATTAATCATTTGGTTACTGATAGTTATTCTTAAAGGGTCATGAATTAAAGGACTTCCCTGTTTAAATGGATTCAGTCCACTGAAAGGTCTGTCGATGAGGATTGACGACAGGGCCCTGTCGCTGTCGACGACGTAGTGCTATCGCGAGTCCTCGAACGGTTGAAGGTGTACCAAATAGCCGGCGAAATCTTGGATGACCACCGTCATTGGAGAGTAGGCGTGGTCATCGATATGAAGTTGCGTGGCGTTTTAGAGTCCAACTGGAAACTCAAGATGGGAACTCAGGATACAAGTTCTGAAGATAAAAGCTTCACCATCATGGTTCAGGAAATCAAAGTACTGAAGCCTCCTTAGCAATAGCTCCATATTCGAGGTGCTGTCCCAGTGACAACAGCTCCCTGACCAAAGGACCATTTACAAATTGAATAAATTCCCATTATCCAAAATGCATATCCTTTATTTCATTAATCAACTTTCTCACAGATCATATTATTTACAGTTATTTTTTTCTTTAGTATTTGTCCACCTTATTAATTAGCTGGTACAGACAAATGTCTAAACTTTAATTCGTCAGTGAAATTCTGACTAGCTATATATTAAAAGTAAGCCTAGATTCACTGCAATCTGAACAATATTGAACTACTCATATTATCTTAAATATCACTTTAATAAATGACTAAATTACAGCCTTCATAAATAATCAGAACTTCACAGCATAATATGTATAGCTGACTGACTTTAAGACAAACATTAATTTTTCTTTCAAAGTTTTTAACACAAACTCTTGTTTAAAAAAATTCATGTTGAAAATCGCCTTTTTATACATTCAAGTTTCTGGATAGCACTGAAATAAAACTTGGTAGAAAATTTACTACACTCACCACCATTGTGGGTAGGAAACTCCTCCAGAATTAACACAAACTGAAGGTCATTGCTTGCTGGCTCCTCAGAACACAACCTCACTCAAAAAGCAACTAACTAAAGTGAGCCCACTCACTTTGTACAGCATTATTGTACACTACACACACAATCACCCTTGGGTGGGTCTTGGAATCTGAAGTGATTTTCCCACCTGTTACAAGAATTTAATGAATTATCGCCCTCTCTTAATCAAGTGGCAGAACAGATAAAATTAAGACAAATAGTCCAACTCATCTATTACCAAAATAGCAATACCGCCATCACAAGGAGGACATGAGTAATTTCATACTTGTACAAATACTCATAAATCCAAAATAAATCATCCTTCCCTGTAGGGATTTCTTCATTGTATGATTCAAACAAATTTTTGAATTTTGCTGTCAGAACACAAAATGAAATGTGACACTCATTATGATAATTATAATAATTAATATTATTATAATTATAATGATTAGTACTTAACAATTGTAAGAAATTGAAATGTATATTCCGATGTAAAATGTCAGCCATCATTTTGTGTTTTTATACAGTCCTGATGAAGATCATTGATCGAAAACTTGACAAATAAAGGAGGACAATAAAAGCTAGGACCGTCTCATAGTAAAATTTCTTTCACTAAAAAAATGTAAATATATATATATATATATATAAATATATATATATAATTGTGAGAAATGAAAATGAGAGAATAATGGTTGCGTAGCTGAAATCAAAGTTTCCCAGAGCTGTCCTCCTTTTTTGAAATTTTTGCCAAGGTTGAAAATATGTCCCCGCCGGGAATCGAACCTGGGTTGTTGGCTTAGAACGCCAATGCTGTTGTATATGTTATTTCCTTACAATTGTATATATATATATATATATATATATATATATATATATATATATATACAATTGCAAGAGCTCCCGGTGTGATTATAATGGGGGGGGGGGGCACCAGCAAAAAAGGGGTGAACATAAAGAGAGAAAAAAAGGACCATTTTTTGACAATGGTATTACCCTACAGTCTAATTACATAGTTATTATCAAGCATCACCTTCTTCCTCTTTATTTGGGTTATGGTCACTACTTCAGCTTCCGTGATTAGCAGTTTTGTTTAATGGTCTAACGATACACGTGCGAGGGAGCGAAGCGAGCGAGCAAAAATTTTCGGACCTTTTTTTCTAATGCTGAAGTCCTTGAATTGTACATTATTTACAGCGATATAATGAAAATGACAACAGCGAATGATCTTTTTATTTGTACATTAACCCTGTCGTTTTCCCTAGGATTACACTGATATATTTTACAAACTTTATGCAATCTGCTTGATTCCATTATATACCGTAAGAGCTAGTGAGCGTAGCGAGCGGGTTATGGGGACATTTTCAGAAAATATTGCCCTTACTTGGTGTAAATTATCGGCACATTCGAGCGACCGGAATGAGAAACCCTTTGCTGGGGGGGGGGGGGGGGTAGTTCTAGTTATATGGTACCTGTAAAGCCGCACCTATTCTTTGAAACTTGATATGGCTCTTCTTGTAAAAGAAAACAGTTGGAAATATAGGTAAAAGGGGACAATTATAAGAAAAGGGAAAGGGCTCTTATCAAAGGTAAAAAGGGGCACATATAATAAGGGGAAAGGGGCACCTATCAGAAGTAAAAACGCACATATCAGAAGGACAAGAGGATACTTAATAGAGAGACGAGGTGTCAATCGTCAGAATTGAAAAGGGACACTTATCAGAAGTAAAGATGAGCACTTATCAGAAGTAAAGAAGGGACACTTATCAGAAGGGGGAAATGGGCACTTATTAGAAGGGAAAAGGGGCACCTATCAGAATATAACTGCACTTATCAAAGGAGAAAATGGCATATAGTAGAGAGAAAACGGGGCAATATTTCGAAAAAGAACACTTGTGAGAAGGAGAAAAAGATTCTTATTAGAGAGATAAAGTGGCAATTATCAGATTTTAAAAGGGGTAATTTTCAGAAGGCAAAAAGGGCACTTATTAGAGAGATAAGGTGGCAATTATCTGGTATGAAAAGGGGCACTTCTCAGAAAGAGAAAAAAGGGCACTTATCAGAAGGGGAAAGGGCACTTAGTATGAAGGAAAAGGGGCATATTTAGTAGTAAAAAAAGGGCACTTATCAGAGAGAAAGGGGACATTTTTCAGAAATAAAAAGGGCACTTTTCGGGTGCTTGAAAAAAGTGTGTGTGTGTTGGGGGGGGGGGGGTACTGTGCCCCCTCCCCCCAGTACGGCGCCCCTGGTTGACCGAGGGCCTGCGAGACCGAAGGCCCACGATACCGAAGGCACGGGAGGCCGAAGTCCCGCGATGCCGAAGGCCCGATAGACCGAAAATTCGCAAATCGTAATCCATACACGGTTCTGACAGATTTCAGTCTTAGAAAGGAGGTTTAGACCATGAAGAAGGTTTAACCCTCAGTAAGCTTTAAAAAAACGCATTTTGCCCATGCGTGCGCTTAAAGTAAACGCACGATTGGGTCGGATTCTGTGCACATGTACTTAAAAAAAAAAAAAAAAAACAGGAAAGGGAGGGGGGTGTGATTAAACTTCCCATGGTTTAAACCTCATCTGTGAATTCGGGCCTGAGTTTTAAACATGTATTTGTCAAAAGGGCTGATATTGACATGAGGGTTTTATAGAATATTTTTCACCTGCATTGCCAAACCCACATATACGCACTGGCTATTCTTAGCTCATCATTCCTTACAACCTCCCTTCAAATCATGTGGCCCCTCCCCCCTATCCAACCGGCCACTATCGACTCAGTCATTCTTTGCGTATAATAGATATCAGGTGAACCAAAAATTTCTCGAAAAAAATTTGAAATAATTCGTGTCAATGTTAATCTCCATGATCACAAACAACTAAAATGGGATACATTGGAGAAAGTGTTTTTTTATCATAAGATTAATCGAAGAGCTCCTTAAGTATTCGTTTTGATAAATTCGCATTCTTATAGACAAAATTTAAAAAAGTATATAGCGAATGCAGATTTCTCTTTTTCTATGACAGAAAAATCGTTAATCCTAACCATATTTTTGTTTTAAAAAATAAAAAATGCCACGGCAGCACAAATATGTCTAGAGTATAAACTCGATCAGATTACAATATATATATAGTCTGAATGCTTACCTCTGAACGTATCAATCAGCTCCGGCATTTGGAACTTACTTGTGTACAACAGCCTTAAACAGCCATGTATGTTTAAACACATCTGTTTAGTGTTTTAAACAACAACTGTGAATGTATTTTTAAACAATAGTTGTGAAAAAAAAGCAACTGTGTGTGTTTAAACGACTAAATTTAAACAACCTAAATGTACAAAAGCAGTTGTTTAAACAAGAGGCTCTTTAAAGATTAAACAACCTTGGTTGTTTAAAGGGAAATCTAACCTTACTAGCAAGTTACTTTGAAAGAAAGGGGAAAAATCAGAGAAGCAGATTGGTGAAAGTTTGAACGAGATCGGACAAGCAATAAGAAAGTTATAAATTTTTGAAAGTTGTAATCACTATGCATATGGGAATTTCAAATTGGCCGAATAGGTAATGTCACTGTGATGTAGCTGTGGACAACTCCCCCATTCGCTCTAACACACAAAATGCCTAAAATGTCACCTTTTTTCAAAATGCATTACTCAGGAGGATCTTTTTGTTCATGAGGACCTATAACAATATGCTATCTCCAATATATTTTGAGTACTGCCCCGAGGGTAAAAGCGCCTCGAAGAAAACCGCAAATTAATGATATTTTTGTGTACGACAAATGGGAGAGTTGTCCACAAAAATGTCACAATCGAATCACCAAATTGCCAATTTGAGATTTGCATAGATGTAGTGATCTCATTTTTCAAACATCCATAACTTTCTTATTCCTTGTCCGATTTCTTTCAAACTTTCACCATCCTGTTTTTCTTATTTTTCTGCTTTCACACAAATCATCTTATTACCAAGGTTGGATTGCCCTTTAATAGTTTAAACAACAGTTGTTAGAATGACTGGCTTAAACAACGTTGTTTAACATTTTTAGACAGTTGTTTAATATATTTTTTACTCTGTAATGCTGATTTCAATCCAACTTACAATAATGCCCCAATTTACGTCTTACCATCATCATGGTAATATATATTTATTTTCTTGAGCTGTAAATATTAAAAAAAATATAAAAAAATTGACATACAATTTGTCAGTTAATGAATAAAGTTGTTTTAAAAACAAGGTATTTGATGAAACATATCTGGTATGATGGTAAGTAAAATTCAACACCTTTAAAAAGGAAAAAAAAAAAAGAGATTAAAAACAGATATAATCCATAGCGCCATCCCTTATTACTAACGCCAATAAGTAAATGGAAAGTGTAAATCATACTGGAATAGAAAGTAAAAATGAAGGACATAATTGAGAACTTCATTTACAGCTGACCTTTTTGTTTCGCTCATTTTCATTCGCCGCTTATAGAAGATGGACTAAGCATATAGTATACTTCTTGAACAGTGTTTAAATATACATAATGTGCATGCTTCCATGCTCTCATGAGATGTGTGCCACTGGTGACGAGACTAGCATTGCTGACAGGCCATGAATAACCTACTGAAAGTGTTTCTGCTCCACCTTTGTGGTGCCTGTTTATGCTGTAAGCAAATATGCATATAATATAGTAATCTGCTGTTTCTTAAAGCGATCTACTGAGAATTGGAAGTATTTGCACACTGTTTTTCCTCTGATGAGTGCTTCATAATGGCACATGATGTTATTTTATTTATTTCTTTCAGCTCCTGTTGAAAACAAGACGTATACAACTTGGAATGATGTGGAGCTCACTTGCGAGTCGCAAAGTTCTGCTGTACTGCTTCGAATAGAATGGCGGAGAGCACAACATCAGCAGCCCGTTGAATTATGTCGGAGAACTCAGTGCAACAATGTTACCACAGTTCATGAACTTCGAACGAATGGGAGTCCCGTTAGTGTGTTGAAGATAAAGAACGTCTCTTTTGAAGATGAAGACACGTACACCTGTGAAATAGATACACTGCAGGGCGTGACATCGTGTACCTTCCATGTATCAGTCAGGGGTGAGTTGTACTTGTATCTGATTTTATTGATTTTGAAGTTATTTGACACTATCAGATAGGCCAATCAGCTTATTTCCCTAAGTAAACTTATCACATATTCATAATTCACTCGACACATAATGTACAATAGAACGTTTTAAATCTAACAGCATCCTTTTTTCGCAGCATGTATGTATCACACGACAATCACGCGACTTACCGACCGTTTATCACAAGCGCTATGACTAGCTATTACTCGATCGAATAACAAGAGTTAGGTTATACAAATATTTGCTTGATATATTCAAGCTATCCTCACAGTAGTATGTGGTTTTACTTGAAATTTATTTACCAGTCAAGATCGGATGTTTTTTTGTTTTTTTTGGTTGTTGTTGTTGAACTATTCAATTGTTTCACTTTCTCTTTAAGTCTATTACATAGGTGATACCGTAAAATGAGGTGAATAGGAGCAGTTTTGACATATTTTGCCTTATAAAATCGCCAGTTGCAAATGTTTTGGCGTAATGAAATGTCCTGTCATTTTCCCTTTCTATTGACATAAAAAACAAATCCCATCAATATTAAATTTAATTTATAATCATACATTTGTTAGTGTTCATATTCACCTCGACGTCGGGGTGAATACGACAAAAATACAAATTTATAAAAGGTAGGCCTACGTGCTTTAAACTGTTCCTAATCCACCAAGACCCTAAACTTAATTGGAGAAGTGGTTTGGATTATAGATGTCTTTGGAAAGGCAAGGCTCTCAGAAGCATCTCAACACATGAAATCATTACAGGCATAAAAAAGACACTTTGTGAGTGTGTGTTAATAATAATGGAATGCTTTATTTAATTGTGTTTTGATATCGGAGGGTTTACAGGTGTAAATCGGAATTACATATACATTATTATAAACATCATCTTGGCAGCAAACATACCTGTCCGGTAATGGGGTATTGGGGGAGGGGGGGGGGGGTCAATAAAGTAATATTTGGATTTTCATATTTTAAAAATTAAAGTAATGGTATACCACCATGTATATTTGATGTAATATCTTATTCGAAACATGTGTGGATTGTCTCTAAAAGTTATTGTGTGAAATATTGCTTGCTATACGATGCCGGACAGGATGTCAGGGCTTTTTAGTTGCCTGTAAATATGACTGTTCTAGGGATCCCATTCTGTTCTCAGGCTTATACCTGCTAACTCGATTTCTGTCTGAAATATCGTTTTTATTGTCTTTGTGGTACAATATAATATGTATTGATGTGATTTGGATATAATTGGTTCCAGCAAAGATAATCCATAATTCAATGGTACTCTTGTTGCTATTCACCCCTATTATCCAGCACACACTCACACACACACACGCACACGCGCACACCTACGCGCGCACACACACACACCCCTACTTGCGCGCGCGCACACACACACACACACACACAAAGAAGAAGAAGAATAGATGATAAAAATATTTGAACTCAAATTCAATCGATTCATCTCTCGGAAATTATATGTAAGACCACATTTGTGCGGTCTTGATGCAAAACCATAATGATTAAGTAGGTCTAAAGATTTGACGACATCTCAAATTTAAACACAGGGCATCATGTTATAATCATAATAATGCACACAGGGGTAGATATTAGGTCATTCCTATCACGTTATTAGTGATTGGGAAGCTACATGTAGCGAGTAGCTAGCTACATGTAAAAAGCAACGATGCTTCATTAAGCAATTTGTATTTTTGGCTTTAACGAGTGAGGTTTGCTTTCAGGCTTGCTGTAGGGCTATGGTAATATCTTAACAATATTCATGTACAAGTGCCCTAGGCAGAGTATCCCCCCTCCCCTCTTAAAAAAAGAGGAAGAAAAGGAAGGATGGTAAAAAAGGGAATACAACTTTTGCTGCAGACAAGGTGGGGAAGGGAAACAAACCCTCACATAAATCGATATGATTAATCAGTGATGGAGATATTTCCCCTTGATGAGTACCTTCCAGTGGATAGTGCTGTGGAGTACTCAAAATTCGCAGCTTAGGCAGGGGTATTTATCTAGTTCTTCCTTGACCTGGTCGTAGAGCCCACGCTAATTTTTTTCCCCATAAAGATCCCCTTTCTAACCCGAAAATTGCCGCGGTCTTCATCTTCTTCTTTTCCGCTCCTGCAGCATTCTGCCCGAGGCCAGAAATTAGGCATTAACTGCCTTTTCCACTTCATGGTGGTTCATGCCTCTGCCTAAACTTATCAACTCAAAAAACAAACCGTATTTTTTTTCTTCAGATTTAATAGGGTATCTAAGAGGGATATCCGTGCACTCCCTCCAGGACTTTAAAAAAAAAAAAAAATATTTCAGTCATCTTTTATTGATACTTTTCGGTTCACATACGACATTTCCTGAAATGTCAAACTTTTACATAACTGATACATACATCGGTTTGGGCCCATGTGTGTGTATAATAATGAAGAAATCAACAATATACAGCGAACTAATCAAAAAGTGGTAGTACACAATCCAATTTTCTGTTATGGAAATAGATTTTGCCTTTTCTCTTTGCAATATACCGTTCTTCTTTATATGAAGTAAGGAGCATCCTTTTAAAACCAGAAATGGTTGACTTATTTTCTTTGCTATAAGTAAAACATGATTTATCATTGTACTGTGAAGATGCTTTTCTAGATAACCTACAATAACCATTTTTTTTTTCATTTACAGAAGATAAGTCAAACATGGATAACATAACTTTATCCTCATTCCAAAATGACTGAACATAACCACACTGTCATAATGCATGTTCCAAAGTTTCTAAATTTCTGCAGCCAAACGTACATTCCGGAGAAGACTTTATTTCCATTTTTAACAGTTTGTAATTAAAGAAAAAAATATTATGCAGCACTTTAAACTGAAACTCTCTTTTTTTTGTATCAATAGTTGTACAGATCATAATTTTTCGAGCTTTGCACAATTCAGTATAGGTCAAGTCATACTTATTTTTCAAACGAAAAGAGCTCAGAAACTGCTCATTTTTTATTTCAGCAAACTTTACATAGAAGTGCTTACTTTTTGATTACGTTCAGATGACTAAAACCTTTAGGCATTATTATACATCGAATAATCACCTTTATATCATCTTTGAGAAACTGACAAATGTTTTTTATCACTGCCTTTCTTTATATATGAAAATATTCCTTGCAATAATAAATAATGGTTCCCTTTATGTTGAATTAATTTTTCAACAAGTCATACAACATCTTCATTTCACCATCTGGCAACATAATATGATGTCTAGTTATAATCCCCTTATAAACAAATGTTTACCAAAAAAAGTCATGTTATTGTCAATTTGTACCTAAAAATTGTTTCATATAATCTGGTTAACATAGGATTCATCCTCTAAAGACAAGTGTAACCGTGACCAATTTTCGAAAATAGAGGCATAGAAAAGAGGTAACTGTGAACTTAGCAGGGCAATATCAAAATTGCAGTTAAACAGAAATGTACCACCACATTTCTGTGCGTAACAATTTAAAACATTAAACCAAGCTTCGTTACTTGCATTCTTCATTCTTAAAACCCAAGTTAACTGTTGTGCCGAGATAGCAGATTTGTCATCAACCATTTTAAGACCACCTTTCTCAATTTGTTGTATAAGGACATTCCGTCTAACTCTGTCCTTCCTTTTCCATAAGAAATCATAAAATATAGTTTCAGTTTCTTTCACAACCCAGCTGGGTAGAAAAATTGAAGAAAATAGGTAAATAAATTGAGATATACCGAAAGATTTTATAATCTGTATTTTACAACGTAATGTTACATTTCTCTGTTTCCAATTATTCAGTTCCCGTCTAGGTGATAACAACATATCCCTCTTATTTTGTTCTTGAAAATCATCAGCGTTATATCCCACCTGTGTTCCCAAGAATCTAATCTTGTCGACAAGGCGGACATTATCAATAATCTGAGCACCTCGATGGTTCCCAACCTTCAATATTTCTGTTTTTTTTTCTCTATTGAACATTAGACTAGAACATTTATAAAATTGCTTTAACACATCGAACAACAATTCAACTTAATCATAGTCTAAACAAAATGCACAAAAATCATCTGCATATAGTGATAGTTTTGATTCACTTGAGCCAAAAGGGATACCTTTAACTGCTGTTGTATTTCTTAACCTACTAGCTAACATTTCAATTGCTATCAGAAAAAGGTACGGGGATAGAGGGTCCCCTTGTCTTACACCTCTGGATATGGGGAAATAACCGGTTGAAGTACCGTTATTAAGTACACATCCTTCAATGTTACAATAAAGTGTTTTAACCCATTTAACAAGTTTAATGAGTGTGGGACCAAAGCCTACAGCCTCCAATGCTTTACAAATGAAATCATGATCTTTCAAATCGAAGGCTTTTCTAAAGCCGATTGATACAATAAAGCCCTCTTTGTTTCGATATTTAAGTAATGAAACATGTCCTGGACATTTTTTTTTTTTTTTAATATTTATATTGTCCTGGACATTTCTAATAGCCTCTGCAATATTTCTGCCTTTAATGAAAGCATGTTGGTTTGGATGAGAATAACTGAAGGTAATACTTTTTGTACTCGTGTTGCAAGTACTTTTGAACAAATTTTTACATCAACACTTATCAGTGAGATAGGTCTATAATTCTCTAAGAATCTTTTATCCTTCTTGGGTTTCAATATTAATGTAATAACACTTTGTTTTTGACCAGCAGACAGTTCAGATTTTGCAAAAGAATAATTTAGGGCCGATACCAAGGGAACTGATACAATATCCCATAATCTAGCATAGAACTCCTTGTAAGGCCATCATTTCCTGGTGATTTTCCTGTCGGCATTTCATTTACCGCTGCCTGGCACTCTGCCATTGTTAACTGGCCTTCAAAGGCCTCACAAGATTCTTCTTCCAGATAATTAATATTATTATCTAAAAACTTCCTAGCATTTTCAACATTCAGTTCAACATGCTTTTTGGAGTACAAAGACTGATAAAAACATTGTATCTCATTCAGAATTTCCTTTTCATCTTCTATTTCTTCGATATCTACAAGAAGCTTACGAATGGTTGATCTATTTTTATGATACTTTTCTAGAGACAAAAAAATATTTATTACTTCTTTCACCATATTCTATCCAATTGGCTTTAGACCGAATAATCAGTCCCTCTGTAACTTTCTTGTAATATTCTTCTAACTCCTCTTTCACTTTCTCATTCTTTTTTTTAAATATTATCCTTATCTCCTTCTCCAATAAGATGTTCTAATTTTTTTAAATTTATCTTCTAACACAGTCCGTAGATTCTCCATAAATTACGCGGCAACTGAATTTTCAGTTGGATAAAAACAGTTTACGTTGTATACTTCATCCATTCGATGTTTCATTTGGGTTGTATATTATTCGTAAGTTACGCGCCAAATCAATTTCCAGTTCCATTTCCAATTCGATAAAAAAAAAAAAAAAAAAAAAAAAAAAAAAAAACATTTTGCGTTCTATACTTCATTCATTTCATATTTTATTTGGGTTGTATATTATTCCTAAGTTAAGCGCTAAATCAATTTTTGATTTGATAATTGTATCTTGCGTCATAGTTCTAATTTTTTTGTTGTTTCATTTGGTCTGTAAATTCTTTGTAATTTATGCGCCAAACCAATGTTATATTCGACATAAACGTTTTGTGTTGAATACTTGATTCATTTGTTGTTTTGGTTTGGAGATTAAATTACGCACCAACTTATATTTCTCATTTCGATAAAAACATTTTGCGTTGTATACTTCATTTATTTCATATTTTATTTTGGTTGTATATTATCCCTAAGTTAAGCGCCAAATCAATTTTCGATTCGATATATGTATTTTGCGTCTTATTTCTAATTTATTTGTTGTTTCTTTTGGTCTGTAGATTCTTTGTAATTTATGTGCCGAACCAATTTTCTATTCGATATAAAAATTGTGCGTTGTATACTTCATCCATTTCATGTTTTATTTGGGTTGTATATTATCCATTAGTTACGCGCCAAATCAATTTCCAATCGATAAAAAAACATTTTGCGTTGTATACTTCATTCATTTCATATATTATTTAGGTTGTATATTATCCCTTAATTAAGCGCTAATTAAATTTTCATTTCGATATATGTATTTTGCGTCTTATTTCTAATTTATTTGTTGTTTCATTTGGTCTGTAGATTCTTTGTAATTTATGCGCCGAACCAATTTTATAATCTATATAAAAATATGCGTTGTATACTTCATCCATTTCATCTTTTATATGGGTTGTAGATTCTTCATAAATTACACGCCAACTTATAATTTTCATTTCGATAAAAACATTTTGCGTCGTATACTTCATTCATTTTGTTTTATTTGAGTTGTATCCCTAAGTTAAGCGCCAAATCAATTTTCGATTCGATAAATATATTTTGCGTCTTAGTTCTAATTTATATTTTGTTGTTTCGCTTGGTCTGTAGATTCTTTGTAATTTATGCGCCGAACCAATTTTATATTCGATATCACCATTTTGCGTTGTATACTTCATCCATTCGATGTTTTATTTGGGTTGTATATAATTCGTAAGTTACGCGCGAAATTAATTTCCAGTTCAATTTCCAATTCGATATAAAAAAATTGCGTTGTATACTTCATTCATTTCATATTTTATTTGGGTTGTATATTATTCCTAAGTTAAGCGCCAAATCAATTTTTTATTTGATAATTGTATCTTGCGTCATAGTTCTAATTTTTTGTTGTTTCATTTGGTCTGTAAATTCTTTGTAATTTATGCGCCAAACCAATGTTATATTCGACATAAACGTTTTGTGTTGGATACTTGATTCATTTGTTGTTTTATTTGGTTTGGAGATTAAATTACGCACCAACTTATATTTTCATTTCGATAAAAAACATTTTGCGTTGTATACTTCATTTATTTCATATTTTATTTGGGTTGTATATTATCCCTAAGTTAAGCGCCAAATCAATTTTCGATTCGATATATGTATTTTGCGTCTTATTTCTAATTTATTTGTTGTTTCTTTTGGTCTGTAGATTCTTTGTAGTTTATGCGCCGAACCAATTTTCTATTCGATGTAAACATTGTGCGTTGTATACTTCATCCATTTGATGTTTTATTAGGGTTGTATATTATCCATTAGTTAGGCGCCAAATCAATTTCCAATCGATAAAAAAAACATTTTGCGTTGTATACTTCATTCATTTCATATATTATTTGGGTTGTATATTATCCCTTAATTAAGCGCTAATTAAATTTTCAATTCGATATATGTATTTTGCGTCTTATTTCTAATTTATTTGTTGTTTCATTTGGTCTGTAGATTCTTTGTAATTTATGCGCCGAACCAATTTTATAATCTATATAAAAATATGCGTTGTATACTTCATCCATTTCATCTTTTATTTGGGTTGTAGATTCTTCATAAATTACGCGTCAACTTATAATTTTCATTTCGATAAAAGCATTTTGCGTCGTATACTTCATTCATTTTGTTTTATTTGAGTTGTATCCCTAAGTTAAGCGCCAAATCAATTTTCGATTCGATAAATATATTTTGCGTCTTAGTTCTAATTTATATTTTGTTGTTTCGCTTGGTCTGTAGATTCTTTGTAATTTATGCGCCGAACCAATTTTATATTCGATATCAACATTTTGCGTTGTATACTTCATCCATTTGATGTTTTATTAGGATTGTATATTATTCATTAGTTACGTGCCAAATCAATTTTTTATTTGATAATTGTATCTTGCGTCATAGTTCTAATTTTTTTGTTGTTTCATTTGGTCTGTAAATTCTTTGTAATTTATGCGCCAAACCAATGTTATATTCGACATAAACGTTTTGTGTTGGATACTTGATTCATTTGTTGTTTTATTTGGTTTGGAGATTAAATTACGCACCAACTTATATTTTTCATTTGGATAAAAACATTTTGCGTTGTATATTTCATTTATTTCATATTTTATTTTGGTTGTATATTATCCCTAAGTTAAGCGCCAAATCAATTTTCGATTCGATATATGTATTTTGCGTCTTATTTCTAATTTATTTGTTGTTTCTTTTGGTCTGTAGATTCTTTGTAATTTATGCGCCGAACCAATTTTCTATTCGATATAAAAATTGTGCGTTGTATACTTCATCCATTTGATGTTTTATTAGGGTTGTATATTATCCATTAGTTAGGCGCCAAATCGATTTCCAATCGATAAAAAAAACATTTTGCGTTGTATACTTCATTCATTTCATACATTATTTGGGTTGTATATTATCCCTTAATTAAGCGCTAATTAAATTTTCAATTCGATATATGTATTTTGCGTCTTATTTCTAATTTATTTGTTGTTTCATTTGGTCTGTAGATTCTTTGTAATTTATTTTATTTATTTTATTTTGGTTGTATATTATCCCTAAGTTAAGCGCCAAATCAATTTTCGATTCGATATATGTATTTTGCGTCTTATTTCTAATTTATTTGTTGTTTCTTTTGGTCTGTAGATTCTTTGTAGTTTATGCGCCGAACCAATTTTCTATTCGATGTAAAAATTGTGCGTTGTATACTTCATCCATTTGATGTTTTATTAGGGTTGTATATTATCCATTAGTTAGGCGCCAAATCAATTTCCAATCGATAAAAAAAACATTTTGCGTTGTATACTTCATTCATTTCATACATTATTTGGGTTGTATATTATCCCTTAATTAAGCGCTAATTAAATTTTCAATTCGATATATGTATTTTGCGTCTTATTTCTAATTTATTTGTTGTTTCATTTGGTCTGTAGATTCTTTGTAATTTATGCGCCGAACCAATTTTATAATCTATATAAAAATATGCGTTGTATATTTCATCCATTTCATCTTTTATTTGGGTTGTAGATTCTTCATAAATTACGCGTCAACTTATAATTTTCATTTCGATAAAAACATTTTGCGTCGTATACTTCATTCATTTTGTTTTATTTGAGTTGTATCCCTAAGTTAAGCGCCAAATCAATTTTCGATTCGATAAATATATTTTGCGTCTTAGTTCTAATTTATATTTTGTTGTTTCGCTTGGTCTGTAGATTCTTTGTAATTTATGCGCCGAACCAATTTTCTATTCGATATAAACATTTTGCGTTGTATACTTCATCCATTTGATGTTTTATTAGGATTGTATATTATTCATTAGTTACGTGCCAAATCAATTTCCATCGATAAAAACATTTTGCGTTGTATACTTCATTCATTTCATATTTTATTTGGGTTGTATATTATTCCTAAGTTAAGCGCCAAATCAATTTTCGATTCGATAAATATATTTTGCGTCTTAGTTGTAATTTATTTATTGTTTCGCTTGGTCTGTAGATTCTTTGTAATTTATGCGCCGAACCAATTTTCTATTCGATAAAAACATTTTGCGTTGTATACTTCATTCATTTCATATTTCATTTGAGTTGTATATTATCCCTAAGTTAAGCGCCAAATCAATTTTCGATTCGATAAATGTATCTTGCGTCATAGTTCTAATTTGTTTGTTGTTTCATTTGGTCTGTAAATTCTTTGTAATTTATGCGCCAAACCAATGTTATATTCGACATAAACGTTTTGTGTTGAATACTTGATTCATTTGTTGTTTTATTTGGTTTGGAGATTAAATTACGCACCAACTTATATTTTTCATTTCGATAAAAACATTTTGCGTTGTATACTTCATTTATTTCATATTTTATTTGGGTTGTATATTATCCCTAAGTTAAGCGCCAAATCAATTTTCGATTCGATATATGTATTTTGCGTCTTATTTCTAATTTATTTGTTGTTTCTTTTGGTCTGTAGATTCTTTGTAATTTATGCGCCGAACCAATTTTCTATTCGATATAAAAATTGTGCGTTGTATACTTCATCCATTTGATGTTTTATTAGGGTTGTATATTATCCATTAGTTAGGCGCCAAATCAATTTCAAATCGATAAAAAAAACATTTTGCGTTGTATACTTCATTCATTTCATATATTATTTGGGTTGTATATTATCCCTTAATTAAGCGCTAATTAAATTTTCGATTCGATATATGTATTTTGCGTCTTATTTCTAATTTATTTGTTGTTTCATTTGGTCTGTAGATTCTTTGTAATTTATGCGCCGAACCAATTTTATAATCTATATAAAAATATGCGTTGTATACTTCATCCATTTCATCTTTTATTTGGGTTGTAGATTCTTCATAAATTACGCGCCAACTTATAATTTTCATTTCGATAAAAACATTTTGCGTCGTATACTTCATTCATTTTGTTTTATTTGAGTTGTATCCCTAAGTTAAGCGCCAAATCAATTTTCGATTCGATAAATATATTTTGCGTCTTAGTTCTAATTTATATTTTATTGTTTCGCTTGGTCTGTAGATTCTTTGTAATTTATGCGCCGAACCAATTTTCTATGAGATAAAAACATTTTGCGTTGTATACTTCATTCATTTCATATTTTATTTGGGTTGTATATTATTCCTAAGTTAAGCGCCAAATCAATTTTCGATTCGATAAATGTATCTTGCGTCTTAGTTCTAATTTATTTGTTGTTTCATTTGGTCTGTAGATTCTTTGTAATTTATGCGCCGAACTAATTTTCTATTCGATATTAACATTTTGCGTTGTATACTTCATTCATTTGATGTTTTATTAGGGTTGTATATTATCCATTAGTTAGGCGCCAAATCAATTTATTTTTGACTCTTTAAAAACATTCTCCGTTGTATGACTTCAATCATTTGTTGTTTTTATTGGGTTGTAGATTATCCATAAGTTACGCGCCAAATCAATTTCCAATTGAATAAATACATTTTGCGTTGTATCCTTTATTCATATGTTGTTTCATTAGGGTTGAATATTATCCGGAAGTTCCGCTCCAAATCAATTTTCGAGTGTTTGTCAGCCCCGGCGCTGTACATAGCAGACGACAACGCGATAATGCGATCGCGATAATTCCACTATCGCGTCTTGACATTCGCCGAACGTGCACGCATGAAAAAAACCCGCACACGCATAGAAAACTGCTCGCGCAGAACTCAACTCCAGTTGAGTTCCGCGCGTCGTTCGTTCATGCTGTCCCTTTTTCCTTTCAAACTCCTTAACCGCTAACCTTTAGAATGCCGGGTAAAGTTATTTGGGGTTAATTTTATACATTCTAACTGTATACAAATTATTTTTTTTTTGGCCTCAGAGACCCTTTAAAGGCAAGAAATCACGGTAATTTTTCAGTGGTTTTTTGAGTGATTTTGGGGGGTTAATTTATGTGGTGATTATGAAATAAATCGTGGTGTGAGACTGCATAAATTATTTTGACACCCCACACCATTCTTACCAACGATCAATATATTGCGGTGTTCCTCAAGGTTCCTTATTAGGTCCCTTGTGATTTATTATATACATAAATGACTTCCAAAATTCGTCTGAAATTCTGTCATTTATTCTCTTCGCTGACGACTCTAATATTTTCTTTTCACATCACAACCCCCAAATGCTCCTTCAAATTGTAAATGATGAACTGAAACTGGTCCAAGCTTGGATAAATGCTAATAAACTATCTTTGAATGTTAAAAAAACTCATATGTTATTCAGTAATTCTATGAAATCCCTACCAGGGAACATATTAATTGACAATACAAATCTAAGCCAAGTGGATTCCACAAAATTTCTTGGTATCTACATTGACAGTGATTTATCATGGAAGTATACACATCAATTACTTATGTAAATTATTGTCCAGAAATACAGGCATCTTAAATAAACTCAAACACGAGTTCCCTCCCAAAATTTTGTTATCCTTGTATACCACTCTAATTTTACCATATCTCAATTACGGAATTCTTGCCTGGGGGAATGGGACCAAAATTCAACTTGACAAGATACTCATCATTCAAAAACGGGCCATAAGAAATATTAATAACGCTGGATTTCTCTCTCATACTAGCCAATTGTTTTTTAAGAATAAACTCTTACGAATCTCAGACATTTATGTGTACAACTTAGGGATATTCATGTATCAGTTATATATAAATGAATTACCAGCAATCGTTTCTGCACTTTTCGTAAAAAACAACGCTATCCACCCATACCCCACACGTCAAAGTAACTCTTTCCATTTGCCACGAACTCGTACAATATTTGCAAAGAAAACCGTTACATTTTCAGGTCCAAAGTATTGGAATGAACTCCCAAGTGAAATTACTGAAGCCACCTCATTGTTTATATTTAAACGGAAATTAAAACTTCTTCTTCTAAATGGTTATGCCATACAGGCAGAAGCCGACATGTAAAGATTCTTTTCAATAGGCCATTTTTATTTTCGTATACCACACCTATGCAGTTTATTATTCTCCGAGCGCCAGGGGACGGGCCAATTCACTCGCCTGCAGCGAGCTGTTGCGCCTCAGTAGCCATTGTTCTGACTTCTGGGGTGCAATATAGCTCGTTGCGGGCGGGTGTGGTGGCCCGTCGCTGGGTGCTGGGAGATGTTTTTTTTTAAATCTTTCTTCTTCTTCTTCTTCTTCTGCATATTGATAAAATGTTCTATTCATTTATGCCGAAATGCTGACATCATAACCCTGTTACGTTGGTGTATACGTGATTACTGTATTATATGTCTTTTCTTATGTAGTGCGTTGCGTTAAGCCATCGGTAAAAATTGAGAATAAAAAATCATGTCAGCACTTCGGAATATATGCTTCAGAAATTGCCACGGCGTACAGGAAATGTTTATTTACCCTAAAAATGTTTACCCTAAAAATGTGAATTGTTATATTATTGCTGTAATGAAAGTGACAAAGCCATCCAATACTATTTCTTCGATTTTGATTACTGTAACACAATAATTTTATTTATATTTATTTATATACTCATATTGCTGTATCATGCATTGCTCGTTCTTACTATTTTCAAAGACTATTACAAATATTATTACTCTTTGGAGCCTATAACTCACAAGCGTAGCTTCCTCCTTAGGCTCCTCAATATTTCATTATTATTATAGCCCAGTCTGCTCAATTAATATTGCATGCAAACGCATAGATATGAGGTACTCTCCTTCTTTTATTTTCTCTGACAATATATCTCTTGTTTGTTCGTATCATTTATCTCGTTTGTACCAATAATTGTTTGTACCCATTTACATGTATACTGTAAAAAAAAAACACACATTGTAAATGTGAAATATGAAACAAGAAACTGAAAACTGAAACTGAAACTGAAACCATGACAAATAGGGGGCTTGTCTAAAATCTAGGGAATTCAAGCTATGTTTTGTTTCTTGCGTTGTTTTCCGTTGAGTTAGTGGTAAGACTCGGCTCTGGTCCCGTTCGTAAGTTTTGGTGTCAGTCCGTACGCGCTTTGTCTGACTCAGGCGTCCGTAGTCTTTAGTTTTAGGCCTACACAGGCTACAGTTTATTGCCAGCATATTCTGTGTTGTACTCTGTGCTAGTTTAGTCCGCTCTGGGGTAATGCCCCTCAGGTATTGACTGTCTCATGGGTATGAATTACTGCACATTTGCTGCAGTTAGCTGGTATTCTGGTTCCCAGTGCATTTGGCTGAGTGATTTAATGACTTGAAGGTTCTTGGCTTGCCTTCTCACTCTGGAAGTTGTATCTACTTCGTTAATAGCCTACAATCTGGTTCACTTCACTCTGCAGTATTTACTGTAGGTTGGTTAGTGGAATTTATGGAAGGTTCTTTCCATTTGTGTGTCTTGGTACTGTGGGTTATTCAGAGCCAACTAAGAGTCCCTACCCTAGTCTCTCTTTGTAAAATCATAGATCTAAGTCATAACAAAAAACAAAAAAACAAAACGACACCAACAACACAAAAACATTGTCTCGATAGCATTGGCTTAGTATGTGGTTTACTCTGATCTTGTTCATTCATTGAGTTACTGCATGGCCATATGAAATTGCATGCAGGCTTGGGGCATATGGTTTAATGTTCTTTGGACGCTCTGTCCGATAATTGCTTTACTGCATTGGTTGATTGACTTTGTTGTTTGATCAGTTGTTGACTGTTTGTCAATTCATTTTTAACGTCTTCCTTGCTGTATCCCTCATACAGGTTTCATGGTAATAGTTTTACTTCGCCATTATTAATCTTGTGTAATATAGGGGATATTATGGCTGATTTTGATGTTGAACAGTTTTTGAGTTAGGACTTGACTGTTACCAGGTTACATGAGTTGCGCAAGGCTGATTTAAAGGCTGTGGGAACAAAGCTTTCAGTAAATCTGGCTGGTTCCCACAGAAAGGCAGAAATACTTGATGCAATTGCAGCCCATGCTGGACTGCGCGCTGCGACGGCGGCGGCCCAGGTTGAACCTACTAATACTGTTGCCGATGGGGTCATGCTAGTAATGATCATCAAGCAAAGAGTGATGAGGTTAACCTTGAGTTGGCTAGGATTGAGCTTGAAGAGAGAAGAGATAGACTTAGGGCGGCTGAGCATGAGCGAGAAATGGAAAGAAAGAGATTAGAATTTGATATGATGCGTCATAGTGAGATGGTTTCTCAGGGCAGTCAGTCATGTGAGAGCGAGAGAAAGTCGATGGAAGCTGGGTTCTCAGCACGGGTCAAGCTTGTTCCTAGGTATGATGAGGATGATTTGGACTCGTTCTTTCTTATGTTCGAGAGGGTCGCTAAGAGGATGGAGTGGCCAGAGAGTGAATGGAAAGCCCTATCGGTTGTGTCTGCATTGAGCTATGAGCAGGCATTTGATTATTGTACAATGAAGGATGCTATCCTTCGCTCATTTGAGCTAATTCCAGAAGCATACCGTCAGAAGTATCACACTCTAAGGAGAGAATCTGGAGAGACTTGGGTAGAGTTTGCTCGTAGGAAGGAAGTTGCTTTTGATCGATGGATTCGGTCACTGAAGATAGAGTCCACTTATGAAGCTCTTCGGGAGGTTATACTGAGTTCAAAAAATGTATGTCTCAAGAGGTTAGGACATATGTGAATGACAATGTAGTCGTTAGTGTGAGAAATGCTGTCATATTGGCAGATGGGTACGAACTGACACATAGAGGGAACAGGTCACAGGCGTAGGAACCCTAGTCAGTCCGGTGGTGGTTCTAGTTGGAATAGGAATAAGCATCGCGTAGTGAGGATGACAAAATTAGGTCATCTATTAACTCATACTGTGCCAAGGGGTTTAGGTCTCTTCAAAATTTTACCAAAATGTGATCAATGCTTACTTTTCAAATGTCTGCACTTCATTAACCATCTATTATTTCACAAAATAGAGTGTACAAAATTTGTAGGAAATTAATTACCATTTCTTATGATACCAAACATTATTACTTTACCCAACTTTATGCATAATAATTATGAAAATTACATTTGACTTTCTTTTTTGTCCATTATATTTTGGTTTCTCATTTGTTTACTATTGTTCAATGTTAAAATAAGGTAATATCTTTTTTTAAATTTGCAATTTTCTCAGAAATTTTCTATGATAGCATATGATTAAAATTATATGTTTAGAATGCTTGATTTATGCTCAAAATTTTGATATACATTGACCACCATATACCTTTCCTGTGGTCGAGCAATTGGTGAATGAAAATGACAAGTTTATCTGTCACATATACGTGCCATTGGCACTGAAAGAGTTAATGTAAATCACATGCCACAAGCCAGAATAGTGGTGTGCGCACTGAGGGAAAGCTAGTTTGTGCTTATTGTAAGAAAGATGGGCATCTTATGACCCAGTGCACGAAGCTGCGAGAGATTGATGAGAGGTACCGAGATTTTGTTTCTCGTGGAACGGTCAAATTCAGTGTTGATGATGAGGGGTTGCCTGTCATGATATTGAGAGACACAGGGTCTACACAGACGTTGCTTATTGCTGACGAGTCATCCTTGAATGCAAATAATTTCACAGGCAGGAAAGTTTTGGTTTAAGATGTGAATGATGGGTTCAAACCCATTCCCCTGTAAAACATAGAGCTTAGCAGTGGATTAGTTTCTGGGCCTGTCACTGTTGGACTTGTTACTAAGTTGCCAATGAAGGGCATTTCACTGTTGCTGGGGGTAAATTGTCTCCGTCACCGGTTGTGTGTGACAGGACAGAGGCTTTGGAGACTGAGATTCCTGGTATTTTTCCATCATGTGTTGTAACCAGGGCGCAGGCTATGAAAGAGAAAGAGGATGAAAATAATGATGGAATTGATTTGGGTGATACCTTCTTCAGGGAGATCAGTGAGGGTCAAGGTGGCCAGATCAATGGTAAGCCTATTTTCAGTCAGACTGCTTTGATTGAGGCTCAGAAAGCAGCAGAGGATTTGAAGAGGTTGTATGATGTTGCTCTGTCGGTGGATGAAGCTGGAAAGGTGTCCCAGTGCTACTACACAAAATCCGGTGTGTTAATGCGTAAGTGGTGCCCACCTGGTCGTCCAGCTGATGAAGATTGGGCTGTGGTGAACCAGATTGTGGTTCCACCCCAGTATAGGCAGGAGATCTTACGGCTGTCTCATGATATTCCAGTGGCTGGACACCTTGGTGTGCGGAAGACTGTGGCCAGAATTATGGCTCATTTCTACTGGCCGGGACTAAAAAGGAGCGTATTGTAGGTCTTGTCATGCCTGTCAAGTGGTGGGGAAGCCTCAGCATGGAATTAGACCAGCCCCACTCATTCCCATCCCGGTTAGTCAGGAACCATTCAGCCGTGTGTTGATAGATTGTGTTGGCCCTTTGCCCACTAATGAATATCAAGGCCAAGACTGTGATTGATGCCCTTTTGATCTTTTTCACGCACTATATGGTCTCCCACGCGAGATCCAATCAGATCAGGGTTCAAACTTTACATCTGCTGTATTCCAAGAGGTGATGTACCAACTTGGAATCAAACAGATTAACTCGTCCGCATACCATCCACAGTCACAGGGTGCCCTTGAAAGGTACCATCAAACCCTGAAGACAATGATCAAGTCTTACTGTCTGGAGAATACTGGAGATTGGGACAAGGGTATCCCATTTCCGTTATTTGCATCCCGAGATACTCCCAATGACTCATTGGGTTTCACCCAATGAGCTTGTTTTTGGTAATGAGCCAAGGGGGCCATTGAAAGTAGTGGAGGAGCAGTTGTTGTCTGAGGTTGAGGAAGAGAGTGAGAACATGTTAGACTATGTATCGCAGTTTCGTGGGAGACTTTCCAGAGCGTGTGCACTGGCTGCTGAGCATTTGAAGTCATCTCAGGGTGTCATGAAGGCTCGTGCAGATAAGAAGGCAGAATCTCGTTTATTTGAACATGGTGACAAAGTCCTTGTGTTCCTACCCATTCCAGGTGAATCTCTTAGAGCTAAATTTAGTGGTCCATACATGGTAGAGAAGAAGTTGGGTAAGGGGACATATATCGTGCGTACTCCTGATAGGAGGAAGTCTACGAGGGTTTGTCACATTAATATGCTGAAGAGGTATCAAGAGCGCAAAGATAGTGCCCAGCCAAAAGTTAGTGCACCAGTTGCTGTTGTGTGTGATAGTTCTTCAGGTCTGAGTGGACTCCCTCAGGAGGTAGATCTTTGATGTGAGATGTCGGGGTGAGTAAATAACTCCCAGGTGATGGCCAATCCTGCTAGGGTATTAGGTCACCTGTCTGACCTGGAACAGCAGGATGTGATATAAATTCTTGCTGATTATCCTGCAGTGTGTAGAGATAAGTTGGGTTGTGCTGTACATGCTATTCATGATGTTGATGTTGGCGATAATGTACCTATCAGGCAGACTCCTTACCGGTTGAGTCCTAGAAAGAAATCCCAGGTGCAAGAAGAACTCCAGTCTATGTTGGACTGTGCCATTGTCGAACCAAGCCAGAGCTCTTGGAGTTCACCGGTTGTTCTGGTTCCCAAGTTAGACGGGAGCCAGCGCTTCTGTATAGATTATCGAAAGGTCAATGCGGTTACGAAGCCAGACTCATTTCCCTTACCGCGAATAGAAGATTGCGTTGACCAGATAGGTTGTGCCATGAGGTTGGACATGGACATGTAGTCCCACGACAAAGAAAGGTCCGCGCTATTGCAGAATTTCCTACCCCTCTGTCTAAGAAGGAAGTGATGAGATTCTTGGGGATGTGCGGGTTTTACCGCAAGTTTGTTCCAAACTTCAGCGACGTTGTCGCTCCCCTCACTGATCTTCTGAAGAAGGGAGTTACTTTCAGTTGGTCAGGAACATGCGAGATAGCTTTACAGAAGTTAAAGGCTGTCCTGATGTCAGCACCATTGTCAAGTGCTCCTAACTTTGAGAAGCCTTTTCAGCTTGCCATCGATGCCAGTGACGTTGGAGTCGGTGCGGTTCTCCTACAGATTGATGACATGGGTCATATGAAACCTGTTAGCTATTTTTCCAAGAAGCTGAACATCCACCAGCGTAGGTACTCAACCATAGAGAAGGAATGTCTCGGTCTAGTCTTAGCGGTCCAACATTTTGATGTGTACGTTAGCAACTCTTCTGAAGTGACTGTCTTCACTGATAATAATCCATTGACTTTTCTCGAGAGATTCAGGGACAAGAACCAGAGACTGTTTCGATGGAGCTTGTTCCTCCAACCCTATGGACTGAAGGTTACTCATATCAAGGGAAAAGACAACATAATCGCAGATACTCTTTCTCGGGCATAGACACATCTAAAGGACGCTAGACGTGCTTTGCTTTTCAATAACTGCACCTTTATTTTGTTTCATTATGGCTGACATTCAAGGAAATTTGGACAGTGAGATAAGCTAATCTTATGGACCTAGAACTCTGGCTCCAGGGATTGGTAAGTAGGAATACTGGACTATGTTCTGTGGAACCACTATGCATTTTGTATTTTTAATCTAGTGTGCATGTAACTGTATTGATTACATATTCTCTCTTTATTGTATTTTTTCTTCCTTCATGAATCAAAATTATGCTAAAAGCGTTTTTGTACTCAGTCAATTGTGGGATGTTAAAAATGCGAAAGGTCATGCATTCACAATTTTATGTACACCTTGCTGCTTTACCATTGTAGCAGTGTATTTTAATCATTTGTAAAGTTATTGCAATGAAACAGGTCACCAAAGCATTTAAAGTGATTGATTAACTTTGTGAAAAATTGTAAAATCAGCTCAAATGCCAGTGAATTGTGTGCAGTCCTCTAACTACATATATAATTAAGGATATGTGAAAGTATGAGAGAAAATGGAACCCGTTTACTATCCTAAAAAAGAGAAAATCGCGATCAATCGCTAGCGCAAGTCGCTCGGCTTCTTCGCTGGGCTGCAGTCACAAAACCCAAGCACCAGCGCTTGGCGATTTCAGAGCGGGTTTCCAGCCCATACGGTATTCTGTGATAGAGCGAGGTATGCCAACCGTAATAATTCTTTAGGGTTCGGTAGTACTCTATCCCGACATCAATGTTCAATCGTAAATATCTTGATATATAAACGACCGATGAGCTTATAAAACTCAGGCGATTCCTGTCTGAGCTTAAGGTTTGCAATTATGATTACAGCATTAGCTGGAACAGTGATTTTTTTTTTTCAATCCTGGGCAAAGTTAATCAATGCCTTTAAGTATTCTCACTTATGATCCGAATTGTTCCATTGGAATAGCTTGTGATTTGCAGTATTACATGTGTATTTATGCTGTAGCTTGATCACCCCCCCCCCCCTATTGTTTTAACACAGGTTCCAAGGCCATTGGAATTTGTCTTCGTATAGTCAGTGAAGAAGTTTAGTGTATCTCATATAATGCCCACACTTTCCTGTACATGTATTTAATATTATTGGACTGTTACTTTTGACATACCATGTTTCAAACATCAAAACTGTAGCATTTATAGCTTTTCTGGATCGTGGTACTCCACTTACGCTGTGAACTGACATATTTCTGAATTCCGACATACTAATTAGGTGGTTGCTATAGCACTGATCATGTGATCAGGTTGTATGCGCATTAAGTTTATGAATATTCAGTTATCATATATGTGCGCATGCGCTGTGCTGCTGCGTAATGAATATTCAGTTATAGATCCCGTTTGATTCGCTCTTCAATTGTTCGCCAATATCATGAATATGTATGCATGTTATTCATGTATTCATGCAAATATTTCACATCACGTATTTTGACTGTGAGCCTTGCTCATTCTGTACGAAGATTCTTGTGTTCTTATTTCTGATTTCGTTGGGAACACTTAGTTTTCATTCCTATGTCTTTGTTGTTTGATACGGATTTATCTGAATGGTGGTTTAAGGGCATTGTTTTAATGTTTGAAAGGATTTGAAACAGTGGAACAAGGTGTGTTGTTTCCCTGGCACTACTGGTCTAAAGAAACAGACAAAATTGATTGATTTTAAAAAAAAAGAGAGAAAAAAAAGTAGAAATGTGTTACCATACACGTGTAATGCATATTCTCCGTTTCAGATTGTTATGGTTTCTTTTTTTTCTTCAATGGATTAGTCACCTTCGTTGTCGTATAACGAGGGGATTGTTTGTGTACTTTGGGGGTATTTTCCCACCTATTCTTCTCACCTTACTTTTTCACGTTGCTGAGAAGAAAGTTCTAACTATTTACAGATAGAACTTTCTTTTAAGGAGGGAGGTATGTTGCGGATCTGTGTTACGAATTTATGCATATTGATAAGGTTGTTAAGTTTATGCACGCATGTGCAGTACGATGGACCGAGGATTAAAGGCAAGAAATCAAGGTAATTTTTCAGTGGTTTTTTGAGTGATTTTATGTTGTTGTTAATTTATGTGGTGATTATGAAATAAATCGTGGTGTGAGACTGTATAAGTTATGTTGACACCCCACACCATGACACTCTGTTGGGATAAACCAGTAATCCAACCTACTCTGGATCTTTAAATCTTTTCTTCACCAAGTATATTTCTTAGATCCAAGATTTTGGTGACGCCATATATCAATTAAGTCATAGAAACTAAGCAGGGATAACAAATCATTTCTGCTTTCTTGATGGTAGTCAGTGGTGTTTCCCATTTTATCTAAGTGAGGTTTAAGGCAAATATTAAAGTCTCCACCCAGTAATAACATCGAATGTTGGATATTCTCGCTGCTCTGAAATGACATTTGGTGCAAAAATATTTAACACAATTAATGGCCTTTCCTCTATTTCGATCTGAACAAGAACATATCGACCATAATAATCAGAAATCAATCCTTTAAAAACATAATCAAAACCATCTCGAATAAAGACCAATGTTCCCTGTGCACAATGCCATGCTACATTATAACCTATGTTAAAAACTTCAAAAATATTCATGAACAAGTCCATTAGGCACAGCATTCCCCCCCCCCCCCCCCGAAAAGGGGTAGGATTGTTATTAAGAAAACATAGCCTTCGCTGCAGGAAAGGTGGAAAGAGGAATCCTCACATAAATCGACGTGGTGATTAATGAGTGATGGATATCCTTTCCCTTTATGAGTACATTCCTGTTAATTCTATAAGAAAAAAATAATAAAAAAGAGGAAGAGGCAATGTAAACGTTTTAGCCAGCTCACAAGCTCCCTCTCTTTGCCTCCTCCTAAATTTATCAACTCAAATTTAAACCCTTATTAATTACATGAATATTTTTTGAGATCTCTAACAGAGGCCAATAAGCAAACCTCACTAGTCAAAGCCGAACGAGAAATTAAAGATTGTGTAGCACCGCTGCTTCTTATACTGCACTCACACCGCCAGACCGACCCCAAACTGACCATAAACCGACAAAAGCTGTGCAACTTGGGGTTATATCGGGGGGGGGGGGGGGGGGTTGCTGTCAGTTTTAAGTTGGATTGTTATCGATGTTGTCGGCCTTGTGTTGGTTTGGTGTAAATTGTCGGGGGAACGGTCGGGGACTATTCGGGGACAGTTCCGAAGATCGGGGAGAATCCACAATGCGTTCGGGCTAGATTCGGGCTTAAATATCAGGATGTGGTCGGTTTAATTACCAAGATGAGAGTGGCTGTTGCTGGCCTGTTTCAAAATGAAAACTGATGCAATACCGAGCGATTACTAGATTGAGTTTGTTCGCCCAACACAAAACCGAACGAAGCCATACCCCGCCCGACATAAAACCGAACAAAGCAGTACCCCGCCCGAACATGATCTGTATGAACAGCAACAACAAACTGATGCAAGCCCGAGTAGCTACATGTGAAAAGCAACGATGCTTCATTAAGCAATATGTATTTTCGGCTTTAACGAGTGAGATTTGCTTATAGACTTCCTGTAGGGTTATGGTAAAATCTTTAAAATACTAATGTACAAGTTCCCTAGGCAGAGTATTCCCCCCCCCCCCCCCTGTAGAGCCCACAAATGTAAAAAATCGACCACAAATGTAAAAATAACCACAAATGTAAAAACATTGCACCCGCAAATGTCAAAATAACCACAAATGTCATAACATGTCAACCACAAGTTTAAAGATAACCACAAATGTGAAAAAAATCGCCCACAAATGTAAAAATCTGTTTAACCACAAATGTAAAAACATTTCGCCTACAAATCTAAAAAAAAAATCAATTTTTACCACAAATGTAATAAAATTTATTGCTTGCATAATATACCTATGTAAGATAAGTTATTATAATGGTAAATTGCCACTTGGTCTTATGCCACTTGGTCTAATAGCCAAATGGTCTAACATCATTCGGTCTAACAACAATTCGTCCATCACCAATTCGTCTAATAACTAATTGGTCTAATAAACAGTTTAATCACTTCGTCTAAAACACATTTGGTGTAATACCCACTTGGTCTAAACATCACTTGGTCTAATAATCAGTTCGTCTAATGTTCACTTGGTCCAATATCTATTTCGGCTAGAACCAGTTGGTCTAATCATCATTTCGTCTAATAGCCATTTTGTCTATACCCAGTTGGTCTAACACCCACATCATCTAATCATCACTTCGTCTAATTACTATTTTGTCTAATCATCGTTTTATCCAATTCTCAGTTCGTCTAATAACCGTTTGGTCTAATGTTTATTCTTTATATGACCATTTGGTCTAATAATACAGACAAATAGGTTAGCCTGTCATAGTTATATAGGTTTATTGCCACTTGGTCTACAGCCAGTTGGTCTAATAGCCAATTGGTCTAATATCATCCGGTCTAATATCAGTTGATCTAATAACCAATTGGTCTAATCATCATTTCGCCCAATTACCATTTGGTCTAATTGTCATTTCGTCTAATTACCATTTGGTCTATAGTCAATTCATCTAATAGCCATTTGGTCTAATGACCATTTAGTCCATTATCAATTGATCTAATTGCCATTTCGTCTAATCATCAAATGGTCTGAACCCAATTAGTCTAATACCCATTAGGTCTACGCATCATTTGGTCCATTTGTCAGTTAGTCTAACCTCAGTTGGTCTATCATTTAGTCAACACCCATTTAGTCTAATAACCATTTGGAATAATTGTCATTTGGTCTAATTGTCATCTGGTGTAATAGCCGTCTGGTCTAATTCCCATTTGATCTAATCGTTTCGTCTAATGACCAACTTGGCAGATTTCTTGTTTTCCCCCAACAATACTACTCTAGGTGGGTTTGACTAAACAGTCAGGTCTCGGTTCGGCGCACTGGCCGAAATTTTCGAACTTTTTTTGCAGTAATTGTATGTTAAGTTTTTTTTTTTTTTTTTTTTTTGGGGGGGGGGGTAAAAAAGAGGAGAAAAAAAGTGACCTGATGGAGCATGGCATGAAATGATTACATGTGTTTAATCAGTTATCTAGTGAATTAATTGATTAATTGATTAGTCAATTAATATTCTAGTGGATTTTCAATTATTGTTTTATTGCACTTTGCATTTATTTTGTTTCTATCCTTTGATTTATTTCGCTATCTTCTCTTATGTATATATTTATCCTTCTATCATTTCTCTATCTTTCGTTATGTTATTCCTTGCTTTTATCCTTTCATTTTTCCATCTTTCCGTTAGTTGTGTTATTCTTTAATTCCTTCTATCACCTCTTCCATCTTCCCGTATGTTAATCTTTATATGATTTATTCTATCATCTTTCTTTCTCTTTTCGTCTCTCTGATTTTTTTGCTCTTTATTCCTTGGTTTATCTTTCTATCATTTTGCTTATTTTGCATTATTCTTTTTTTTTTTTTTTTTTGCTTTACATCTCTTATTTCGTTATGCTATTCTTCTCTTTTTATATTGACCTTTTTTTATAATCGTCTTATGTCTTTATCCTTTTCTCCATAAACTTTCGATCCTCTCTATTGTATTGTAATATACATCGATTAAACTTTACTTCCGTCTTTCCTTATTACTTTTTATATTTATTCTCCCATAATCTCTCTCTCATTGTGCCATTCTGTTTATATTCATTATCATCATCATTATTACTACATGTACCACAAAGAAGGGAAATGGAACGTTTTTGAAAGTGGGGACTGACGCCTCTTGCCCGGGTACCAAAACCCCTTTTCAACATTTTGCAAGCTAGCGAAGCGAGCGCCCAAACATTATTACAATGTATTATCTTTAAAATGTGATCTCTTCTAGAAATATACATACTGTACATAATCATTAAACAAAATTATATGAAACGTGTCTACTCTAAAAGTGAAGGGGCTGCAGCCCCATTAACTACCCCCCCCCCCCCACGTGGGGCCTGGTTCCATGGCCCATGCAGTGTATATATAACTATGACAGGCTAACCTATTTGTCTGTAGTATTAGACCAAATGGGTATTAGATCAACTGATATTACACCGGATGATGTTAGACAAATTAACTATTAGACCAACTGGCTGTAGACCAAGTGGCAATAAACATATGTAATTATGACAGGCTAACCTATTTGTCTGTATTATTAGAGCAAATGGTCATATAAAGAATAAACATTAGACCAAACGGTTATTAGACGAACTGAGAGTCGGACCAAATGATGATTAGACGTAATGATGATTAGACGATGTGGGTGATAGACCAACTGGTTTTAGACAAAATGGCTATTAGACGAAATTATGATTAGACCAACTGGTTTTAGCCGAAATACATACTGGACCAAGTGAACATTAGACGAACTGATTATTAGATCAAGTGATGTTTAGACGAATTGGCTATAGACGAAATGCTGATTAGACGAATTGGTGATAGACGTATTGTTGTTAGACCGAATGGTGTTAGACCATTTGGCTATTAGAGCATTTGGCATTAGACTAAGTGGCAATTTACCATTATAATAACTTATCTTACATAGGTGCATTATGCAAGCAATGAGTTTTTACATTTGTGGTAAAAATTGAATTTTTTACATTTGTAGGCGAAATGTTTTTACATTTGTGGTTAAACAGATTTTTACATTTGTGGGCGATTTTTTTTTCACATTTGTGGTTATTTTTACACTTGTGGTTGACATGTTATGACATTTGTGGTTATTTTGACATTTGCGGGTGCAATGTTTTTACATTTGTGGTTATTTTTACATTTGTGGTTGATTTTTTTTTGCATTTGTGGGCTCTACACCCCCCCCCCCCCCCTTTAAAAAAAGGAAGAAATGGAAGGATGGTAAAAAAAAAAAAAAAAAAAAGGAAAAAAAAATACAACTTTTGCTGTAGACAAGGTGGGGAAGGGAAACCCTCACATAAATGATTAATCAGTGATGGAGATATTTCCCCTTGATGAGTGCCTTCCAGTGGATAGTGCTGTTTAGTACTCAAAATTCGCAGCTTTGGCAGGGGGGAAATAATCCAGTACCTGCTTGATCTGGTCGTAGAGCCCACGCTAATTTTTCCCCATAAAAATCCCCTTTCTAACCCGAAAATTGCCAGGGTCTTCGTCTTCTTCTTTTTCGCTCCTGCAGCATTCTGCCCGAGGCCAGAAATTAGGCATTAACTGCCTTTTCCACTTTATGATGGTTCATGCCTCTGCCTAAACTTATCAACTCAAAAAACAAACCGTATTTTTTTTTTCAGATTTAATAGTAGGGTATCTAAGAGGGATATCCGTGCAACCCCACCAGGACTGAACGAAACAAATTTTAACTTCTTTATAAAGTACTTTAAGATATTCAAAATGTTAACGAGAAGAAAAAAATGTGGCCGTTTATGGCGAAAGTCAAGATGGCGTCCAAGTTGACAAAAAATAGACTTTTATTCAATTTGTTAGGGGCTCCTATTGTACCCTTTGACATCTCCACTTGTCACTTTTTGAATAGTTATCAGATTTCATTGAAACTTGACTTGACAGTTTATCTTTCTTTTCTTCAATTTTCCTTTCAATGCTTTGTTTAATCTTTACAAATACCAAAAATGCCTGGAAAGTTGGTTGACGATCTTGAAATTTACATGCATAGATAACAAGACTTAAGCTCAAGAATAAAACAAAAACAAGAAAACAAAAAAGGTTTTATAATTTGTATCCTCATTGATATAACACATGCATTGAAAAAAATGAAAATTTCCTATGTATACCAGTTTCTTTAGATATACCTTTTTTTTTAACGCGTCAAAGTGGTCTTATTTTAACACAATAAAAAAAAAAATGGTCCAAAGTTTCAGGGTGTTCATTTTAAAACGAACAACTTGGTGACTCTTTCCTTTTGATCTTAAAAAGGAAACTATTTATACCAGTTGCGTTATGAAACAACTGAAAGTAGAATGCTCTTACCCGAGTCTCTATAGTACACATATATACATGTATACAAAAAATGGTCCAGTCTACCTCATTTATTTCCTCCATTTCTTTCCTGCCTTATTTTGCTCATAAAACATCCTAATATACTGTATGCGTAATGCGGTACTTTCTTCACATTTAACAATTTATTGCGAAACAACTGAATCACACAGATTTCCAATGTCTTCTATCTGTTGGGAGGTGTCAGACCACTCTAAATAGATCCTATTCAATAGGAAATCATACTTCCTTTGATTCCTAATTTGGATATCTTATTCAATCACCAATTTTTCAAACAAATTACCCTCGACCATGTATATAACTGTGATAATTCAACTCTACCCCTTTCAAACCAAGTTGGGAAATAAAAGTGTGATTTAGGTTCTCATCTTTTTCCTTTATTCCATCACATGAACTCTTGTAAATGGTAAGTATATTCTCTTCCTCATTCGTTATGGTATTTCCTTCTCACCCGTCTCATGCAAATACACAAAATGACAATTTTACATCAATATTCAGGGAGTAGCCTGCCAGAAAATGATGTAAAAAAGAACGGGAAAAATTGATACGTTTATAAGTAATTATATTTTAAAAAATACTTAAATATCAATTCCAGTGCTTGTATTGATATACCAATTTGATTCTGAAATTGCATCTTTCTTTCTTGAAACAAATCGTTTGGTCTTAATAATTTAATGTATTTTCCTATTTAAACAGAAAAGAAAACCAGCAGAAATTACAATTCAAATTTCGATAACGATTGCCGAAATTCGGTTTCCAGAAATCACAACTGCAATATAAATACTTAAATAAACATAAATATGAATGAATTAGATTATTTCTTCCAGTTTTCCCGACGTACAAATGTTATTATTGAAATCCATTTATATTGCGACGAATGTATTCACATTTCTTCACCATATTGTAAACTTATAAATGAACTTGTAAATGTATACTTGTCAATGTTTAAATAAATTCATATCAAAACGAATGCACTGGCGTTTGTTCGCCTCCTTTATAAACTGGTATCTATTATGTTCCAATCGAACGTTCTGTTAACCCGGAAATAATAATTTGCAGCCTTTTATATACCACATGCTTGTTAATAATGTATGTCCATGTTTATTTTTTATTTTATTATTATTATTATTTTTAATTATTTTTTGTATGAAGGGTTTTCAGGCGACCAGAAAAATTGGCGTATCTCATGGTTTGCGCAAAAGTTCCCGGATGACCGTGCAATTTTAAAACAATATCTCATGGTTTGTGTAAAAGTACCCGCATGACCGTGCAATATATCTCCATATCTCATGGTTTGGGGTGCGCGTGACGCGTAAAAAAGTGAATACGCGCTTAAATACGCAAAGGTTAAGACAATGGATGTATGCGCGCAGCTCTTGCAAAATGCTTGGGTAAGGACAAAAATGTTTTTCTACCTGTGTTTTATGTCGAAGTCAATACAAAATCATAAGGACATGTAATTGAAAATTGACAATTAATAATAATAATATTGAATGGCTTTTCTTTCGTGGGACACAAGGATATATCGTACTCGCTTTGAAAATATTTCACTCGTCGTGCCGACTCGTGAAATATGCTCATAGCTCGTGCGATATATCCTTGTATCCCACTCAAGGCCATTCAATATTATATAAATATTTCCGTTATCACATGGCTCCTTTATTATTTATAAACATTCATTTCACAGAAGATGGATACATGTTGGATATATGTCCATATTCATGTTTCAGCTACACGATTAAGATCTTCCGCAAAATTGTTTATAACATGTAATAAAAATATGATGCAATATACTCAAAGCGTAAGTGATTTTGTCACTTTTAGCTTATTTTGAAGTGTATCCAAAACGTATTTGCCTTTGGCTCTATCCGTCTTCCATCTTCCGTGGATTTTCCACAATCATTGATTGATGCATTGGCGGCCATGTTGGCGCCCCCAGATCTTAATAAATGCAACCCAAGCTTTGTATTCCCACAAACTTCCTTCAACCTGGAAACAACCCTGTCTATATGGCTGTTGTGTAAATTAAAGCTTTGTCTTTCTTGACAAGTGCACTAATATCTTTAGACCTGTATTCCAGTTTGAAAGAGAACTGATCAGAACCAAGAGAAATATGAGCAAAATGAATATACCTTCTTACCACTTGAACAGGACAGGCACTAACAACTACGTTATTACCCTGTCTTTACTGGTCTGTTTTACTCTTCGTAATATTGAGTGAAAAATATGATCATTATTTACCGATATGTCTCTACACTTTAATGATCTTCCTGCGTCGAACCTCAAAAAAAAAAAAAAAAAAAAACCCTGTGAAACATAAAATTATAAATGCTAGATCTCTGATCGTGACAACGTCTTCCGTATTCGCATGTTTCTTGCACAGTTGTTTGACTAGAACTGAAGTAAATCGAGTCTTTTTTGTTGGGTTTTCTCTTGCATTGACGTTTAGCCGATTCTAGTACATTTTTGACGAAAAAGTTTTCCGTAGGATCCGTGAATCCTCTCAGCTTATATGCCCATTTTATGGCGTAAACGGCTCCTTCTATGACGTTTGACGAACATCTTTTATAGTCGGCTTGACATTTCATGAACCTAGAAAAGTTGCATACACTGAAGTTTTTTTGTTGATTTGTGATCTTATGTGGTCCTAGAACAGTTTCAGCTTTGTTGCCCAAAGGGCAACCTTGAGCAATTTTCATAATTTGCATAAATCCAAAATGGCGCCTGGTAGCCATTTTGAAATCCAACTTTTGAACTACATGTCACATACTGGTGTATAATATATGTATATAAGGGTTTCGAGGGACGTAGAATTCATTTCTAACGCACTTTTGAAAATTTAAGGTCACGTTTAGGTCATAAAGGTCAGATAAAGGTCAAATTTGTTACATGTTTACATGACCATGCATACGTTAGATTTTTAAACAGTTATAGATGTCTAATGTTTAAATGAAAGGGGTTTTGGTGTGTAGAACTAATCTCTAAAATCATATATTCGTTCATTGCCAGAAGGGGTCGATTCAAGGTCAAAGTTGACCTTGATATAACGGATAGTACTTTGTTTAGATATAATTTGTCTTTGACGGGTATATGGTGCCGAGTGCCTTGATCATGTTGATGATGTTATTATTATTTTCAATTTAAGTTGAGTTCACGAACAGAAGGTCAGGTCACAGTTCAATCTTATCCGTGGGTCACAAAGCTCAAATTCGAATATCTGTCATTTTTTAGTTCATTGTCAGGACTCAGAGAATAGTATATTTTTGCCGCTTCAAATCATCTCAGTTCAGTTTCTTTGCGTTTTTGTATACTGCAAACCGTTGAATGTTGAATTGCTACAAATATATTAGGTCGTATGACTCGAGGTGCTACAGTTCAGGGTGTCTATAGCACCTATGCATAGCACTGACGTCCAGTGGCGTAATGAGCCAAAAGATTGAGGGGCTGCGCCAGTAAGAATAAAATTAATTGAAGTAATTTCTAAAGCACCAGGAACGCAATAATGCTATACTCATATATAAATTCTTTGAATGGTACATCCCCGCCCCTCCCACAAATACCGTAATAAGACTTTGCGTTTTTTGCTGTACCATGAAAATGTCACACTTATCCAACGCCCTTGCTAAATTAAATATTCTATTTTGCATGGTCGCGAAGCGACCGAGCCAGAAGATTTTACGTTTTGTAGTTTGAAACTTTGCATTTCAGACCACTTTTATGCACACAAGTAATGATCAAAGTCTGAGCTTGATATCCACCCTTTTCTTTTTTTGTCTTATGGGGATATAGGCAGCTTAAATCATGTTTTTGCGACTTTCAATTTCGGGGGACAATTACTCTCTGCCTATTCAATATCTGTTTATAGATTTTCTTTAATTTAAAATTGAAGTGGATTAAGAGGATTTTTCTCTTGTGAATAGTGAAAGTTTGCATTCTAGAGCCCTACTGAGCCTGAGTAGTGTGATGTATTATTATCATTATTTACTTCCCTAAGTTTCGAAAGAAATTTCACGACAGTGTGACAGCAAATTGTAAAGGGGCTGGTTTGGGTATAAGAGGAAAGTTCCCCTCCTATATAATAAGAAAACTGTGATATATATCTTTCATGCAAAAGATGCATATATATGGAAGGGGAGATACTAAGAAAATTCAACCATTTATACGTTCTAAATGACGTACTACTGCAATCAGAGAATTTTTTTTTTTTCTAGCCAGGAGTATATAAAATGAATGCCTTTTCTTGTTATCTCTTGATTGAAATTTGTCAGTATGATTACTATGTGTGAGATAGTCTGATCTATATTGTTGCAATTATAGTGCAAACTTTCAGTTCTAGCATGTAGATTTTATTAGGCCTATGCAGTTTTTATGCAGGAAGGTCAATGTGTTCATCACGGATGTGGTGTTGGGAAGGCAGGGCTTATAGTTTAAAACAATATAAAGGACGTTCCCTTGCCGAATTTGATGATTTGGGCCCCGTAACACAAAGGTTTGCAATCAATCGCAATCAATATTATCCTCTAAAACTTGACAATAAACTAAAAATGACAGATACGCTGTATTTGAATTTGACCTTTGTGACCCAGGGGTAAGACTGAACTTGGACCTGACCTTCGGTTTATGAACTCGACTTAAACTGAAAACATAACATTATCAAGGCACGCGGCACCACATACCCGTCAAAGACAAATCATATCTAAACAAAGTACTATCCATAATTTCAAGTTCAACTTTGACCTTGAATTGACCCATTCTGACCAATAAAAGAATGAATGATCTCAGAGATTAGTTCTACACACCCAAAGCCCCTTCATTTAAACTATACCTATAACAAAAAATCTAACGTATGCACAGTCATGTATACATGTAACAAATTTGACCTTTATTTGAACTTTATGACCTAAACGTGACCTTAAATTGCAAAAATTGCATTATAAATGAATTATACGTCCCTCGAAACCCCTATATACATGTATCATGCACTAATATGTGACATGTAGATCAAAACTTGGGTTTCAATATGGCTACCAGGCGCCATTTTGGATTTATGCAAATTATGAAAATTCCTCAAGGATGCCCTTTGGGCAACAAAGCTGATATTGTTCTAGGACCACATAAGATCACAATTCAACCAAAAAACGTCAGTGTACGCAACTTTTCTAGGTTCGTTATTGACTACACAGGAGTGTCAAATGGACTATTATCTATGAGATTAGTGACGTATAATGATGGATTCTGCCGGAAAGGAAGGTCCACCTTCAGCACTAATGAACTGGTCCCATCTGTTGAATGCACCGAAATACTTTTTGTTGGTGTTTTTGCTTTTCGACTGTATTTCTATTTGGGGAAGTGATTTTGGCTGATGTCATCATCGTATCGATTCCTTATGCTGAGAGTAGAGAAAAAATTAAAAATGCAATCTCCATTACAACCATGCCTCATCGGTATTTGCTATTACCGAATATGCCATTTTTTACCCGTCCTTCATTTTTGTTATACTGGACTCAAATATTTTGATTTCTTTTACAAATGACACGAATTTTTGGTTTATTTTGGGCCAAAATGGAGTAGATTTCCACATGGGTACGATCAGTGTATCGTTTGTATTTTCTTTGACTATTTTATCAATCGATTTGCCAACTAATCTTGGAGGTGGTACCCACCAATTAAAGCAATTTTTCCAACACTGACTAAAGGCGTCCATGCCACTTGTCTGATGACACCACCATCTGGAATTGAATTTGGCACATTTGTTGTTGTATTCATTAGCAAATCTGTCGATATCGTGTGGACCCCATGATCTGTCCAAATTTCTGTATATATATATATATATATATATATATATATATATATATATATATATATATATATATATATTCATCAATATACCAATCATCACTATCTCCCTTTCTGCTCAAACCATCTGCTCTGTGGTTAGTTTCTCTTCTTATCCAGAATGGCTGAATACTGATATTGCTAGATTCACATTCATCATGTATATTGATAGACTGTGATTGTAATTCACTCTTTTTAAGCCTAATTCTCAGAATGGTATCAACGTTCTTGTTTTCAGTGTTTTCAGGCTTCTTATTCTCTCCAAGTGGAGCTTATGACTGACTATTTATTTGACCAGCTTTACATAACTTCCAGTCCTTCCATCTCGGCTCCAAAACCACTGAAAGCTGTTTCTGATGCGTCTGTGAACATATATAAGTACAGTTTGATATTCCATCTACAGTTTTATGTTCCATCTTGTAAGATATGTTTAAATTTGGCCCTGGTAGCATGGTAGTCACATCACTGCAAACCTCTGCAATTTTGCTACTGGCGACCGCTCACAGATTGTTATTTGTGCTGTGTTATTGATATATATGTATATCATCTGGAGTTTTTGTGATTGTATATATTTTATTCTGATGACTTTATAGGACCCTTGAGCTCTGAATAGAAAAGGTACTTTTATTGCGAGTCTTCACTCTTGATATATCGGAACTCACGACTTTTCCTACCCTACATCCATCGGCGGCGAATCGCCTAACAACCGCAATGCATCCGTACGTGCTTATTGGACCGTTGCTACTGTGTTTAGCATTCCAGGCAAATTGCCTGAGATTTAACATCCCATACATGAGCGCCACAGAATGGCAACCCCACATTGATGAGATAAAAGACCGTTTAACATTACTACATCACGATCTTGGCGTGGGCATTGTTACTCCAAAGTCCGCAGCAGATGCCCTAACAAGCACTCTGACAGAATGCTTCAGTGGTCAAGATGAATTTGTTGAAAAGAAACTGAGCGACACGTATATTGAGCACACGTATGTTTGCACCGCTCACTTCGTGAGATGGGCCATTTTGAAATGTTAATGAGAGAATCACTGAACCGGTTCAGTGAGCACCGCCGGACAGATTTGCATCTATAAAATAAATATGCAAATTGTATAATTGGTAATCTCGCTGCCAGATATAAAGATATTCGGGCACCTTACTGCCCTAGTATGAGGGTATTTGCTGCTCGTACCGTATCTGAATCTTGCTAACGAGCAAAAACAAGCCACTTTATTGTCTCTGAAATATGATTTCGCCATCAAAATAAACAAGATAATCATAAAAATTGTTATATTTGGGCACCTTCCTACCCAAAGATAAGGATAGCCGGACATCCCATTGCCTAAATATGAGAATATTCATGCATCTCGCTGCTGAGACATGAGGTTTTTCGCTTGGTAACTTGTTTTTTTTTATTTTACGAGCGAGCGAAGCGTACGAACTTTAGTGCCTCATCTTCATCTCTGAGGGGGGGGGGGGGGGGGCTGCAGTGTAATCACTGTGAAGCAGTGCTCTATAAGAATGGGTTTTAACAATGTTAATATGAATAAATTTTATGGTGATTTTTACATCGTATTTCTACCTCATATTATTTTGTAGGTGTCAGTGTGCAAAGAGGAGAGCCTGGGGGTTTTGGCAAAGGGGAGGGTCACGGGAACACTGAACTAAAGGGGGATTCCTGTGGTCCCAGGGTGCTCATGGTAATGTCACTGCATGGTTCTTGGGGATAATGACTATTATCTCCACGAGATTCTAGGACAACTACCCCTAGACAACTACCCCCTAGGACAATTAACCCCCCAGGAAAAATTACCCCCCCCCCAAAAAAAAAAAAAAAAAAAAAAAAAAAAATGACGATTACCCCGATACCCAGACAACTACCCCAGAATTTTTGGGTAGTTGTCCGGGTGGGGGAGGGGGTGTAATTTTCCAGGGGGTTATTGTCCTGGGGGTAGTTGTCGGGGGGGGGGATAGTTGTCAGGGGGTAATTGTCCGGATACGCTCTATGCATCATACCTTTAGGCGTCCTAAAATACATCAATAGGGTCTAAGACGTGGGCAGAAATTAGGAATGCCTATTTTGACCAAACGAGTCCTTGACCCCTGGCTAAATCTCATCCCCTGATATGATAAATACCCCCGGAAAGCAAATATCTTCCCCTTCTTTCATAACAATTTTTTTAAAAATGAAATAAAGAGTAAGAATGATGAGCAATGTCGATGGAAAGTGTTACTGGGCAGTCCCTTGCGAGCATGACGAGTGTCGATCAGCAAATAAGCTTTAAATGAGCGATTGCCTGAATTAACTTCATTAGATTGAAGGTTTGGGAACAGAAACACACACGTCCTGAACTATAACATGCCTAACTCATTTCAACTATTTAATTGGGAATTTAAAACATTTTTTTTTAGCTTTGGAAAGTAAAAATACAAAAAACAACGTTTGCGCCCTCATTTGCCTTATTAAAGTAGAATCGGCAAATAATTAGCGGCCTTTTGTCCCCAAGCCATGCAATCTGCCAAGATGTCCGCGCCCTCGAAGTGCCTACTGGTCATGTAGTTAACGAACATACGTGAGCATGAACCGAAATCACTAACCCAAGCCCGAAAGTGTAAAAATATCCTTAGGAAAAAGGCGTTCGGAAAAAAACGGAACAGCCGAGGGCAGAAAAGCTTTCAGAGCGGCAGTCAAAACAGTATCATATTTGGGAAAACAGGATAAACAAAATATAGAGCGCATATGGAACAAAAGATATCGAAAGCTGCCTGCGCTGGATCACTCAATGAGGCACCACTGAAGCCACTATTTTCCGAAGATGATGCTAACAAATATTTGGGAGATAAATACAGCAAGCCCAATGTTATTGACATCAGTTCATTACATTGGTTTCCCTACGTGAGTGTTAATTCCCCAGATCGTTATGAGTTTGACATGAGTCCAATTAAACCGAAAGATGTAAAGGCAGTGTTAAGACGCAAAAAAGCTACATCGGCCCACCGTCTGATGTATGGAATGTTGAAACACTTTGACTCTGTGCACCACTTTTTGGCAAGCCTGTACAACTCTTGACTCTGGAGACCCACCTGAAAGCTGGTCAGAATCTAGGGTAACACTTATATATAAGTCAGGGGATACCAATAAGCCAGAAAATTTCCGTATGATTTCATTGACATCCTGTATCAGCAAAATATTCCATCAGATTATTGCTGAAAGATCAACGTCGTATCTTACCGAAAACAATTTCATCGATAAAAAAGTCCAAAAGGCCTTCATTGATGGAGTGAACGGATGCATCGAACATAATATTGTTCTACACGAAATACTGAGGGATGCAAAGTGTAAGAAAAGATCGCTTCACATTACTTTCTTCGATTTGGCGGATGCTTTTGGCAGCGTAAGCCACCAGCTGATTGCATCTTCAATGGAGCGTTACGTAATACCGACGCCCGTTGCGAAATACATAGCAACGCTATATTCACGGCTCAATGGCAGCATGGAAAGCAAAACCTTTTGATTTCAAGCGCGGAGTATTCCAAGGGGATCCCCTGTCTCCCACAATTTTTCTCATGTGTTTCAATCCTATTTTGGAGTACCTGATGGAACAGCAGAATCAGTTCGGATATGCATGGGGGGGGGGGGCAGAAGAATAATAACAACTCCCTACGCGGATGACTCTAATTTAATATCTGGGAACAAACTACAGCATCAAAAACTCATGAATGTTATTAACGATCGATTGAAAAGTATGGGCTTGACTTTGAAACCGAAAAAGTGTTCATCTATGTCTCTGACAAGCGGTAAACCAAATATTGTGAACTTGACTATCGGTAACGAAGTAATATCCTCGGTTCATGGTCAGCGAGTTAAATTTCTAGGATCACGTATTACATTCTCGATGAAAGCTTCTGAAGTATACGAATACCTGAAAGAGAACCCAGAAGTCACTCTCGAAAACATCAACAAGAGTAATATCCGAAACGAATATAAAGTTTGTATACTTACCAGATATGCACTCCCCTCACTTCGTTACATGCTTAACGTTCATGATGTTCATGCCGCACAATTGAAATCTCTAGATGTAATATTAGATAAATATGTTAAGACATGAATAGGAATACCTCAGCGTGGTGCAAATCTTGCTGTGGTACACGATCCCGATTCAAATTCAATTCAATTCAAAATGAACATTTATTTCCATCTTCAATTAAACAATCAATCAACATTCAGAACATTGTATAATAAACTACAGAGTAAAATAAAGGTAGTCGTACAAAAGACTGAAGACTAAATACATGTGGTTCTGGTAACAATGTGGATGGGGGCACACACAGAAAAGCAAAAGCTTGAGTTAGGTGCGCCTACAACATTGAAACAATGAATAACGATACACATGCATGTGCAGAAATTATGCACATGTACATACAATTACAGATGTACAAACAAAGAAACAAAGGAAAGAAAAGAAAAGAAAGAAGAAAGATCCAGGACTGTTATCAAAAGGCTTGTATGGCCCTTAGCATTACTGTATGTGCAATGCTATGATACTCACTACGCATTGCTGCTAATCTCATTATGATGGCTTGAAATTAATAGTTTTTTTAGTTTATACTTAAAGGTATTTACTCTGGGTACATTCCTGACATTCTCTGGTAACTTGTTCCATATTTTGGGACCAGTGAAACGGATATTTTGCTGATAAGCCTTTGTTTTGTGACTTTCCTGGTGCAACCACGAGGATGAACGGGTATGGTAATTATGATAATTCCTATTAAATGAAAACATTTCTGCAAAGTGTGAAGGTTTCATTTCATTAATGCATTCATATACAAAAATAGCTTGTTGTAGTGATAAGATGTCTTTTACAGAGAGCAAATTCAAGTCATAAAATAGTTTGTCACTTCTGGACCTAGGAGGCACACCAGCTATCAATCTTATAACCTTTTTCTGGAGAACAAATAGTCTATTAATGCGAGTTTGACAGGCATTGCCCCAGACAAGGGTACAATATGATAGATACGGGAGAACAAGTGTACTGTACAACATTTTAAGAATATCTGCAGGTACAACCTTACTTAACCTGAATATAATACCTATATTTTTGGACAATTTTCCCTCGACTGCTTTAATATGATAATCCCATGACAGTTTTGCGTCTATGTATACACCAAGGAACTTTGTACTATCAACCATGGGGATTAACACATCATTTAATTTTATTTCTATCTTTTTGGGGTCATATTTTTTACGGTTACAAAATAATATTAAATTACATTTTGAGGGATTGACTGAAAGTCTGTTTGCACAAAACCATGTATACACCTCATGCAGATTTGCATTTACCTGCCTTTGTAGGACGTCTAGATTTTTGTGACTACAAATAATGTTGGTGTCATCAGCATACAGTATATAGGAAAAGATGTCTGATGCCTTCTCAATATCATTAATATATAATATAAAGAGCAGTGGCCCAAGTAATGAGCCCTGCGGAACACCACAAGTTATTCTCTGTGAGTCTGAGAAAGAAGATTTAAACTTAGTACACTAATAGCGATTCGACAAAAAGCTGTTAAGCCAGTTATATGCAGCTCCACGAATACCATAATGGTTTAACTTTGCCAGTAATATATTATGATTAATTGTATCAAATGCCTTTGATAAGTCAATGAACACACCAATTAAATATGAATTGGTTTCATGAGCATCAACAATCTTATTGCAAATATCAACTAGTGCCATTGCTGTAGAGTAATTTTTACGAAATCCGTACTGATTTCTACTTAGTATATTGTGTTTATCTAAAAATTTGACAAGTCGTGCATATGCAATTTTTTCTAATATTTTAGAAAAGCATGACAGTACAGAAACAGGTCGATAATTCATATCGCTTTTATCTCCCTTCTTAAATATAGGGGTAACACAAGCAATTTTTAGATTGTCAGGAAAGATTCCCTGACTTAAAGATAAATTAAAAATATGACAAAGGGGTTCGCATATTAGTTTTATAGCATTCTTAATAATTCTTGGGCTAAAGCCGTCAATGCCAGGGGCTTTACTATTCTTAAACTGTTTTACAATTTTACAAATCTCTGATTCTGTTGTTGGATGAAAAAACACTGTATCAGAACATGGATTTGACAGATAATCTAAGAAATGTTTATTTACAGTAGGTATAACACCATCTAGTTTTGGTCCTATTCTAACAAAATGTTTATTAAAAGACTCTGCAATAATGTCTGGATTACTAATGCCATTACCATTACACTTTATAGTGCCTACCACATCGTCTCGCTTCTTTTTATTAATCAATGAACCAATAAGTTTCCAAGTTGATTTGATATTATTTTTATAGAATGAAAACTTCTTATTATAATATTCTGTTTTCACCTTTTTTATCAGAGCATTCAATTGATTCCGAAAACATCTATATTTCACACCATTGTTTTCAGTTGGCTTACGCAAGACATTTTTATAAAGTTTATTCTTGTGTCTAACCGATCGAAGTAAACCATCAGTCATCCATGGTTTTAACTTCTTTTTAGCATTATTTACAGTCTGCATTGGAAAATGCTTATCATATAAAAGGTGCAATTCAGACATAAAGCTACCAAAAGCCACATTAGGAGTGCTAGCGTTATAAACATTTACCCAGCTATGTCCCTGAAGTTCAACTTTGAAAGCTGTAATATTTTCATTACTGTATTCTCTATTTTGAACAGATAATTTATCGTGTATAACTTTGGACTTATAATTAAAAGCAGATATTTGAAAAATGGGTAAGTGGTCTGAAATATCACTGAACAGTAACCCACTCTCACAAACTGAGTCAAATTGATTGGTTATTATATTATCTATAAGTGTTGCAGATGAAGCCGTTATTCGGGTCGGTCGAGTTATAAGTGGTAAACTAAAATTACTTAACATGGAGTTGACAAAATTTTGAGCATCCCTATTGGTATCACATTTCAAGAGATCAATATTGAAATCTCCCATAATGTAAAATATCTTATTTTCAGTGATAAGGGTGGTCAATAAGGCATCAAGAGCATCAATAGAGTCATTAGAAGTACAATTAGGAGGTTTATAAACAGTGGCTACAACAATATTTTTCCCCTTGCTTTGGTTTATTTCAATAAACACTGAGTCACATAAGTCCTCATTAAGATGCAAGTCCTTCCTATGGGAAAATTGACATGTCTCTCTTATATACAGACCAACACCTCCGCCAATCCTTCCTTTTCTATTTTGGCACAAGAAAGAGTAGTTGGGAAGACTACACATATGACCTGTGTCACCATTGGTTAGCCATGTTTCAGATACTCCAATCACATCAAACTTAAACTTTAGGAGATCTAAGCAAGTTGAAATGGACTCAAAATTTTTGGACAGACTTCTAGCGTTGAAGTGAATACAAGAAAAGCATGTCTCATCAACGACACTCCCAAATTTATCTATGAAGCTATCACTAGTATAGTATTGAGATTCTATGTTCAAGTCATTCCAAAAAAATTCATCAGAATCCAAGTCTGCATTTCCGGCATTTATATTGTTGCACATTTGAGAAATATTAAATTGTAAATTTTGCAATCGGTTCTGGATCATGTGAATTCCTGCATTATATCCTAGGTCATACAAGGCAGCATTAAACAGCTCATCATCAAGATGATTAAATGGCAAGACAGGGGCAAAGTATTTAGAGCAAACATTGAAACATGTATTCCACTGAGATATATGGACATATTGTTTACATTCAGAGCAGAGGAAACTATTAATCATATTTTGATCAGCCATTTTTTACACAGAGTACAGATAAAAAAGCAGCCTTATTTATAAGTTGCACACAAGTACTGCTAGCTTTTCTGGAGTTGAGATACATATAACAGTTGGCATAGACATATAAAATACTTAGAGTAAGGGGTTGCCACAATGCATGTGGCTGAAACGTAAGATAAGAAATATACATGTACATGTAGTGACATACAGAAACAATTCTGTGAAGGTGACAGAATAAAAACATATTAACAATGTGAACTCTCTTCAAACCAGTGCACAAGAGTCTAATGGCCTGGATTCCAAGACCCCGGAATATTTTCATTACTAGAAACTGGAACATCAAAGTTATTTAAAGTTTTAAACCGTCACTGAATGGGCTTAATGTAAAACAGCCATAAGCTCTAGGTTCAAACTGATGATAAGAACAATGGGAAAGAAGTAACAATATTGCTTAGTCCTGGTGCCGAGTCTAAATGCATCAATCGTGTAGCCAGAGTCTGTGAATATATTCATGAACGCACATGAATGTAGCCTACAGGAGTACCAGTATTAAATTCAGCATGAGTAAGGTGCATGTAAATGGTTCAGCAGTCATCAGACATAGACTAACTTTAGGTATTATGTAGGTACATGTACCGTACTTCCGAACAAACACTTCACTTGGTAGGTGACTTGACTCCGACTTGGCAATGATATCCATCAAGACATCGTGGCTATGAAAAATAATAATAATAAAATTGAACTAAGCTTCATGGGCCCCTCTACAGTGGTAGCAAGACCATCAGCCATGTTGCCACGGACTTCTCGCTGCTCACGGTAGAAATCGGCTGGTAGACCCTTCCTTGTACGCCATTTCCCTGCTGAGAAGTGGAGGAATATCCCCGCTCGATATGCATCTGACACCTCCTTGCTCCACTTCCGCTTATGATCCATATCCTGCTTGGTCAGGTCTTCAATAATATAGAAGGGAACATCTTTCAGCTTCTGCCGCTTCTGAGACAAGATGAGACGCTTGTCTTGGTAAGAAAGAAGCTTAAATAGCAAGTGTCTGGGCTTTCCTTCAGCAGCGTTACCGTCACGGTGAGCACGCTCAATACGTGGGCTCTTCAAACCAAAGTACTGATCCAAGAGGGCAGCTACTTTTGCAATGGGGTTTTCATCTTCCTCCTCAGCCAGCCCAACAAGCCGAAGGTTGTTCCTCCGTGAAAATCTTTCCAACTTATTACTGGCTTCCTCAGCTTTCTGAAGCTTGTAGTGAAGATCGTCAAGTTTTCTGTCCATGGCACTGACTTTTTTCTCGAGCGGAGTCACTCGCTGTTCTAGCTCAGAAGTACGGTTAGCTTGAAATTCGAGGGCAGCTTCAAAACTAGCTAGCTTAGCCTGTATGTCCGTTATACCACGGCGCACGAAGGCCTCAAAATCTGCAGTGTCGCCCGCGTTACCGTCGGGCGTACCGTTGGCTTTGCGAGTGCTAGCGTTCCCGTTGCTAGGCCCGGACGTACGAGGCATGATGAAAGCAAATAAAATGTTCAAAGATTCACAGAGCAGTTAAATATCTATACATACCAAAAGTACATCATAGTTATCACTGTTTCTCAGAGACTAGTTCCTGATGTTCTATTAAAAGGGAATCCAAAATAGTCAACAAAATGTGAAAATTTTCCGGAGCCCAGGAGGCCGGTGAACACCCGTCAGTCCGCCATTTTTTTTTCGATGGTCTTAACATACCTACCATTTCCGACCTCTACCGAACCTGTCATTGCCTGGCTTACAGCAGATCCAGGATCAAAGGCGATGATATCGTCAACCACGCCCTCGACCGTAGACTAGAGAGGGAAAGAGGATGGTCACGGCAAACGTCCTTCACATTAGACGCACATGAAACTCACTTAAAAATACCGGAAATCGATTATCTATAATTTACCTCAGAGTTTTATGAAGTTTATTGTTAATGCAGCCATAGATAGTCTCCCTACAAACAATAACCTGTACCGTTGGGGAAAAGGAATCTCAGATAAATGTAACCTGTGTAATTGTACTGGTACCTTACATCACGTTCTCAATAATTGTGAAAAAATGCTCGACCGATACACCTGGCGCCACAACAACATAATACACATCATGCTCAAAAACATTAAACCCACTTCAAACAACACCACAAAAGTTTACGCAGACATCGAAGGGGAGTGGGGGCACTATACCACCAAACGTAATACTAACACAGCAAAAACCAGACGTATGCCACATTGACAACAAAAACAAAGCCATCACTATCATCGAACTCACAATACCATTCGAAACAAACACTGACAACTCACATCAACGTAAACAAGACAAATACGCAAGCCTCACACACGACATTACGGCAACAGGGTGGAAGAGCAATCTACTGTGCATTGAAAGGTGGGCTCATAACCCCACAAAATAAATGTCGCCTTAAAGAACTACTCAAATTCAGTAATCATTCAGGTAGGTATCCAGACTTTAGGGACCAAATAGTTAAGACCGTTCTGTTCAGTTCATATGTAATATTCCAATGAAGATGTGAGCCAGCATGGCAAATTGATCAATACCTTAAAGTGTAATTAATCTGATCATGCTAATGGAATTACGAAGTCTTCAAACTGTTTGAATGTATTATTATTATAAGATGATTACTCTAAATATACTATTGCAATAGAATACCCCAAATATTATTGTAATAGAATTACCTAGTTAATGATTATAATGAGCTAATTAATTCTAATTGAATACCCTTTTATACACAAGAGAGTTTAATTCATTGATCATGTTAATAGAAATACGAAAGTTTTGTAAACTCTCTAAATATACTATTATAGTTGAATTATTCTCAATATATTATTATAATAGAATTATTCCAAATATATTATGACAGAATTATCCCAAATGTATTGCTATGGTAGAATTTACTCAGTTTGATAAATAGAATTAGCTATTTATAGCTAAATATCTTGTTTAATACAAGAGAGTTAATTGCAGTATGGTTCTATCTTCTTTCTCTTCCTTCAAAAACACACTCTTTCTCTATCTCTCTTTCTCGCTCTCTCTCTCTCTCTCTCTACCCCGTTGCTCCTCGTTGCCACGTGTTATGTATTGCATTATGTTATGGTATATTGGGCATACTCGTGATATAGGCTCCACCATACCCTAAACCTAACCCTAACCCTAATCCTAAACCCTACTCTAATCCTTAACCCTAATCCTAGAACCTAGCCCTAACCCTAAAACCTAAACCTAATCCTAATCCTCATCCTAAACCCTAATCCTAACCTTAATAATAAACAAAAATGACAACATAAAATAGAATTTTGCATGATGTTTAATAAAGACGTGATATACCACCTATGTTCAAACCATTCTATCCATAGGCATTTTGCAACCAGAAATTGATCTTTTCTTTTGCCTCATTTCCGACCTTTATTGGTGCTTGCCAACTGGCTTTCGTATTTAGACTGTTGCATATTTATGTTGTTCGTATTTGAATTATCTGACCCATTGCTGTATGCATTGAACTGGGTGCCGTTGCATAAAACTTGCTATTATAGTAACTTTGCTATTATAGTAACTTTTCATGGAATACTGGATTTCGATTGGCTCTTGAGCAACGTTACCATGGTAGTTACCATTGATGGCAAAGTTACTATAATAGTAAGTCTTTATGCAATGGCACCCTGATCTCACCGGCAATTTTTGCCAACTCTTTCACATGCACTATGTCATTGTTCTGCTGTAATTTATTAAGCAAAATCTTTAGTGATTCTTCAGGTTCTCTACTCTTTTTGGAGTGCTACACACTTTGTTTTATGATGTGACCCAGTTTAGTCCAAGCCATGTTTGTTTTTTTGTTTTATTTTTTTGTTTTTGTTTTGTTTTTGTTTTGTTTTTGTTTTTTATCATTATTTTTTTTAAAATACCAATTATAAAATCAAGTATAAAATCTTCTCTGACCTGTTTGCTCAATTCTTTGGCAAATGCTTAATTTTTGCAAACAGATAATCCATCATCCATATGCATAACCACTTTATGCCATTGTGTTCTCCAATGAGAAATATTCATGAGAATATATCCTGCTGAGGAAATGCCGAGTGATAGAACATTGATGTACAAAATACCTTCTTTGATTTTCGTAATCCCAAGCAAACAAAGTAGAACTATGTCCTCTAAATATCTTAACATGGGGATAAGCAGATTTGAGATCAAATGTGAACAAAAATGCGTCTTTTTCTGTCATATTTGTATATATGTATATATATATATATATATATATATATATATATATATATTTTTTTTTTTTTTAATTTCTTTTTTAGGAGATAGCGCGAACGCAGATCTCCGCTACCATTATTATACGCCCGAGTTCCCCACGTTTAAGCTAGCTGTAGTTCGTTGGCAAGCCTCGCTTTTTTGATTTTTTGATTAAAAAAAAAAAAAAAAAAAAATTGCTTTTACCTTTATATGTGACCTTTTGTTTGAAAAGGTGTGGATTGCTATTTCGACAATCAAGAAATGACCGCATTTTTTCTTTATTTTCTGCAACAGTTGGCGGATTTATTACTTTCTGGTTTCTCGTAGACTTCAGGAACGTAACCTTACTTTATAAGATTATCTATTTCTTTTTCAACAAATCCGTTATTTCGAAGGGCCGAACTGTTATTCTTACTCTCGGACTTTTGAGGAAATGTTATGAGAGGTAGATTATAACCCTCTGAAATCACATGTAATATACGATGATTGGTTCCAATTTCTTCCCGCTTTTCTTTTGCGGCTTTTAGCCTTCCAACAAGAGTTTTGAGTTTACAACTCGGAGTTTATCTCGATTACTGTATTTCTTTCCCCGTTTGCAATTGCATTGTCGTTATTCTGCGAATTCACATTTTCAAATTGAACATCAAATTCGGATTCACTTATCTTTTCGTTTCTTGCTTTCCTGTTGGATGCCACGTCCCTGCATTCGAACCGCCAATGACCAAACTTCTCACAAGCGAAGCAGGCCCCAGTTTTCCTCTTGAAGTCCCAGTGCTCCCCGTTTGGTTTCGTGTTGAACCACGACGAAATAGGCGTTGGCCCCTTCTCAATGTTATACGGGAGAGAGTACGAGGAACAAATTTCTTTCGTGTTGCATGACTCATCTTTCGCCTTGCCCTATCTAAAATCGCGATGTCTGTCGAATCCATGTTGTCTCTGCCCCTGGCTCCGTCAAGGTGTTGTACGAAGGTCTGACAAAGCTAGAATGGCTACCACGCCTTCTTCCCTCTCTAGTTATGCCTTTCTCAAAATTCCCTACTCTTCTAATACTATCGCTTCCACCTGCCTAAAATATTCAAACCCTTCAGCTTCCGCGGGCTCGTGGCAACTCGCCACAGTACCTGTTGCGTAATCATTCATGAATACGCATATACAAATTTTTCCTGCTCTACGATGTACCGCAGGAAAATACAATTGTGCACATTAATATCGAGTATACATTGCTTTTTATACCATACCTTTATAGTTTCATTGTAACTGATAATTGCGCAATCTATTCAAAATACATCAGGGGCATTAGTTTTCCACGATACTGAATGATCTGGATAAAATTTAGAAAGTCAACGTAACTCTAACGACTTCCATGGACTATGCTGTTTGGGGTATAACAAATGTTTCACCCACAGCATTTACTGGGCATAAGCATAATTCTCAGGGACTGAAACTGGAGTTTAAGTTAAACCGGAGTTCAGAATACCGGCCTGGGTCTTTAAAATACTTCAGCTTTACTAATAGGGCCATTCACTGACTTTTTAAATTATCAGGTAAAACAGAAATATTCAACTTACCAAGAAAATATACAGCCTTTTGCCCTAAGGCATATATATATATATATATATATATATATATATATATATATATATATACAAGTTTCCATGGAACAAATTCAACTCATTCAAAATGTATGTTTGATCTTTAATTATCTATCCTGTGTCTAACTTTTTTTGGCGAATATTCATTTTCTAAATTTTGTTCTTTTCTCATGGATGCAACATATATCTTGTTCTTTTTTCTCCATACTCTGCTCACTTAATTCTAGAATGTATAATTGCTCCAACAGTTTCATTTAATATCTAAAATCTTATCTTATTTGGAGTGAAGGTCTTCTAACTTACCAATTTATCTTGTGAAACATTATCAGTTACTCCATTTGATTGAGTCATACATTGTGATGCAATTTCTCCCTTCACCTTCTTCCTGATAGTATACTCCATGCAATATCCTGTTATGGTGCATTTAAAGGGAAAGTCCACCCTGATATCCACTTGGTTTTAAAAGAAGCAGAAAAAATAAGGAAACAGATCAGTGAAAGTTTGAGCAAAATCCGATGAGAAATCAGAAAGTTATGAATTAAAGTTGTAATCAATCAAAGGCAAATTGGCAACTCCGTGACATATCTTGCGAGCTCATATTATTATCATTACTTAGCATTTGGCGTGACCTTTGCCTGGAAGGGGAAAAGCCCCACTCCCCAATACTGAGTAAACATGATGACGTACATTATGGTCATTTGGCCAAGGACTCAAGGTTGACCAACTCCCAAAAGAGGGTTTGCCCATTATATAAAAGGGGTTCACTTATATAACTGGGCGTCGTGGCGTGCGTCTGTAATGCAGCTAACAGTGGAAGTTATAAACTGATTCAGCGGACCCAGGTTCGAAACTGAGTCACGTCTTTCGGATGGTGACGTTAAAGGTCCGTCCCCAGACGTAAATAATCATATCTGATTGATACGCTCTGTTAAAACCCAATTACACACACACACACACTCCAGGCAGAACAGATTCCAGATTTACTTTAGAGATTATTCCAGACATCATTAGAGTACAGTCACCATTAGACCTACTCTAGATTTTGAATAATCTGTATCATTGTATCTTCAGCTGTATGTATCATCTGTAAATAAATACAAAGCTCTTCGAACTTCAACTTTGTGTCACCAGTTCATCATATTATGTACTCTTTCTGTGTCCGAAAAAGCAAATAACAGCATATCCGATCCCTTACACAACAATATCACCATACATAAATCAAGCAAAATATGAGGTAAAGAATTCTAGTAACACTCAGTTTTTAAGACCCGCTTCCTAAATATAAATGAAAACAAGTCTGAAAGTCAAATTATAATAGAGTACATTTAAAACACAAAAATAGCAATTAAGTAATATCCACAAATTGTATATAAAATATCGAAAAAGTAAACAGCACGCTGTGCATGTCAAATTACAAAGTATACTCATGTAAAGGCTTTGTAATACGATATTAAATTCTTGATCAATAAGATTTCACCTTTATCCATAAACATAAATGTGTGCAATCCTATTGTTGTCAATGATGTCCAATTGCCAATATGTTTACATAAAATACATGTATTCAGTTTTGTGAGTTCATATCATAGTGTATCATAGCTTACCTTCCCACTACATTGAAGCTATTGAGGTTACAACTGTGGAGTTGAAAAAAAAAATCACCAGTTTAACATCAGAGTGATAGAGTGTATTATTCAATTTTTCGTTGAATACCTGTTAAGTTATACATTATATTCATAGAGATAACCCCTCTCAGCATATATTCCTTCAACTTGAGCAAGGTGATATTAGTTGAACAAAAATCGGGACGTCGCTAGGCACAACTAGAAACCTAGTGACATATTCGGCAAAACAAATAAAGTAAAAAAAAAAAAGAGGTAATGAATAATAATAATCATCCCTGATCTTTATTTGGGAATATTAGATTTACCACCAATACCATAACTGACTATGTATTACATCTAACTTACACCGATGCTGAATCCTTGACCTTCAAAGCAAGCTCCGTTACAAAAAACAAAACAAAACAAAACAAAACAAAACAAAGAGGAAACATTACATCTATTTGCATACCGGTCGTCATGGCAGATGGAATTGATATAATCATATTTCTGTTAATTCAAGCCATGTGGAATATCATTCTAAACACGATTTCCAAGTTTCATTGAATAATGATCAAGATATAAAAAGTTACAGCCTATAAGGTAAAAGTTCTTGTGGTCGATGTGTTAACACATCAACAAATCTCACATTTCCACAAAACAGTGGTTTTTATGATGTATTGGAGGGTACTCTGCTAACAAGGAATTAAAATGTCAATTACCCAAATGGTGTTTACATACATCCAAGAGATATGCAATATCATTCTACTGTCTAAATATTTTTTGGAAGCCATATCAAAACTAAAGTTTAAAAATCAATCAATTTTCAACCCCAAATATCGAAAACTTCTCAAAATCGGTTTGTATGGAAATAGACGGTTGCCATGGCAAGAGTTAGTAAGGTAAATTCGTTTGGTTGGTATGGAATGTGTGTAATATGATTCTTAATACGATGACCAAGTTTCAATGAAATCTGATAATCATACAAAAAGTTACAGATGAAGAGATCAAAAAGGTACAATAGGACCCCCTACAAAATTGAATAAATGCCTATTTTTTGTCACCTTGGGCGCCATCTTGATTTTCGCCATGCTAACATTTTGAATATCTTAAAGTACAGTATAAAGAAGATAAAAATGTTGGTTTCGTTTAGTCTTGGTGGGGGTACACGGATACCCCTCTTAGATACCCTGCTAATTTGAATTTAGAATTATGGCAGTACATAGAATATGACTAATTTTTTTTTTTTTTTTTTTGGGGGGGGGGGGGGGAGGTGCACTGAGCTTATCATTTGTAGCCCAAATTTGACAAATAAATGTAAAGGCGAAGAATGAATGCTACTGAGCTTTAGATTTTCTTTTTCCATTTTCAACCTCTAAATTATGATTTCTCAGACATTTTACCAATTAGAAAAAAACAAAAAGCAGCGGAGAACTGTAACTGAGATTTAAAGTTTATTTCAAATTTTTAACATTTGAAAAAAAAAAATATTATTTACATCTTCCTTTTAATGATAATCTTGAAGAAATGATTAAAGGAATTTAGCTTGGTAACGAAAGGTTGGGATATTATTCAAATGTTGAACTTTTGAAGATGGTATTTTAAACACTTTTTCTTAAAGGGGGGGGGGGGGCGAAATGTCACAAGATCATGATTAGACCTACATCCTAGGAAGCAGAGCAGGCCGAATGTTGTTTATTTGTGTGTTTTTTCTCTCGAACTTTCAGCTCATAAAAGAGCCATTTATAAACTACATATCAAGGTGCGGAATTACTAGATCCTGAAGAAACAGCTGGGATGGAGTAAAGCGACCGAGTTAAAAAAAAAAAAGCATTTTACATCCCTTAAACACTATTTCTAATACACTTAACCTATACGATTGGGGTCATAGTGTAAGGTCTATGATTTTATTCGTTTTTCCACTTTCTCTTTGTCTCTTTCGGTTTTTGTTTTTGTTTTTTTTTTGCGCCCCTTCAAATGCCTCCCTGGTGACGTGCCCCTCTGCCTCTCTTTAGATGCGCCATCGTTTTTAAAAACTCCAGCGATAGGGCCTTTAGGCTGTGCGAATGGCATTTTCACGGACTCGGGGGACCCCCTCCCCACCAAAAGGGGAAAGAGAAAAAAAAAAGACAAGGAGATGGGAGAGGTAACGTGGCAAAAAGATCATAAGACTTCTCCCACACAGTGGCGTATCTACGGGGGGGGGGGCAGAGGGGGCACATGCCCCGGGCGGCACTTGAAGGGGGCACAAAAACGCAAAAAAAGAGAAAGAGAAAGGGGAGAAAAGGAAGGGAAATTGGAGCCTTATAGATTCTCCCCCAATCCAGGGTAAAGTGCATAGAGCAAAGTGTTTTTAGAGACCCTATCAGAAGAGGAAAATAAATTAAGACCAATTACACATCAATGGAAAGCTTATAAGCCACATAATACAACAATACCTGTTGCGTGTGATTTCGTTGTCTGCCAGGAGAGTAATCGCTCTCGAAACACTCGAACTCGAAAGCTTCGAAAACGGGCAGCTATCGACGTCCAAACAGGCTTGGATTGATGACGTCGTATCGTGTAGAGCTGCGCTGTTGACGTGTGCGCATAATTGGGATTCCCTGCGTCTACACATAGGAAAGTGTGTGGTGTTCACTTCGTTTCGTTTTTGTCAAAGTCATGATTTTAGTATTGTTAACGAGTTTCAAATGACAAAAAAATAACATGAGTATTGTTTTAAAATATTTCACTGCATCTTTGATCTTGCCAAACCTTGGTAACTCCGACCTGCAGCTCGTAAATGCGAGTGAAACAGAAGTTCAGCGTCTTTGCAGCTGCACTGAAGTGAAAGTACGAAGCGGGATTACAGCTCGCTCCCAGCCGGGCCGGGCCGTTCGGTTACAGGCGGCTAGGCACTATACATGTAATACTAAGTGACAAGCGATGTCTTGCAGACGATTTGCGAGAACTTGAAATTGAGGCTAGATCTGAATTAACAGTTACAACTAATTTACATTCTTGTAAATTTCAGATTTACATGTAGGTTAGAATATTGTCTTTCCGCGATTTTGTAGGGTACTAAGTAAAGCTGAAATCGGTTTTCAGCTTTCGCAGATTCCGCAAAATCTCCTACATTTTATCCGGGCTCACCGTGGGGCGAGTGTGCATATATTCCCATGCACGCATCTACACGCCGCCTCTCACCCGAATTATCGTCACTATAAAACTATAGCTAGGTCACTTAGGGTAAAAAAAAAATTGATTATTGTGACACGGCGGACAAAAGCACCATTTTTGGTGTGAAGCTTCCTTAGGGTATATAACATGATTTTAGTCTAGAAGCCCTCTCGAAATATGTCCGTAACCATGGCAACGGGCAAATATCCAAGATAACCGCCATTAATTATTCTGGTCTTCTGCCACGTAAGACAAAATCCTATTTTGTGACGCCCAATAGTAGTATTTTTGGTGTGAAGCTTGCTTAGGGTATATAAAATAATTTTAGCCACGGAGCACGTATGTTTGGGCCGCTCACTTCGAGATTGGGGCCATTTTGAAAGGATCCAGGGTAACTCGGCACTACGCTAGGGACATTTCGCACTCAGCGTAAAATCGAGTTAGCCAAGAGAGCTGAAATGATCGCAAATACTTGTAAGAATTTTTGCATTGAGTGATATGATCTCGATAATTTCATCTGACAACAAATTTATGCTTCCTATGAAATTATTTAACCCGAAAAGATTGTTTATATCAAATGGATGGCGGCCATTTGGTTTTTTGCATTTTACTCGACCACCTTTAAAAATTATGGAGGGCTCCTCGACTAATATTGATAAGTAGGCCAAAAGGAGTGTTCATGCCAACTTTGGTGCTTTTGTCCGCTCTGTCAGGAAAATTTCCTTAAATGACCCTACTACTAGTATCACTAGACAGAAAAAAATCCGTCTGTTAGGAGGAGTTTTATAAAAAAATTCTGACTTTCGAGGCTTTCCTCCTAGGAGAGGGATTCTGTAAAGCCAGACGTAGTGTCAGCGGAGCATATCCCCGAACGAAATAGACTGATTTTTCGGTCTATAGTATCACTTGCCTCATCGCTGGTGTCTTCCTCATGCACCCTCTATCCCCACTGCTGTCATCCTCTTCGTAATACAATGATATGATCAAGTCATCTTGATCCTGTTCATGACAATTTGACAAGGTCATTTTTTTACCCTCAATAAGAATTTTTTCAAAACAAAATAAACTTCGCTATAGGTTCTACTCTATTGTTTGCATACGCATATCTTACGAGTGATCAGTTGGCCGGCAATCATCTGCGAGCCGAGAGCTAAGGTCTACATTGGATGACGTCATGAAGATAGCAGCCCATTCGACTATTGTTGACACTTTTTATTTGGGAGGGGGCGGCTCAGTGAAGTTTCGATCTGCTTTTGTGCAATACTGAAAGGGAAAATAATTGTTATCTATAAATACTTTTTATACGTCTCCTCAGCTTTCCATTGATGTATAGTTGTATTGGCTTTAAAAGATTTAAACGTTATAAGGGAAACATTTCTATAGCTGCTCCCCAAGTGAAGGATATTGTGCATAAGTGGCGTTTTAAAGGGTTTAGTATTCGCATTAGTTGCTTTGCTCCCTAGCGTATAATTTTCATAAGAATCTTGTTCATCTTTGCACCCCCACCATAACACATGATATCGTACATACAGTACATTAGCAATTTCAAAGGTTCAACTTAAACACAAAGAGAAGAAACAAGGCCAACTTTTGATTGCCTTGCTAAATACCTCGATTATATTTCTTCTGGTATTTTGCGCCCCAAAATGTAGAAAGAAATTTTAACCCTTTTGAGACGACGGGCTTCTACAGAACCCGAGCGAGGTGTTCAGTCTGTGACGGAGGGCTTCTACAGAAGCCGAGATTTATGCCTAATATGTTGACAAAGTTTTCTAGCGACTATCAGCTCTTATGCGCTAAAATTCTTAGTAGTATTATGTAGATATATTCATTCACAATACCCGTTTAAAAAAAAATGAGGTTACGTTGAAAAAAAATCGAGAAAAATAGATTTCGTTTCAACTTTACCCGAAATTCTTGTTGGGATCGTAAATCCCGTATACCTAGAGACGAACGCGTACGTGTCCGCTCCGATCACGTGATATCATCGCTTTCGGCCGGCCACGAAGAGTATGCGTTCTTGATCTTGACGACATACAGGCTACAGCTCGACTTCGCTCCTTTTAATCCAACTTCATAAGAAAGGATCCTTTCATTTTATAAATTGAAATTGACCGATTTAGCGCATCATTCAAGAATGGACCTTTCAAAATGAAATGCTTTTTTCAAAATGAAGCGCTTATCTCAGCTGAATGGACCATGCAGGCCCCACTCTAATAAGAGGAACAAAAGAATGCCAAAGCAACTACTATTAAAAGGAAGATTAGCGTTTTCAAAGAAGAGGTCAATCTACTGAATACATGACAACACAAAGAGCCACTCGCTTTAGTTTGTTTATGATTCTCGTCAATATCAACCACAACTGTTGTGTTTCGGTTTTTGCTTCTTTCCTCATTATCTCGTAACATACAGTGAATTACTATACTCTCAATATCATGCTCTTTTTCTGCTGTTCTCTTTATTTTCAAATTGATCAAACTCTTAGATACGGCGAATAAGTCCTTATTAGCCACACCCCTTCAAAAGAAAAATTGCATGCAATGCGGAAATGAAACGCACTGAAACAAAGTTCTAATTGCACGAACTTCCTGACGAATTCAGAGAGAGAGAGAGAGAGAGAGAGAGAGAGAGCGGCATTGAGATGTAGCCATTACCATCGGTTGCTATACTATCGGGATTTTTTTAAACACATTTTTTTTTATCGCTTTAGTTTGTTTATGATTCTCGTCAATATCAACCACAACTGTAAACAAAGTTCTAATTGCACGAACTTCCTGACGAATTCAAAGAGAGAGAGAGCGGCATTGAGATGTGACAAAGTATTATTTTGTTCCAATCACTGTCATTCATTTCTTTCCCATTACAAAAAAAAAAAAAAAAAAAAATATCAAATATGCGTACACAATTTTAATTATTATTTTTTTATTGATACAGCAACTACATAGGAAAATAATGTTGAAATAGAGATGGATAGATAGAGAAAAATAAACGAATGAAGCGGGAGACAAAAACTAAAGCAAATAATTACGACAAATTATGAGAAATGAAGTCGAAAGTGAATAGGATTATTTTTATCTTACTGAGTAACATAATGTTCATCTGAAAATTCAATTCCCTGAATGGGCCTATACCTGTTTGCATATTTAAAAGAAAAAGCATTTAGAGTGATCATGTCACAATGTTGGTCAGAATGCGTTGGAAACTCATGTGAAATGTAGGGCCTATGACTTGGGTGATAATATGCCGAGCATTAGCAGACGACAATGGGGCCAATGAATGGGGTATCGATCGAACCGCGCGTGCGACGGCGCTTACGCAATTTGTATTGTAAGTGTATTGAGAAGGAAGGAAGCGAAGCTTCAACAAAATAAGACGGCTTTTCCCCTCTAAAATAACAAACCTTATTTTTTGTTTCGATAAACAAAACTTATATTTTTAGAAAGAGAAAAGTCTGACCTTTCATGTTTGCATTTACTAAAAATGACGGAAATGACCGAGTGAGGTGCAATGAGCAATTAAAGTAGAAAGCACCGCCAAATTTCCCATTACCGGCAATGTAACCGAAATCGCTCCGTCACAGGGAGAACAATCGCTGCGCGCGGGCTCGCACTCAAAGAGTTAAAAAAATAAAAAAATATTTAAAAAAAACTGGGATTTTTCAAATGTTCCGAAACTTTAACAAATACCTTAAAGCTAGTTTGCTGTGTTTCCTTTTTTCAAAGGGTACCATGAAAGTAGAAATTGCATTTCTAAGGTAATAAACTGTACAAAAATTACTCCTCAGTCGCTTTGCCCCTTCGCTTGTATCTATGAAACTTTGGCTGCCAATCCCTGTAAGAGCATTATAATCATTTCAAATTGTGTTCATGGCCCCAGACGACATAATTCCTAGATACGCCACTGCTCCCACATTGTTTTATTCTCTCGCATTTTAACCACCATTATTAACGTTGCCACCTCATGGCTGGACCCGCAAAATTCGACTGGGCTGTGCAATGGTTATCTTGACAACTTGAGATCCACCAACATGACCAATATAAAGACGAAATGGCTGGCTGCGCTGCATTAACAAAAAAAAAAATAAATAAATAAAAAATAAATATTTTTTTATATTTATATGTTTTATTGAATCAATAGAAATTTCAACATTTACAAGTAATTAACATAATCACAATGATTAGGAAAACAAAATAAATAAAAAAAATAAATATGTTGGCTGTCGGGATAGATGCTTGGCACTGGCAAGATGCTTTCGGGTTGTGTGCCTGGTCGATTATGGATCCTCGGTTGAATTTCGGGCCTACATTGGTCCCCGATATAGTTTAAACAATAATTTTTGGTAGGTCTGTTGTCGGTCTGGGTGGTGTGACTGCACCTGTAGCTTGCAGAAATGGGCAAAAACAAAACAAAAAAATAATAAATAACAACAGTGGACAACATACTGGCCTGTAAACTTTTGGTTAAGAATTTACCCAACTGATTGTGGGTAATAAAGATGTTATGTGGCCTGGCAAATTAAATTGCCCAACAGCTGTTCATCAATCACATTTTGCCCAACTGTCACTTTGCTCAGTTATTAGTTATATTTGCAGTCGGATAATTATTTGCCTAACTAATCTTAGCCAATGAAATATTATCGGTGGTTTACCAATTTGGGCAATAATTGCCCAACTCTGCTTAAATTTATGGAACTGATTGGGTAATGAGTACTATGTAGTCGGGCGAATTCCTTTTCCTCAAACCTAGGTTTTAAAAATTAATAAAATACAGATGTATCCCGAATATTCTTCCAAACCTGTGTAGCAAAATGTCTTTACGGGTCTTAACCTTAACCTATCATATCCTATCCTAACTTATCCTATCCTAACCTATCCTATTCTATACCTATCATATCGAACTAGTCAAATCAAATGCCAGCTGTTGTATACCCCCTAAAATTTAAAGACCGGACTTTTCTAGGTTCATAAAATGTGAAGTCGACCTATATACAATACGACGAATTACAACGCACTTCCAGCTCAATATCTCGTTATAATTTCCATTTCCCTTTATGAATCCTACTCCTTCACTACTGTATTATCCCTGATTCGTCCAAACCAGGAAATGACAGTATCTTTCAAAAGTAAACGACACCAAACCAGGAAAAGACGGCATACAGTGTTATATATATATATATATATATTTAATGGCACTTTAAGTTGAATTCTTTCTTTAAAACAATGTCCCCGTTATTTTCCACGTTCATTGTAGTTTCTAGAAATTCTCCACCACTTTAAAAAATATATATATATATTCTGTATACCTTTTTCGTTCCCATTTCTTGTCTAAAGAAAACGAAAAAAAAAAAATCAAGAAAAAAATTGCCTTTTCGGTTTCTCTTTCAGCAAGTGCCTTACTTACTCAATCAATTGTGCATTGTTTGGTTATTACGCAATTATATTTGCTTGATTCTTTTACACACAGTACCGATATCACACACCCGATTAAACTTCCCACAATAATCCATCCAGTATCCAGTATCTTTTTAGCTATTCCGAAGACTATTCAATGTTGTACTTTCCTTTGTTTTTTGTCAATATAATTTTGGAAATTTCCATAATGTAGAAATGGAAGCTAGAATAATACTTATTTTGATATTTTACTTACCTTGGAGGTTAGGCTATTGGAATTCCTTTTTACAATCCTTTATTATTTTTTCCCCCAGTGGTCATTTACTTCCAATCCATATGTTCAAAAGATCCTCTAAATAAGTAGAACAGAGCCATTGGCGAAATTCCCGGCGTACTGGCTGGGGGGGGGGGGGGGGGGGGGATGCGTCCCCCACTATTTGGAGGACGATATGATATCGAATGTCTCTCACGATTTTTGTTTGGTTTTGTCCTATAAGATATGAAAATGGAACTAATATGAGAGCGAACCCCCCCCCCCCCCCAAAAAAAAAAAAAAAAAAAAAAAAATTATATAAATAAGGTAGCTTAGCGAAATGTAGTGGTGCATAAGCACGGGGTTTTCAACAAAAGAACTCAAGCGGCCAATCAGCGACAGCGTTTCTCGCTTCCGGGATTTTAGCCCCTGGGGAACGAAGACTCTGTGTCTGACAAAAGCGATCCCGTCTCCTGGTGCTGAAAAGCCGCGATTTATTTTTGGTCTTCTCTGGAGACCCGTTAAAACGCTATAGCCCCCTCTACGGCTACATTATTGTGTACTTCTACGTGTTTTTCTCTACGCGGCAAACCACTATCATGACAGGTCAAGTCTGCGGGACACATTCATGATGATCCGTTGTATTAAATTTTCTCAATACGTATCTATCTGTTCTTGTATTTATATACTTCGATAAAAACACTTGTAAATAACAATCTAATTGTTTCGGTCTATCTTACTGGGGACTCTAAAACTATAGCATTTACTAAGAGCAGTGAGTCTATCAGTATCGAAATTCTCTGTCTTTTAAAAATATTTTCAATATATATTTTCATGGTAGGCTAAAATCAGTATGTGGGCTTTATCGTTTGACGAGGGAATTCAAGAGGAACATCGATTTGAATACCGTTTTAAACATGTTTTCCTCATGAAGAGTATTATTGTTTACTCATAAATATTATTTATTTCTTCTTTCATGGTTAAAACCAATATCCGAGAGAGTCTGGATCATTATTACGAAGTTAAAAGTATTGCGTGCCTTTCAAATATATTGCTCTTATTGACTTCAATTATTTCTGCCCATCACCTTTTTCTGTCAATGACCTCTTCCTAATTGAGATCCCAATCTCCATCAGAATTTTGTGCAGTAATATATGCGCCCACAAGTATAAAGTGCTTGAAATAGTAGGTAAAAGGTTCGAAATTCGAAGGAAATCGTAATTTCTGATTGCCTTGCTTCAGTCTTATAATCGCAAATCCAGAGGGACAGGGTTACATGTCCTCCCCCCCCCCCCACATGATGGTAATTGTCATTATGGTGATGATGATGATGTCGATGATACTACTACTAATTTTTATTAGTAAGTAGGCAAAAGATTGTTTTCTTGTTATATTGTGATAGGGATGTGCACTGATGAATATTTCGGATTGTATTGTGGACATCTTGTTGTCATGGCAATAAAATTTCAAAGTGATTTAGAAGCTCGAAGGGGGGGGGGGCTGTAAAGGTTGCGCCGTGGCTAATTATTTACATACATCAGCCAATCCTTTTCAGTTGTTTATCCATTCCTGAATAGCCTACTGAAGCAGGGAATGATAACATATAAAACGGAGAGAATGCAGCCCGTTCATTTGTCAGTGGTCGGAAAATTAGTCAACGTAGAGCAAGGGCGGCGCACCCGGGGGCCAGGGGGCACAGTGCCCTCCCACTTTTTCAAGTACCCCAAAAGTGCCCTTTTTACATCTGAAATAATGCCCTCCTTCCTCTCTGATAAGTGCCCTTTTTACTACTAAAAGTGCCCCTTTTCCTTTCTAATAAGTGCCCCTTCCCCTTCTAATAAGTGTTTTTCCCTCCTGATAAATGCCCCTTTTCAAAATCTGATAATTGGCTCCTTATCTCTCTAATAAGTGCCCTTTTCTTCTGATGATAAGTAAATTTTTACTTCTGATAGGTGCCCCTTTTCCCTTCTAAATAGTGCCAACTTTCCCCTTCTGATAAATGCCATTTTTACATCTGCCTAATGCCTACCCCCCCCCCCAGTAAAGGAATTCTTATTCCGCTCGCTCGAATATGCCCATAATTTACACCAATTAAGGGCAATATTTTCTGAAAATCTCCCCAAAACTCCCTCGCTACGCTCGCTAGCTCTTATGAAAGCAAGCAGATCGCATAAAGTATGTTGATATAGATGTAATCCTAAAGAAAAGCGACAGGGATAATGTATGAATTAAAAGATAATTCGACATTCCCCCAATTAATTTGCTGTTGTCAATTTCATTATATCGCTATAAATGATTCTCAACCAAAGGAATTCAGCATTAGAAAAAAGTCTGAAAATTTTTGCTCGCTCGCTTCGCTCGCTCGCACATGAGTCATTAGACCACCACACCGTGACAACTGCTAATTTATTGGGGAAGCTGAAGCAGTGTCCAGAACCACAATAAAAAGGAAGAAGATGATGCTTGATAATGTATTAATCATGTTAACTGGGCTGTAGGGTAATACCAATGTCACAAAAAAAATGGTCCCTTTTTTCGTTTTATGTTCACCCCTTGTAGGTGCCCCCTTTTCCCCAAAAGTGCCCTATTTGGCTGGTGCCCCCCCCCCCACTTTGAAAGACGCTCCGCTGCCCCTGACATAGAGAAATAGCCCAGGTCAAACCCGGTTCAAGCTGACAAGCTTTTTTTGATAGTCTAAGTAACTGTAAGGGGGTAAAATCTCATAATTTATGTAAAATGGGGTGACTATTTCGGGAAGGTTCCCAGACTATAATAGTTCTATGTAAAACAAATTGCATGGGTTAATCAATGTGAACAAGAAAAGAGTAGGTCCTATTTAAGTTAATTATAGGCTAAATTACAAGTTCAGTGTATGATAATAGAAGGACGATACAGGTAACAAACCAGTATTACGTAACAGGGACCAAAGAAAGACATCCCAACGGAGTGAATAGGCATTGTCTAGTGCAGGTGTCAGGCCACCGGCCGAGGTGCGCTTAATCTCTCCAGAATGGAGAGTGTTCTTAGAACACTCCGAGTCATGTGCATCGTAACAACTTTCGAATGACTAAAGTTCACAATTTGAACTCTTGGTAATACAATGAATAACCTATGTTTAACACTCCTACAAAATATCAACCCAATCCGACAATTCATTTTATGGCGGTTGCTATGGCCTTTTGATTCACTCTCTAATGATTTTCTTTCTTGTTTTCTTGCTCCTGACGCTTGAATGGCCCCTCTGTAGAACAGCTGAGCTGCAATGGCACGGCTGAGCAGGGCGATCCTTCCAATATTATTTTCTCATGTTATCATGTATGTTATTATATATATGTTTTTATAATTGGTAAATGAAATAAGAATAATCTACCCTTAAACATTCGTTCCTGCCCTTCAGCTGAATCTTTCAAAAGAAATCTTAAGACTTATTAGTTTTCTCTATGATTGGATTTGGTTGTGTGCACTTGGAGAGCAAAATATAAATTACTCATTTTTTCTTATTGTAAAGCGCCTTGAGCATGTTTATATAGAAAAGCGCTGTATGTATGTATGTAAATCGATCAAATCAAATATAGGCCTCAACTTTAGAGCTCATTTCCTCCCTAACTGATACCAGCAAACCTTACAAGCTCTTTTCGTTCGCTAAATCAAAAGGGTTATAAAGTTTCAAGTTTAAAGCTGAGACTTTGTTCTATCCAAATAGAATAAAATCAGATTTGTTTGTTTGTTTGTGTGTGTGTTTGTTTGTTTGTTTGTTTTTTCGGGGGGGGGGGGGGGTGTGGTTTTGTGGTGCCGGGTCACACGTATTCAAGGACGTTTTTTGTTTAAAGGGCCCTGTCCAAGGGTCCCCGCCGCAATACTCGCAATACACGCGAATACACCCTCCCCTTCCCTTTCAGTCACATAACAGAGAAAAAAGAGAAGGTGAAAGAGGGTGGAAAAAAAAAATCATTACGAAAAGTATGCGAATTCGCTGGCTCGCAATTTATTCATTTATTTTCATTTTTAGATTACATGCAAACATGATACTCGGTTGAAAGGCATCAGCCCATCCTACGAGAAAATATGGCCATACGCCAGGATTTGATCATAAGTGAGCTGTTCTTTTATTTACGGGTGTGAACAATTCGCGAGTGGGAAGGGGGTGGGTCTTGAAGTTCTTGACAAATTAAAGTCGGTTTATTTTTAAGCTTGTGCATGCAAGCCGGTGAATATAATTTAGTCAAAATTAGAAGTGAAAATTCTAAATAGAAGTCCTGCCCCCTCCCCGAACATGATTAATACATATCAAGCATCATCTTCTTCCTTTTTATTGTGGTTCTGGACATGTTTCAGCTTCCCTAACTGGCAGTAATGTCTGATAGTCTAATGATCCATGTGCGAGCGAAGCGAGGAGCAAAAGTTTTCAGACTTTTTTCTAACGTTGAAGTCCTATGTTTGTGCATTTTTTTTTACGGCGATATAATGAAAATGACAAGAGAAACTTAATTTGGGAATGTCGAAAGATATTTTAATTCGTGCTTTAACCCTGTCGTTTTTCTTTAGGATTTCATCGATATCAACATAATTTAGTACGATAAATGCTTGATTTCATTATGTATTATAAGAGTGTCGGGGAAATTTTCGGAAAATATTATCCTTACTTGGTAGTATTATGGCATATTCGAGAGAGCGGAATGACAAATACTTTGCCGGGGGGGGGGGGCATGGCATGCCCCTCTTGCCTCCAGCCCCACTGCTTTACATTGTAGTTTAGTAATGGGTACCTGTTAAGCCGCACCGATTATTTGAAGCTATATAAATATGGCTCTTTTTGTAAGAAACAGTGGGAAATATTGGTAAAAGGGGCATTTATCAGAAGAGGAAAGGGTGCTTATCAGAGGTGGGAAGGGGGCAATTAAAAGAGGTGAAAAGAGGCACTTATGAGGAAGAGGGCACATATTACGTAGGGAAAGGGGTAATTATCAGAAGGGGGAAAAGGGCACTTATTAGAAGGGAAAATGGGCACCTACCAGAAGCATAAATGCTCTTATGAAATGAGAAAAGTGCACAAATTAGACAGAATTAGCCATTTATCAAAAGGAGAAAAGGGCACCTATAAGAGAGAAAGGGAACAGTTTTCAGAAAAAAGGGACACGTTTCGGGTACTTCAAAAGTGGTCCCCCCCCCTGCTCCCACGAGAGCGCCGCCTCTGCCTACCCTCCAAGGGCGCTAAACCCGAGGGGCATTTGGTGTCTGTGTGTGTTGGGGGGGGGGGGTCTAGGAGCAACAAAATTCCCCTGATCGTATTTGTGGCGGGTGTCACACGCACACACACACACACACACACACACACAGAGGGAAGGGGGAAATAATATCCAACTTATATTTTTAACTATCTTTAACATGACTTCCCAAGGTTCTCGAGGGGAAAGGGGAGGGAGTTAGGAAAACAATTATCTTGAATTGTCAGGGAAATGAAAAGGAATTATATTTTCGTCCAGAATGATTTTAACTTGAAGAAAATTATGAGCCAAAGGATTTAGAACTCCAGTAAGAAATTGACAAAACGGTCCAAGTCAAAATAGAGTTTGTGTCGCAGACTTTAATAGGGGAAGTATGGGGAAGGGAGTTAGGGGCAGGATTAAGATTAACAATTTTTGTCAACCTGGAAATAGTTTTTCAGAATACTGCTGACTGGCCGTATTCTGAAATACTATGGGGTGGCGAAAGAATTAAGCTACAGGGCCAAGAAAGTTTTTCCTGATGTGTTTTCCTCCCCGGAATATGAAAAAAAAATCGTGAATTTTATCTGATTTTCAGAATAAAGATGACTTAAAAACATTGCAATGTAATTGATCGACGTCAATGTTTATTAACATAAAACAGAGTCGTAATTACGATAGCCACAAATATATTGTTTTAGTTTGTATGATCCTTCCATTGTCATGGAAATTAAGTTAAAAATAACCATATACATCAGTCTGGGATTATTTAATCCCCTTATTCTAGGAAATTATAAATGATATGGAGAGACGAAGAACGAAAGAGAAGAAATGGAAAAAGTATTGAAAACATGGAGAAGTCAAGAAAATAAGAAAAAGAAGACTATAGAAAAACAGAGGGGGAATCACATCAACTGCACGTGGCCTCTAGTTAAGCACTTTTTTATAGGGTGCTGCCATCAGTTAGGGTTTGATATATTTCAAGATGTGTATCATACACTGAAGTCCCTACTCTGTGCAATGAAAAGCTACTTCAGTGAAAGGCTTGTGTCAAATTTTGCATAGAGCTATATAGTTCGAAGAAGAAATAATAATCGGGATCGGACCTATTGTGTTGAGTTGAATGCATGTAGGATGGAGGAATAATGGGGAGGCGGCTTTGGTTACGTGCGTTCGAGCAGCGTCAGCGTTTGTTCTTATGATGAAAAGACAGGAAGTCTATTGACTACTGATATAAAGAAGTAATAGGAGAGAGAGAGCCCTACTGCTAATCCCTGTTAAACTGAACTTCCCTCAGTGACATAACAACATGTTATGCATAGGCGGCTATTACAGGACTCAGGCCGACAGCATGGACTGATGATAGTATTGATTTGATTTGGTTTGATGGATTCATGATATCTTCTAGAGTAAAAATCCCCTCATTATACCATACTTGCCTCTTCGCTACTATTTTGCTGCATATCTCGATTAGATCAAGATAGAACGACACGCACTCTAAAAAGAATATGCTCATGCGGACAAATATTATTGCATGCAAAGGGCTCTTTTGGTATTTAGTTTTAAATGTAATTTTCAATTCGATAATTTAAAAAGACATAAAAAACTGTATTTCTCATTATCTTATACTAGTTTCACTTTCTGCAGAGACGTCGCTAGAAAAATTTTGCGCCACCTCTGTCGCCAAAAAAAGGAGGGAGAAAATGGGGAGAGGGAAGAGGAAAGAGAAAAGAAAAAGGAGAAAAGAGAAAGCAAAACGGAAAAGGGGAGAAAAGGAAAAGGAAAGGAATTCAAAACTAAAACAGAAAGAAAAGAGGGAAAGGAAAAGGAAAGCAAAGAAAAAGAAGGAAAAACTTTTGTTTTTGTTTTTTTTCCTAGCTCTCAAAAAAGTGAATAGATAATATTCGGGCAAAATGCGTCCCCTTCGGCAAGTGGCTGTACATAGCCCCCTCCCGAGGATTTTCAAAGTTCCGATGTATGGCCAGCAACCACTTCATATTCGGGTAGAGAGGTGCCAGAATATCCACATATTTGGGTAGTGAGGTTTTCTTGATATGTAACTTCTGTACATTTTTACTAAGAAAAGTTGTTTTTTTGTTTGTTTTTTGTTATTTGTTTGTTTTGTTTTGTTTTGTTTTTTAATTTAGAAGTTGAAAAGTTGATATTCGGGTAAAAGGCGTCAGCCTATCCCCTTGCGAAAATGGGCCCGTATGATCATGACTTCTACATCTGCGATTTTCTTGAATCATTATGTGAGGGGAGATTAGGGTGTACCGTGTTGCATTTTTGGGCAAATTTAGGTGCCACACCCTAAAAATCTGTTGGCAAATTTGGGTGTCACATCCAAAATTTTGATGGCAAATTTCGGTGTCCCACCCCATCCCCATTCAAATATTCTAGCGATGCCCCTGGATATCGGCGTTGATTCAATCTTCATTCCTCTTTCTGTCTGGACTACAAGATCCCTTATCTTTCATAAGCTTTTGTTTTGCCACTTTAATCCCATTTTAAGGGGAAATCTAGGAAAATCTGTACTGTCCCTTTCCTATTTAATAATTTTTAATCTCCGATTTGTATACTTGAAATACATAGGCATAGCCAGGGGGGCCCATGGAGGCACTGGTCCCCCTATTCAGCCCCTAAAAAAAAAAGTGAAAACGAAAAAGCGGGATAAGTGAGACCAAAAAAACCTAAAAAGGCGCTACGAGTCGTTACCTTTCAATCACAATTTGCTAAAACGTCAAAGTTTTCGCGCTTCGCGCGGGAAGGGGGAAATAACTCCCCCTTCCCTGCACCCACACCTATTACATACAGTAAAACATTGCGTCCAAATTATTGAAAAGCAGTCCGAGCGTCGAACTATAACTTTCCGCCTAAAAAAAATTGTTTGCTACGAGCTGTTATCTTTCTCTCATATTTGTTAAAACGTCATAGCTTTCGGAAAAGTCCCCCCTCCCTGCACCCACCCCTGTTACAGTGCATTATTGCGTCCAAATAATTGAAAAGCAGTCCTGGCGTTGAACGAACTTTCCGCCTAAAAAAAGGTGCTGCGAGCCGTTATCTTTCTCTCAAATTTGCTATAAAACGTCAGAGCTTTCGCGCTTTGGGCGGGAGGGGGGGGGGGGGAACTCCCTCCTCCCTGCACCCACCTCTGTTACATACAGTACAGTATTGCTTCCAAATAACTGAAAAGCAGTCCGGGCGTCGAACTAACTTTCCTCATAAAAAAAGGTGCTGCGATCCGTTATCTTTCTCTCAACCCCCCCCCCCCCCCTCCCTTCATTTCCCCCAATTTCGCACGCTTCGCGTTCTCACAACCCAACCCCCTAAAATGAAATCCTGGCTACGCGGTTGGATCCTTCACGTCTGCCCCCCCCCCCCATCGAAAAATCCTGGCTACGCCAATGTTGAAATACCACGCCATGCTCTACTCATATGGCTCAATAAGTTTCACTTCTTTAATACACTACCCCCGAAAATCAACATCAAAACCATAATGCTAATGCTAATCATAATCTTAATCATAATAATCACGATAACAACAATGACAATACTGATAAATAAAAATCATGTCTATATATATTGACATTTGATGGGTAGCCTCATCAGTATTTATACTGATGAGGCTTGTGGGCAAATCAATTACTAACCCAGCATTGAAAGCTACATGATTAATACTTTTTTTGATAGGGTCCTGCCATTACATCAGTTAGGGTTTGATATATTTCAAGATAATGTATCATACACTGAAGCCCATAGTCTGTTCATTGAAAGGCTACTTTGAACAGTGAATGGCTTGTCTCAAATTTTGCATATAGTTCTTCGGAGAAATAATAATGGGGATCGGACCTATTGTGTCGAGTTGAATGCGTGGGACGGAGGAATAATGGGAGGGGCGGCTTTATATGTGCGTTCGATCCAGCGTTTGTTCTTATGTTGAAAAGACAGGAAGTCTATTGACTATTGATATAAAGAAGAATTAGGAGAGAGAGAGAGAGAGAGAGAGAGCCCAACTGCAAATCCCCTGTTAAACTTCAATTGTTCTCAATGACAAAGTAAAGAGTTATTATGCATAGGCGGCTATTACAGGTCTCAGGCCGACAGCAAGGACAAATGTTAGTATTGATTTGATTTGGGTTGATGAGTTAATGATATCATAATAAGATATTCTAAAAGTAAAAATCCCCTCATTGTACTATATACTTGTCTCTTCGCTACAATAGTTATTTGCTGCACATCTAGAAAATGATCATGGGGAAAATTTTAATATCATTACAAATAAAGGGGTCTTTTTGTCTTCAAATTCAAACATACATATAAAACTGCATTTCTCATTATCCTATAAAAGTTCATTTCTCTCGTTTTCCTTGCCCTTAAATTATAAGTAGATTTTTCCATCATCATTCACGTCTCTAATTTCTGATATTGATTTCCACGTCTTATCCACAGCTATCATTTTAGAACATATTTTTTAAAAAGATAAACATGCGAACTGAGGAAAATAGAACAAGAATCAGAATATTTGGAGAAAACTGAGAAAAGAGTGTGTGTGAGAGAGAGAGAGAGAGAGAGAGAGAGAGAGAGAGGGAGAGATTGAGAGAAGACGAAGGCAATCATTATATTGGGTTTAATGGCTGCCATTTCCATTAATTATGTCATGTGTATGTGGTGTTGTGTTGTTGTTTTTTGCTTCCACCAGCGCCGTTTTAGATCTTTTTTTGGGGGGGGGGGCGGGGGAGCACACAGTGATCGTTGAAATGCAATAGATATATTCTAGTCATACAAGATAAGAAGAATTGGAGAAGGGGAGATAAAGGAATAAGAGGAGCAATAAAACATAAAGAACAATAAACTGTTAGGCAAGCCAATGCCATCGGAAACTCACTCTATTTTTAAAATATTTGTATATGCTATTTATTTTGTTGTTATTGTTCCAGTACTACACACTAGCCTTTCATACACATATACTGACAGAAGAGGGCGTACTTCCGGAATCAGTCAGAATCAGTGAATGGTACCAAGAGCTTCTTTCTTTGAATTTATCAAGAAGATTGGCTCGGATCCGGGAAGACTGCATAATAGGCTCCATGCGATCGTTATGTAGAAGGCTCGGAGCTCATTGCAGTGTTCACGCACAATTAGAACGCATCGGTTCCGGATGCGTTCTTATGCACCACGACATTTCGCTAAACTACCTAAATAAAAAATAAATAAATAAATAAAAGAATAAAAATCATAAGTAAAATAAAATAATAATAAATAAATAAATAAAAAAATAAAAATAAAAGCATAAATGAAGTAATAATAATAATAATTAAAAAAATAGATGAATAAAAAAGAATAAAAAATGACCCCCCCAAAATATATATATATACATATATATACGTATATATATATAAATAGTATATATATATATATATATATATATATATCAATCAACTAATTTTAAAACAATGACAAGCCTCTTTCGTTGACTAAAAGAGGGAAGTGAAAGACAAGAATAGTTGTCGAAGTTTGAGAAAGAATATGAGATGTGTAAGTGGAGATAATAGCAGAAAAACGAGTAGAAAATCATAAAGTCATCAGATATGGAAGGAAGATGAAGAAACACATAGGCAGGAAGAAGATAGAAAAAAAAAAATATATAAAGTGTCAGAGATGGCAGTCTTGTAGGTCTCGAGAACCGTTTTCATAGGTTATCGGTCTCGGGCCTGGAAGTCTCCGTCTTGATCTCACTCTCGGACCTCAAGGTCTCTGTCTCGGAGGCTGAAGGTCTTGGTCTTGGAGCTCAAGGTCTCGGTCTCGAACCTCGATACCTATTGAGACCCGACTATGAAAAAAAATGCAAAGGTTGGATAATTTTTTTTTTTTGCAAAGTAATCGATTAGAAGTAATTGCAAGATAATTTTTTTTACTATCTCACCAATTTTGATAAGGATACCAGCTAAGATATAGAAAACTTTCATTGGCTGGGGTAATCATAACATGTAGTTTAGGCTTCTACTAGTTAGAACATCTTTTCATTTAATTATCTTTACGTTTAATTACTCATCATAGTTATAAGTACATCAGGAGCTCTTGCAGGGCAGTATAGTTTCTGCGCTTTCTAAATTATTGTTATTATTCATTATTATAACACGCGCTTAATACAGGACATAGCACTGCACGGGATTATGCCTATAGTACGGCGTCATAGCTCCAACATTTGGCTGAATTGTGCACTTTTTTTTTTCTAAAAGCACCAAACTGGTGAAGTTGTTGAATGATACATATTGAACAATATTAGATATGGAAGCACTTCCAAAAATTAATTTATGGGGAAATTTTGAAGGAATTTGTAATTGTAAAACCTACCCACATTGATAACTCGATCACTTAGTTGCTCGTACACTACTTTTGAGCTCCGAATATCACTATGTTAGCGTAAAGGTGGTAACTTTACACAATAAGACTTCTAGAGCGTGTCTATTTTGGTCGAACTGTACATGGGGTATGTGCAGTACTAGGTCTGGGTACAGAAAGACAGAAAAGCTATAATTGGTGTTCAGAATGATTCGCGTAAATCATGTAAAACCTTCCACATAAACAGGCAATGTTTGTGGTTCCTGAGATAAAATAGGAGCCTATAGTCATGATAGTATTATATAGGCAAGAGAAGAAAGTGCAGAATAGGGGAACATGAATAATATGAATTATGAAAAAAAAAAAAAAAAAAAAAGGACTATTTTAATAAACAGGGAAAAGAAGAACCATCATGACTTCATAAATGATAATATTCGAAAAAATGAGTACGAGAATGATAAAGGGGCATCTTAAGAAGATTACCCAGCTGAATAAACTGATGATTGACAAAAGCTCCATTCAAGAAGTTATTCTTTAAAATGCCCCTCCTACTACCCCGTTCAAGGACATAATATAATAGACATTCTTTTATATAAGGAGCCAGTTTGTTTAATGCAGTCAGACGTGTATATTCCTTTATTATGCTAGGCTTTAAATCTTCACTCTGTTGAATTATATCATTACTTTTCAATTATGTACATTTTATAATACCATTAATTCACTCTCCATTTTTGTAATTTACTATGTTACTAATTGTTATATATAATGTAACGAAATGTTGTTTCATACTTGATTCAAATTATTTTTCTAGAGAGGGAAATGACCAAAATGTTACTTTGACACATTCAGAATGAGGATTTAATCGTTCGTAGCTCTTTTGTAAATTTAGTAATCAATTTCTTCTAATCGATTCATTAAGGAACCAAGTCAGTGCTTGCTAATGTTACATGTTTGCGTTATAAAAATGTTATTGGGGCCAATATAATCAACGTTTCTATTATGTAATATAATTATTATTGTGTAACTGTTATACCTTTATGCATGTTATCTGTTTGATTGTAAAGAATGGGCCTTAAAATGTTATTTCTTTAACTATTTTAACATTAGCAGTAAACTGAGTGGCTGAATGAGTTTTAATTGATACTTCGTGGAATAGGGGTTACCAATTATCTGTAATATAGCAAGCCTTGCCACAGCACTGAGGTTTGCCAACCTTGTTGTAAAACCAGACAGAATTTTTGGGCTCATCTCATTGCATTGTATACCTGCTGTGCCAGGAGACCCAATTGGTGAGCAATGAATAAGTAGAGTTCCTCGGAAACTTAGATCAAATTTGTTCTCTTGTTCTTTCGCTCAATCCCCTCTTGTGACGTGACTAAGAAAAGAGAATGCATGGATGAGAATTACTGGCGAGCAAGATGAAATAAAAACCATGCATGGTCTTCGCTTACCAAGTGTCAGAAAACCATACATGGTCATGCGAAATAATTTGGCATGGTCGTGTGGTTCTGAGAGAAAGACAAAAGGAGTTGACATGGTCGTGCGGTTCTGAGAGAAAATTAGGCATGGTCGTGCAGTAATGTGAGAGACGCATGGTCATCGCGTATTTTTGGTAAACACAGGAAAATAGTTTTGGATCTAGAATTTATGCATTAAACATAAAGTGGTCATCGTGAACAATAAAGAGTTCTTTCAGAATAACTTACATCAACTGACTGTAAATTTCAGTCCAACGAACTTCAGGTCTAGGCAAGTAAAGGGCGGTTCGACTACAATATTTTGTATTTCCATGTAGATTTTGTTAAACTGCAGGGCGCCTTTGGAAAGCAGTTTTGTATAACTGAACAGCCCAACCCTGCCGTATAAAATAAAGAAGATAGAATAAATTGATAAATATAAATTACGTAAAAATCATTATTATATGAACGATGGAGATAAATAATAATGTGTATTAACACACCTCCATAATAATCGGGGCCACTATAGCGTTTTTGATAGATGGCAAGTAGGGCAAGTTGTTCCCCCCCCCCCTCACCCCTGACAGATTCTCAACCATAAAAAAAAGGTTCACTCATATTTCAGTCACTGTAAATCAATCATTTCTATGTAAATTGTATCCAAACTGCTTTTAAATCAAGGAATAATTTGTTAAGCCAACCATCAAAAAGATAAGCATTGCTTATATTGTGGCACACATAAAGCCAAACATTTGAACGCCTCTGTAACTAATTCAAATATATCCTACAATATCTTAAAATATACAAGTCAATATGGTTTTTGCAGAATGAAAAAAGAATGAAAACACTTTCAATCAAGATAAAATTAAGCCATTTATTTCTCGCTCGCTTCGCTGGTTTGCAATTAGCTGGTATATATTTTGGCAATACTAATACAACTACAATAGATTAAAAAATAGAAGGAGGTTATGAAATTAAAAAAATATGATTGCAATGTAAATTGTGGAAATATAAATTGAAGGAACAGAGAGTAACTGCTACCCTTTTATCTCTTCTATTAGAACAGGCAGCTAAAATCGTCATCAATTCTGTCTACTGTGACTTTCAATTTCGCGAGGACGATCTAACGATTTGATTGGCCATTTTGAATTGTAAAACTTATCATTCTAGAGCACTTCAGATCTTCAATAGTGTGATGAAGCCTTAAGTTATTAAAACAATCCCGAATTAAGCTCCTGTCAGTAGTGATATTTCACATAATTATTTCACAGAATTATTGCAAAGGCCTTCATTCAGGTTGAAAAGAAATTTCATGATAACGTTTGAACATATTGAATATTGTGAAGGGCTCTGGTTTAAGTAGGCCTAAAGGTGGATACTTTCCCTCCCATAATAAGACAATTCAGCCGTCCCATTAAATGATCGTATTTTGATGATTTTTACTTGCTGTATAGAAAAATTTGAATAAAATTTGCACAAAACTGTTTCAAGCACCATATCCTAATTTTGTTCTTATTAGTTTTACGATATTTCCAACCCAAATTCCAGGAATTTTTAGACGAATCAAACGTCAGGATCACATATTTAGAAATGATTGTAAACTCTAAATAACATAGGCCTAGCAACAAGTCAATAAGCGCATTTCGTCTATATCTCTGTAAAACTTCTCGTCCATTAGGGATTCGTCCTAAAAATACTAGAACCTCAGGGCCGTAACTTTAAGTACCGAATTTCTCATTGAATTGATCGGGGCCGTGGTACAGACTCCTATCTGGTAGGGTCCGATTTTTTTTTTCTACAAGCGATTTATTGTTTGTTGAACTTTACAGGAATTTCATTACAATGTAGCCCCAAATTCCCTCGAAATTGCGTTTTTAAAAAGTTCTTCCATATCAAATATTTTTCAGAATGGAATTCTTAACAAATGTGCCAAATTTGGTGCTTTTAGACAAAAATGCACAATTCTCAAGCTATGCCAGTCAAACAGCAGGCCCCCAAAAAGTGCTCTATTTTATTTCCAGTTTTACTTGACTGGGTCAGTCTCCGAATACATAATGAGCAGGAATCCCCGGGAACAGCTGATTTCCAAATGATTGAATGGACTGGTTAACATTTACTGATTCTCATGATTTATACATCAAATAAAAGAGGAGGAATTAGAGATTCATGACATACTCTATTTGTCTATGAAAAATGTGACAAAAATTGGTGAAAAATAATGTTATTTTATGACCAAAAAATGGAAATGAAATGAAAAGTAAACCTGTAAAAAACTCACATAGTTTTATTATGAGCCAGGCTGAATTTGACATGAGTGTAAAGGGCAATATCTATACTTTACAAATATTGAAATAATATGTATGTACACTTAATGACAGGGTCAGGATCCAGCAAAATGTAACCAAAGTACACATTGTGTCCTTCAAACAGTTGATTCCAGCTCTCTGATTGGTTACTTCACAAGCCCTTTCCCAAAAATAGATCAACATGTTTGTCACAGCAAGGACCGTGTTTGCACAAGAGGTCAATAGTTCACCCAACAGGTGGCATGTGGTTTCAAATATCGCACCATAATCTTGCAGGATGGCCTTGCCAGCCAATAACAGTGTTAGGATTCTATGGTCTTGATAATTTCAAGGATAAATTATGTACTTGGGTTGAATATTGCTGGATCCCGACCCTGTCATAAATGTATGGATGTTTTGAATATGATAATGTAAAAGATGAAACTTCAACGCTTCCATACATATGCGTTTTAATAGTGGCTCATATACTTTTTATATGTCTTTTATTGACTTGAAATCTTATAAAGAAAAATATTTTGTGTCACTATTTTATCACTTATTTTCAGCTATTTATTCTTTGAGTTATAACTTAAACAGGGTATGTGTGCATTGATAAACTATCAATTTATCTTTCCAGAAAATTTGATGAGCATAGCATTAATATTTCTTGATTTAATTAACTTTCTGTTTTTTTCAGTTTAAAGACATTTATTTCCAACTTTTCAATATACAAAGTAATAAATGAGCAAAAATAATGTACATGTATTTTTAACAAAAAATATGACAAAATATACATTAATGTGGTACATACATAGTTGGAGGACACACCTCTAAAAGCAAAAGCTTGGGGCGAGGGTGCCCTTAGTACATAATACATTATTACATAATAAATATATAAAAAGAAAATAACTACATACCAAAAAAGAAAGAGACCGCTGAGCTTGATTGGAGCGAAAAAAGAGGGGAGGGGAAAAAAGAAAAGAAAAAGAAGGGGAAAGAAGAAAAAGAGGGGGAGAATGGAGGTGCAACATGAGAGGAGTACGGAAAAGAGAAATATTCACGAAGAGGCAGAGAGAAGAAAAGGAGAGAACAATGGAGGGTGGGGAAGTGTCTTAAACCATATTATTTCTAAGATGAAGTGAAATATTTTTTCATCCTTCTTGAGAAATTAGCGAGAAATGCGGAGTATTTTATTGTGTCGGGGATAACGTATCACAGCTTGGGTCCTGAGTACCGGATATTATGTTGGAATAATAGGGTTCTGTGCTTGGGTAGATGGATATGATTTGCGTGTCTTGTTTCGTATTTATGAATAGTAGAATTTAATTGAAAGAGGTTACTTTGAATATGACCATGCAAAACAGCCCACTGGCTAAAAGGAGAGTGTGCCATTACAGGCACTGGAAATAAAATCAGCCCTTTTTGCTCATTTGCATACTAGCTGCGGTCTGACTGATGCCGCCTTACTACCACATTATTAACTTTGAAACACATTTCTGGCCAAGAAAGGTGAAAGTGTCCATCTGCATCGATAGGATTAATCCTTCACTGAATAGGTATTCTGGTTATTTACTATCACCTCTCTTCACTCCAGTGATATCGAGGCAGCAGACAGCAAGAAGCTGTATGGAGAATCACTTGGCTTGAGAAAGTCCACAACAGTGGATGAAAGCTTGCCTACTAAATCATAATACTGATAGAAGCCTAAACTACATGTTATCAGCTAAGATTTGTTAGGTTTCATTTTCCTTTAAACTTACTAAGGTCTCGGCCTTGGTCTTTGTCTCGGTTTTGGTCTCGGTCTTGGTCTCTAGAGATGTTGGTCTCGGACCTTGAGGTGTCGACTACAACACTGAAGCATGGGCAATAAGATGTTGAAGTTACCCCCGCCTTTAATCAATGACTATTCTAACCTTTCAGGAATCATTAAGGGTGTATGGTATGTACACCCAGGCTGCTTCTATCATTACCGCTCGGGTTCTATTAAAAGTACAGTGCTTGTCAAAACTTTTAGTACACCCTGAATTTTTAGATGAGTTTTTACTTCAATGTGTATTTCCCATGTAATGATCTTATGTGGGCTCTCAAATATTTTGTTAAAGGTTTGAATACAGTATATAGATCATCTGTACGGTACATACATTGGAAGTGTATTTTTCTTTTAATATGATGACTTAAAGACACAGGCCCTTATTCTCGAAATGTGTCTAACTTTAAGCCCCCGCCTAAGTATGTAGATTTAGGCCACTGAATTATGGAAGGCAAAATGTCACCCACTTTTAATCCTATGAAATCCCCATAGACTTCCTCTAGTTCTTGAATTAAATGCAAATACAAAAATCTAATGATAAAATTGATGTCTGATGTTAATTTCATGCCAGGAAATAGTTTTGTTACTTTATTTTGTTACATAAATAGAGTAATTTATACGGGACTTAGGTGTTCACAAATGACCTTCTATAAATCAGCTGCCTATAAGTTAAGCCTGGCTTAACTTAGGCCACTTTCGAGAATACGGGCCAATAATTGTCAAAAGCAGCCAAATAATAGATACATTTGGGGGTAAGATTTGATAGAAAAACAAAGTATGCATTAAAGATTCACATGTTTACCACAGTTGGCTTTGGTGAGTACATTTTAAGTATAATATATTTGCCATGTTCACAGTTCACATGATTAGTATACGTAGAACGTAACTTGAAAAATCCATCCAGTATTCTTGTAGCAACGGTCCAAATATGTTTATTTGCCATTACTTTTCAACTCGTGCCATGCACATAGGTGATGTTGAGTTAAGGTACGGATACTAAGCTCACAAAGGCTTTGATTGCAGTCTGTATTGTATTATTTTGGTAATCACTGATCATGCATATTATGTAGCTTGAAGGAACTTGTAATTGAGGGTTTGTTACAGAGATATTGTGAGAGTGATTCCATGCTTAAAGACACATTACGTCGCGTGTTTGTTTTTGCCGGCTGTTATAGCATTAATGTTGGTCAAGAATTTCCCCAACTTTGTACAAAGCACCAACTTAATCACCATCAAACCAATTCAAGAGTATTAGTTTACACATATCCCTCACCCATGCTTGACAGTAGGGACAAGGCAAGCAGGAGACACTTGTTGATGGGTCCCTCTTGTCATGACACGCATGTGAGTTCGACACGAAACTTAACAAAAAATGTTATTCCTCAGTGGAAGATACCAGTGTTCTTTCTCTTTGGCAAGTGTTTATATTGGAAAATTGTTACACTGTAGTAATACAGTGACCTTAAAATAATGTGAGCCAAGCAAAAGCTACATGTTATGGAAAGAAAATATAAGAATAAGGTAAAGGAATGCCAATGATTTGGCATGTTCGGTCTATGGACCCTAAGTCCCTAAAGCTTGAATGGAACGATTTATGCAACATCCCTGAACCTCTCTGCTAGAATATTGAATGGACATTTCAAGTAAAAAATCCTTCTGAAATTCATTAAGAAAATATCTAGTCAGGAACGAAACTGTGGCTACTTTGGACCTTTTAAATGTGTCCTTTGTGTTTGTTTGTTGTTGTTTTTTTTTCTCTTAATTTTGAAAAGACATGGACATTAAAGTTGAACTTATTCTTAAGCCGTTTTCCCCGTCAGTTATGGGTTTCCAACCAAGCACAGTTCAAATAAATGGCACCTGGAAGTATCACTACATCATATAACGTGTAGCCAAACTTGCAGCATATTTGTCAGTGCCCAGACAAGCTCATTACGTGGGAAATACAAAATGAAGTAAAAACCTATCTCAAACTCCAGGGTGTACCGAAACATTTGACCGGCACATGTTGCTCCATATTATTTATCACAATACAATACATGCTTGAAAATATTTGACAACTGAAATATTGGGGTACATTTGACACGTAATCAAAGAGTCCGTACTTCTCAAATGCAAACAAGAGTCCTGTTGAATTTTGTTTCACCTCTAGCACTTCGTCTGGGTCATATGTGGTCACTCATTACTCTTTCTCCTGCAAAACCCATGATATTTCTTCCGTTTTCTCAGTTGTTCTGCATCTTTACATATTATCTTGGATTATTTTTCCCGTTTTCTACTTTTTGAATTTGTCCTATTTCCTGATGCTAGAATTTGGCAATTTTTTTTGCGATAGCCACTTCAGATAAATGTTGACAGCTTGTAATAGTTGCGAAATCTGCAAGAATATTCCCGAACAGGCAAATGGCAAATCAAATTGTTTTGCTGCTGCTCGGATATTAAAACACAAGTTATAAAGCATTTTTGTGACATGAAGCAGAAAAAAAAATTGTGAAGCATAATTTTCACTTGATTCAATTCAATTCAATTCAATTCAAAAATGGTTTATTGAAAGAAACATGTGTCGCAGATGAATAAAACATGTGTACAATATAAACTATCAATTACAAAGATTAACAAGAACGAAAAAACTACTACCGGTAATACAAGGTATAAATACGGTAAATGAAAGTCAATCAATGAAGTAAACAAATTATAAGATACATCATTAAAATACGTTAAACATTAAAGAAAATCGAAAAGTACACAAATTATATTCGTCACACATATTTTACATGTACTTACATGCATCTAATAACAGATTAACAGTGTCTTCATGAAAAGAGGTATAGAGCCAGGTAATGACAAACAGATTTTAAGGAACCAAAAGTGACAGGGTGAGAAAGAGATGGTGAGAGGAAAGGATAGGGTGGAAATAGATGAGATAGGAAAGAGAGTGAGCACTGGCATTGGAAGACTAACAGAGAGAGAGAGAGAGAGAGGGAGAGAGAGAGAAAGAGAAGGGGTTGAAAGGAGGGATACAAAGGAAGAAGGGTGAGGCAGGGTGACAAACGAAGTAATGGTAGAGAGAGAGAGAGAGAGAGAGAGAGAGAGAGAGAGGAAGAGAGAGGGAAGGTGTAAGTGGAAGAGAAAAATACATTGTCAAATAATATTTCAAAATTATATTATATATACATAGTAATCTATACTTAGACATTCCATGGGTAATTTGAGTTTGAATATAGCAAATTAATGGGTAGCTCAAGATACAAAGTAGTTTGTGTAAACAATACACAACAATACGTGAGATTAACATAAGGAAAGAATGAGTAGAGAAAGAGAAGCAAGAGAGGAGATACGAAGATATAATCAGAGAAGATCTAAATTCAAGAACTGTAGAAGAGAGAGAGAGAGAGAGAGAGAGAGGCGGGATATTATTGCACAGTACATAAATAGGTCACAAATAGTAATCATTCAGAAATTAATGATTGCATAGAATCAATGAAATTACATAATAAATATAGAAAATCTAATACACCGAGTGGGAACAAGGCAATATAAAGCAATGAGCAGGTATGTCCTAAAAATTAAATAAATTGACCAATAAAACTTCAAGAAGGCCAGTTCTAACTATAATAACCACTTGATAAACGAAGTTCACCTAATTCTCGTTAAGTAAGTCTATGAGGTAAGGTAGAGGACTATTTCGGAATCGGCTGTTCTTACATTTGAATTGGTCAAACCTCGGTATTTTCCTTAGAGAAATATCTAGCCGTTTAGGAGGAGGGAGCCAGTTTTTGAACTTTGGGTTGGTTGTCAGAGATTTTGCAAATTTTAGGGCAAGACTTTTCCTTCTAGATTCCAGAGTTTCCAGATTGATAGTTTGGCAAGCTTCTTGATATGATGAGTAATTACGTCCTAGTATTATTTTGCAGACCCTTTTTTGTACTCTTTCAAGGTCTGTGATTTGTTGTTTGGTTAGAGCTCCGTTAAAGACTGGTGTGCAATATTCTAGTAAGGGACGGATGTATCCAACAAAGACAGTTTTCAGGTCTTCAACAGGCATACCAAACTGTTTGAGCAGTCTGAACATATATAATTTTCTGTTACACTTCTTGAGAATTTCACCTACATGGTTATCCCATTTTAGGTTTGACTGTATTATTACTCCCAGTATCTTAGCCGAAAAGACGAAAGCTAGAACAGATTGATTGGTTGATTTGTTCGATACTGCTGTCGACTCTTTTTACTGTTAATGTTAGTTATATGACATGTCTATGATTTGTCACAGTAGGAAATGCTCCAAAGTCAGACAGTCGTGAAGAATTTGACACCATTCGGGTGTTCACCTGGTAACAAGTGTTGTCATTCACCGAGAGTGGACTTCATATCTTAATGCATTGTGCCCTCCACTTACCGCAGCGTAAGGGAACTTCAGTATCTAAATTTTCCTTAACCTCGACAAACTCGAGTAAATTTCTGGTAGGACAGACGAAGGACATGCCCGTCTTCCTGGTTTTACTGCTTACGCCTGCCTGGGATACCTCACACACACATTAACTGGTAATGACACCACATCCGGTGTCAGCGAACTATGATGCTCTCTATGAGTGCTCCCAACCCCTATCTTCATCGGTATTTCCCCCACTATCTTCCCAAGTTACTGCTTCGTTACCATTGACCATTTTCTAGATTAATGCTACTTCAACCGCCAGGAAGGTCTACCCTTTAAACTTTTCCGATCCAATAATGACAGGGAATGGTTGTCCCGATCGTGGTAATGATCTCTGTACTATGCTCTGGCTGAAAATGACCGTAGCTACAATCTAAACAAAGTTAAAATCACCATTTAAAGGGCCGAGGAGTGACCATTTTTTTTTTTTCAGAAATGGTAGATTAACACTTAACATGCTCGATTCACCCTTAATAGAGCTGAATTCAGCATGTTAAAAGTGTTAGTCTACCATTTTGAAAAAAAGTGATCACTCCTCGGCCCTTTTAAATGGTGATTTAACACTTGAGTTTTTACAGTGTAGTTCTTCATAGGCTTCTTCTGCTGCCATACTTTAATTCACATAGAGACAAACTATTAATCAGTGAGTTAGGGAAGAGATAACTACGTTAGTGCTTATGACATAAATATTTAAATAAAGATATAAAGGTCTCATGAAAATAATGAACGGGGTATCTAAACAAATGCAACGAAATTTTGATTTGCAACATCTCTGAAAGTACAAAACCTATTTTAAACAAAAATTCGTTGGTGTTGTTGCTGGAGTTTATTCTATATGTGGTGTAAATTTCACACTTATTCGTAAAAGAACAAGGAAGTCAAGATTGTTTTTTGTGAAACCTGGCATTATCAAACATTGTACATATGGCACAATTGATAGCATCAGTACACTATAGACGGAAACTACTAGTACATGTAGTAGTCGCCACTGCATGAAAAATATTTTAATTTGTTGGTTAGTTGATGGCTTATGTTACCTGAATACTACGGAAGCGCATAAATGTATATGCTTGTAATAAAGCAACCAGTGGACTGACGGGTTTAAATCCTTGGTAATGAGGACTGATGCCTTGTCAAAGGGCATTAGCATACCCACTTGGTTTCGAACCCGGGGCCTCTTCATTGAATCTATTTTGTCTCATAGTTTGTTGGTAAAATCGAAATTGACACATTTACATTGATATATATTTCATAAAATATTATTAAAATTTATGCAAAATGTGTTTAAGCAGGGGCAGGCTGGCCATGGGGAGTTTGGATAATATTCCCAAGGGGCCGGTTGATTTTTGTTCTGAGGGCCGGTTGATATAGGTTGAATGGGGCGGAAACATGAAAGTTTCACAAACAGATTTTGTCCAGTCCACCCCTGCTTTCAAGTCCAAGAAAATATAAAAGGAACTATACTATGTGAACTATTTCGACTTTCCCACCACTTTTCCCCGGGGTTGACTCGTTCGCTAAGTCTCTGTTCTTCCTCTCAGAGGTCGAATTGCCATCAGGTGATTCGTCCAGAATATAAGTGTTTGCTGTAGCCGGACATTCAGTCGTCCGTTTCGGTCCGTCTATCGGGTTTGCGACATTTTGCGGTATTGAGACGGTGGGTGTAAGAAATACATTAAATCTTCTTTCATATCTTTTACATGGAATCATGGAAATATGAAAGAAAACAATATTGTTGAATTGGCCTATTACGAAATAAAAGGAAGAAAAAATGAAAAAAAAGATAAATATATATGCATATATATATATATATATATATATACATATATATATATATATATATATATATATATATATATACATATATATATATATATATATATATATACATATATATATATATATACATATATATATATATATATATATATATATATATATATATATATATACATATATATATATATATATATATATATATATATATACATATATATATATATATATATATATATATATATATATATATATATATAATATTTTTTTTTCCAGCACCACCCGTCGGTTTAACACTTATCACCGAAGATGGACCAATAACCTCGGACTATCTAAACACTTTAGTAGATACCAACACATCGATAGAATGTCGGACCAACACCTCAGTCAAACCACAAGTTACTTTAGGGTGGACAAGAAACCAGACAAAAGGGTCTTCTGACTTTCACTTGCACGGTGATGAATATGATTCAAGTCATATTGTGTCATCCTGGGCATCAATCAGACCAACGGCAGGAGATAATGGGACAGTGCTAACTTGTTATGTACGACCGGATAATGATGAGCAGGTGATACACATACAGACATCAGTCACATTAGTGGTGGAAGGTAATTCATTTTTTATGTAGATTTCAACAGCTAATTAATGCACGCATTTGAAGAAGAAAATATCACAGATGGATAATATGCATTATGGTAGATGCAGTTCATGTGTGAAAAGTACACGGTACTCCATGTACATGTAAATGTCAAAAAATATAAAGTGAATCATTAATTTTGTAAATTGATTGAAAATAAGGTGTTAACTTCACTAATCCTATTTATTTCTTTTTCTCTCCCATGTATATGTAGCGTGTTTTTTCTACCTTGAATTTTCAAATTGTGACGTGCCGGAAACCAGTAACAGGAATGAATTATCCTGTGATGTGATTACCAATAACGTCTATCTGAAATCATCTATGGTCTTCTTCAACACGTCCTACGTAGATGGCCATGGAACTACTTATTTGGGGGATTTCAGAGATTTGAGAAAACCACTGTTCAATTCTTCATCCTTTATTTCATGGAACATAACCTGTTGTATGTCTTATACATCTCAGTGTCCGGCAGTATGTTCAGATGTTTGTATCTTTGAATATCCTTCGTGTAAGTTTTGTTTTGATTATAAACATGTGTGCACGTGTGTGAGGGCGTGTGTGTGTGTGTGTGTGCGGGTGTGTGTGTTTGTGGGTGTGCGTATGTCTATGTAGTATAAATATATATATATATATATATATATATATATATATATATATATTGTTTCATTCTGTTTGATTTAGTAAATAAACTTGAAGAAGTTATAGCGAGAGATGTGGGGATGTGTGTACCGCTAGGATGAACCATATTATCTCTTTCAGTGCCGATGTCAAGTATATATGACAGATAAACTTGTCATTTTCGTTCACCAATTGCTCGACAACAGGAAAGGTATATGGTGGTCAATGTATATCAAAATTTTGAGCATAAAGCAACATTCAACATATATAATTATAATTATGCTACGATAGAAATTTTCAGAGAAAATTGCAAATGTTTAAAAAGACATATTTCATCATTAAACAATAGAAAACAAACGAGAAACCACGACATAATGGACAAAAAAGAAACTCAAATATAATTTTCAATAATTCTTATGCATAAATTTGTGTAAAGTAATAATTTTTGGTATCATGAGAAATGGTAATAAATTTCCTACAAGTTTTGTACACAATATTTTTTGTGAAATAATAAATGGTTAATGAAGTGCAGACATTTGAAAAGGAAGCATTGATCAAATTTTGGTAAAATTTTGAAGAGAGCTAAACCCCTTTGCACAGTAAGAGTTAAATTTAGATATGTGAATAGATATGATGGAACAGAACGGAATGGATCAGGTCATTAGGTGTATTTACAAGCTTTCGGCTCCTGACCTTTTTTCAAGTTTATTTGCTAAATCAAACAGAATGAAACAAATAATAACAATAAGCAAATTAACAAAACAACAGAAGAAAATACAACAGAACGGGATTATCCTAAAGCTGGCAACATAGATCAACATGAATAAGTGAAATCGAAATGATGTTAATTGCCAGGAGTAAGTGAAATAACGAGAAAGGAAGTCAACAGAAACAAACGTAAGCAAACTAAAGAATTACCTGAATTTTAAGGTCAAAGCAAATGCATATGTTGTTTCATGTGTAATGTGTAGGTGTTCTGTGCATTAATACGGACGTCAGGTAGAGGGCGTGTACTAGTAAGGTAGAGTAGAGTACCTTTATATAGAGTAGCGACATGGACGTCTGACTTTTCGGGAAACAAAATGGCGTTTGAATTCTTTCTATTGAGAACACCCAGGTGCTCATTGGAATTGAATAGAAATGTTGCATAGCAGTGGAAACAAAATGGCGTTCAAATCATGAGTTGTCGCTACTCTCTTTATGTAGGTACCCTTACTGGGCGTAGCCTTTGGACAAGACCTCGCGCGCTGCTTGTCTGCCGAGCAGGGTCTGATAATAGAATAACGCAGTGTGCGTCCATAGTCCATGGGCCAGGAACCGAAAAGGTCACCCCCCCCCCTTAATTTTAGGCACAATTTTAAATGATGTTTTTCTGTTAGCTAGGACCCTCAGCTATCAGAATCTGCTTGTTTTCCATAAATTTGGTGGTGGGTGTGGCCACCAGGGCCGTTACCATGGTAACGGATCAAGAAAAATGTGAATTTTAGGAAAAGTCATATGATTCCAATTCACCAATCTAAAAATACTTCAATAGCATCGTAATATATGCATTTTAAGGTGCCCAATCGATTGCAAGCATAATCAAAGTCATTTAAAGTCATGATCGTGTCAAAAAAATGGCCGTTACTATGGAAACGGTACCGTAAAAAGCAGGTATTTTTGAAAAATTTCTAAACTTATCAATATGAAATAGACAAAAAGGTGTCTGCACAAGCCTAAAGTATGTTTTTCTATTAGCTAGGACCCTCAGCTATCATAATCTGCCGATTTGATGTAGAGTTGGTGGTGGATGTGGCCTCTAGGGCCGTTATTATGGTAACACATCAAAATATACTGGAATTTCAGAAAATACTGTATATTTGTAATTCAGTAGCTATAACATATATGGTAAGCATCCAGATATGTGTATTTCAAGCTGCCCCACTGATTCCAACCACAATCTGAGCCATTTAAAGTCATGGGCGTGTCAAAAAAGGCTGTTGCTATGGAAACGGTCCAACAAAAAGCTGTTACTTGTGAAAAAATCTATAACTAACCATTACAAAATAGAAAGAAAAAGGTGTTTGCACAATCTTTAATAATGTGTTTATATTAGTTATGACCCTCAGCTATTATAATTTGCCTGTTTGACATCAAGGTGGTGGTGGGCGTGACCGCTAGGGCTGTTACTATGGTAACACATCAACTGGTATTTGAGATAATACCATGTATTTGATATTTAACAACCTTGAATACAAGGCAAGGATTAGATGTATTTCAAGCTTCCCGACTGATTCCAACCACAATCTGAGTCATTTGAAGTCATGGGCGTGTAAAAAAGGGCTGTTGCTATGGAAACGGTCCCACAAAATGCTGATATTTTTGGAAAATATCTATGATTTATCAATACAAATTAGAAAACAACTGTCTGCACAATCTTAAATCATGTTTTTTTCTGTTAGCTAGGACCCTCAGCTCTCATATTCTTCCTGTTCGACATAAAGTTGGGGGTGGGTGTGGCCACTAGGGTGGTTACCATGGTAACACACCAAGGAATTGTATTTTAGAAAATACCATATATTTGTAATTCAACATCACAAAAACAAATTGTAACCATCTAACTCTATGTATTTTTGGGTGCCCGTTTGATTGCAAGCAGAATCTGAGTGATTGAAAGTCACCGTCATGTCAAAACATTTCTGTTGCTATAGAAACAATATGATAACATTGGAATATTTCTGTAACTAATCAATAAAAAAATAAAAAAACAAAGAACAAGTGTCTGTACAGCCTGAAATGGTGTTCATCTGTCAGCTAGAACCCTCAGCTATAATCAAAAGCTTCCTAATAGCCACAAAGTTGGTTGTGGGTGAGACTGTCAAGGTAGATACCATGGTAAGTCACCAAGAAACAGAGTTTTAGAATGATAAATAATGATAAATTGATCTTACTTACCCAGGATAGCCACATCAGTAATATTAATGCCTTGCAACTATCAATCATTGCCTGGTACACATTTCATACATCTGGGTCAAGTGAAACAAATGTGGGCAAAATACCTTGCCCAGGGATGTAAGCACTGATCAAGGATCGAATCCAAGACCCCTCATATGAGGGTGAAAGGCCTTCACCAATATACCACAGTGCTTCCACCATGTATTTGTAATGTAACGAAGTACAATGTAGGCATCTAATTATACACAAATGAAGCTGCGCCTTTAATTGCAATCAAAAGCCGGGATATTTTAGGTCACAGTCATATAATAATATGAATAGCATAATAAGAAAGCGAATATTGTTTTTGAAGAAAGGGATATTCATGTATCTGAATCATGAATTATTATAAACAAGTGCCTGAGTTCATAAATTTGTAACTGTCCTATTGGTTCAAATCCAGATAAGAATATTTTCCAGGTTGGAGGCCTCAAGTTCATATCTGGTAGGACACTTCTAATGGCAAATGAAGATGCAAATGTTAAAATAGATATGCATGGCTTCTGAAAATTCAATGCATAAGCCAATTCATATAATATTGAAACAGTACCACTGTACTTTCAGATACTCTCATCTGCTGTGTTCTCGTATTACACAGGATCCGTTACTGTAACTTTGACTGCTTGGTAGGTGTTGTACTGTGGCTGTGAGCACCAACATCACCTTAAGAATATTGGCATTGCAGAAAGTGGCATTGTTGTAGTTTAAAATTTAAAACAATATAACAGTATAGACATGCTAGATATCTCCATTGCAAGCAGCCTGAATGATTGCATTGAAAATGTTAAATCATTTAAGACGATGATCATTACCATAATCGCTGCGAAGGCAGATGTATGATCGAGAAATCTATTTTTAGAAAAAAAAAAGTGCCATATTTCTGTGAGTTTGTAACTCGAAACATAATGTTGGTGATGATATTATTTTTATAAAATGAATTTCTGTCTGTGCTGCGAACTGCAATGTGTCGGTATTGAGTTCACGGTCATTTCACGGTCATCTGTGAACTGATAACTGAGGTACACAAGTGTCCACACGCAGTTGGCATGATTGAGAGCTACTCCACTTTCCCCCTGCAAGGGGTTCTATAAATGAATGCCATTAGGAATCAGAAGTTAGAGATCATCCTTTGAATAGAGGTACAGAGCATTTTCAGCAGAATTCCTCTTGCGGTAACACCCGCTACTTTGGATGAGGTTGAGGATTACCCGTCAGAGTTATCATGAAGAACAGATACAAGAGGGCATTTACATACTTCAGAAGTACATACAGAGCTATATACTAATTGAATTCCCTCTGGAGTGAAGTGAGGATTCACTCATCATCTTCATCCAAACCATAGAGACCTTACTCCAGCATTTCAAAAATTGTGTTCTCTTCCAACATACTGGTGGAGATAGATGACACCTATATCTCCATCCTGAGTTCTGACTTTATTCTGCCAAACCAAACACCAGCAAGATTTGATAATATCCTCACCATGACCTTCTCAGCCTGTGATTCAAGCCAGATAAGAGTGCCTCACCATATCAGACTTGTAAGAAAGTCAACCAAGTTTTAATAAGAGAATACTCAGTTCAAGTAAGCTGCAAAAAGCCTTAAAGCTTTAAAAAACATATAGACAAACCCAATGGTGTTCACTAATTTCACAATATCATGGACTTAGCCACTAAACTGCGCTACCCCCATCCTTTATCCAACCATGCTTAAGGCAAGATAGTTCAAGAACCATCTCACAAACTATTGGCTATATCTCCTGTAAAGCCAAGAGAACTGCAGCTTACCTGTAAGGGCAACTAATGTGTAAACTTATAGGTCTTATGGTCCCCAACACATCAAGTCCATGGCTAATATACATGTAACCCCAATCATGCAAGTCATGAGAATGCTGAGCTGCAATTGCACCACAGGCCTTCTCAGTGGCTCTTTTGAATACCTTCTAGCAAACATAAAAACCTCCAGGCAGCTATCAGCACTTTAGTTCTGGACTAGAGCTATGATAAGGCACCCAAAAGTTCAATTCTTTGGCCCTGTTTCTGATGAAGTCCATATCCTAGACCACCTTGGTTATGCGGTTAATCCTTAATGAACATGCAGATTTATTATGAGCAGAATTAAGGGAAAAATTGCTAAATTCTATTCCAATCTCCCCATATTTATTTCAAGTAGACAGGTTTAGCTACAGACCGACAAGTTTATCATCTTATGAATACATTAGGTTCTGTGACTGGAGGTTAATCCATCTATTAAGCCTCCACAAGGCATAGAGGTGGAAGCATAACTACTCAAGTACAGCTAACCAGTTAGGATCAACTGTTGTTACTGCAAAGGTCACAAATTCAAACACAATTATCAACTCAGACACCTACATCTTGCCCGGAACTATCCGAACAGTTAGAAAATGTATTTGCAACATAACTGCTGCTGTGTAATAACAAAAACATGTCACCTTTTTTTCAATTTCTGAATTTTCATAATAATATTACCATAGCAACAACCCTGTTTTGACATTACTATGGCCTTAAATGATTTGGATTATGACTGTAATAACTCAGGCAGTTTATGATATGTATATCAAGACCAATATCTTGTGTTTTCTACTGTTAAAACAGAAATATAAGTCATTTTCAAACAATTTCCAATATTTTGATGGTGCATTGCCACAGTAATAATGGTGCTGGTGCTCACACCCACCATATCGTCATCAGTTTGAGACCAAACCGATAATAAGAATTATAATTGTTTTACCTGACTGTGACCTTGAAAGCACAAACAAAAAAATTGCACTCAAACGGGCTGCTAGAAGTAGATGTAATGCCTAATAAGCATTTTCACGTTGTTGAATTACAGATGTATGTTATTTCCTATTTTATTACCATGGTAACAGCCTGAGTGGTCGCCCGACATCCAACTTTGTGGCAGTCAGGGAGGATATAATACCCAGGGTCCTAGCTAACAGAAAAAAAAACATCATTTCAGGTTGTGGAGACCGTTACTTTATACAGTGTATTGAATTGTTACAGATTTTTTCACAAATATTTACCATTTCACCATACCGTTTCTATAGCAACAGCCATTTTTTGACATGAAGGTGACTTCCAATGACTCAGATTTTGCTTGCAATCAAACGGGCACCCCAAAATACATATAGTTAGATGGTTACAATTTGATTTTGTGATGTTGAATTACAGATATATGGTATTTTCTAAAATTCAAATCCCTGGTGTGTTACCATGGTAACAACCCTAGTGGTCACGCCCACTACCAACTTTATGTCAAACAGGAAGAATATGAGAGCTGAGGGTCCTAGCTAACAGAAAAACATAGATATTTTCTGGGACCGTTTCCATAGCAACGGCCTTTTTTGGCACGCCCATGACTTCAAATGACTCAGATTGTGGTTGGAATCAGTAGGGCAGCTTGAAATACATATATTAGAATCCTTACCATATATTTTATGCTGTTAAATGACAAATATACAGTATTTTCTAAATTCCAGTATTTCGTTATATGTTACCATGGTAACGGCCCTAGCAGTCACGCCCACCTTGAACTCTATGGAAAACAGGCAGATTATGATAGCTGAGGGTCCTAGCTAATAGAAAAATATAATCTAAGATTGTGTAGACACCTCTCTGTTATTTTATACTGATAAGATTAAATTTTTTTCAAAACTGTCCACTTTTTATGGTACCGTTTCCATAGTAATGGTCAATTTTTGACATGACCGTGACTTCAAATGACCTAGATTTTGGTTTCAATCAATCGGGAAGCTCAAAATACATATATTTAGATGCTTACCAGTCATTTTTCAAATTTCTCAATTAGAAATATTGGGTATTTTAGTAAATTCCTATATTTCCTTGATACGTTGCCATGGCAACGGCTCTGGTGGCCCCACCCACCACTAACTCTATGGCAAACAGGCAAACTCTGATAACCGAGGGTCCTAGCTAACAGAAAAACATCACTAAAAATTGTGCCTAAGGGGGGGGGGGGGGTGGGAGGGGGGTCTACGGTGGCCCACAGGCTATTACAGCAGTGATCGCTGGACCGAGCCGCGTCAGCGGCGAGGCCTTTGCTAACTTGCGGAGCTCATCATATATTTGCATATGCATGAGGGTCTTACATATACAGCAGCTAGTGACGATCGTGGCCAATCGTAATTGTTTTAACCGCGGTGTTTTACATGGATTCGTTTATCAAATTATGGGGGAATTGGTATTCAAATGTACTTAATAATTAATAATATCTAGTTCAATTTATTAAAAAAAACAATAGAGTATTTAATGACTAGACTATTCATTATTTTGCTACTTAAGTAGATCTATTGATAACTTCAATGGACAGTGCAGTGCGAGTAGTCCCTCCCGCCGAACTCTGGGCAGTTTCGGTAGGAGACGCCGATGGGGATGGTGTGCTCGCAGCGACTGTGGCCGTGCGCACGAAGAAGTCCTTGCACAGTGGAATGGCTTGAAAAATTGCAGATTTGCCATAACCGGTTGGAAGATTAACAAATACATCTTCCCCTTTCAATGCTGATCTTATAGCTTTTGATTGTAACTCCTTAAAAGATGAAAATTTCAACCTTTCAGCCGCATATTCAAGGCTCTTTGATAGGAGATCTTCTTCGCCGCTCGCCATGTTCGTCGGGCAGAGATATGATCGCTCAAAAATTTATTTATGAATATGTATGTTAATAATGAATATTCATAAAATTCTCTCGAATTGTCTACTCTGATTGGTGTATCGGATTGGAAGGGGTGCTTTGGCCGGCTTTCTGGGTAAGCTACTTGGAATCTAATTATCTACGGATTTGGGAGCGGAAAAATAATAAAAAACAAAAGAAATAAACTACAACAACCACTCAGGTTAGTAAAGGCCTCGGTGCTGGCGCACCTCGGGCCACGGATCACAGTTGTCGCGCGATTAGTCTATGTATTCAGGCGCGTTTAGGGAAATAACAGCACCGAGTGCCTTGGCTAAAGGCTATACTGTGCGAGACTTACGTAACAATCAGCAAATTCAACGCTAAACTGTAGTAACGCTTTCGCGTCAATTTACTACACCGCTTAGTGTTGAAGCAATCTGTTTCGATCCAGTTTGCTATTTCTTTTCAATGGATATTCAAAAGCGTAAACTCTAATAATAACTTTATATATACCATTCGTCTTTAAATTTATAAATGTCTATGCTACCAGCGCCCCGTTGCATAAAACTTACCGTTAACGGTAACTTTGCCATCAATGGTAACTCCCATGGAAACCTCGATTTGGATTGGCTGTTGAGTGATGTTACCATGGTAGTTAACATTGATACTAGAGTTACCGTTAATGGTAAATTTTATGCAACGGGGCCCTGATGTTTTCTAATATACATTCTATATCCATTTTTTCTAGCAACAGTTTCGGTATTATTTTCTATTTTCTTAAAAATAAGTGATGTTATTTCGATATTTTAATATCGGAAATATCTTCGACTGAGATCGAAATTAAGTCCTTTTTCAGAGATTTTGATAGCTTTCATAATTATTTAAAGAGTGAACCAAACCATGATTAAAGTAGGAATTCATACATTTTCTTCATAATTACATTTATATATCAACAGAAAGCATAATCCCCTCAGGAATAAAATGATTCTGTTATCAAGCACTGACATAAATGTGGTGAGGTGAAATAAGCACAGTGAAGATTTTATTTGTATTTTATTTCATTTCCAGGAAAACAGTATAACAATAACAGAGAATACAAAATACAAAGTACAATAACAGAAAGAGAGAAGAAGACGACTCCCAAGCTAATGCCTGCGGATTACCAAAAGAAAACACCTTTCTGTAGAAGGTTCTTTTCATTATCTGGTGGTAGAAATTGATAAATATTAAATGCAATACCATGAACATGTAGACATGTAGAAAATAGCTGGTGAGGGAATCAAAGAAGTTGATGTTGCCACTTTTGTTGGAATAAACATTGATAAACATCTGTCTTGGAATAATCATATTCGATTTGTAAATCAGTGCATAAGAAAGAAAGTTGGAGTGTTATTTAGGTTGCGACATTTTGTACCCAGGCGCATTTTAATACTGCTATATAAAGCCTTTATACAATCACTCATTACTTACGGAATAGAAGTGTGGGGAAGCACTTATCAGACTAGCCTAAGAAGCATATTGTATTCACAGAAAATGGCGATCCGTGCCATAACATTCAGTGAATGAAGAACTCATACGACTTCTTTGTTCCAAAGTTTGCGAATCCTTAATGTATATGATTGGCATGATTTGTCAATTTCCACTTTCATGTTTGATTTGTTTAATAACAACTTGCCTCATACTTTAGTAAATTACTGTGACATTATACAGCATAGGTACTCTACAAGGAAAAAGGAAAGTGGAAAATTGCGTCTACCAAAATTCAGAATGATGCAAGGTCAATTTTCATTGTCTTTCATTGGTAGTGAACTTGGGAACAGATTACCTTTTAAAATAAGATTAACCAGGTCTAGAAGTAGGTTTCGCAATTTTGTTACGACACACTTGCTGAGTAAATCATAAATGAAAACGTTCATGCAGATAGTCTATATATGTTCAAGAAATGTATTTAACATCATTACTTTCTACTTTTTGTACCTCATTGTTGACTACTATTTTTAATTTTGGTAATAATTGAACTTTACCAAAACACATTTTTCCCCCGTTGTGGGTCAGGCTCGACTAGCACATGTGCTATTATCTGGCCCCTTTTACCAACCAATGCTTTTCTTCCTTTATATGTAAACATCATTGTATAAAAAATGTATTATACTTAAATGCTGTTGGTAGTAACAAATAAATCAATCAATCAATCAAAACATTAAAAAGTTTACCCGTAAAGTCCAAAAAAAAAGAAGACAGAAATAAAGAAAGAAAAAAGAAGAAGAAAGAAGAAAGAAGAAGAAGAAAAACGATAGTACTTTGGGAAGGAAGCAATGGGGAAGAACCGCTGATGAAGATGATCTGTCGAGTATTACGTAGGCGAATGGACGCACTGATCTCTACTACATATTCTTAACATTCACGCAGTACTCGTGAACGTGCTTCTGCGACAAAATACATTGCTCGTAAACTTCGCATTTACACTGTTTTATGCGTTTTTCGCCAATTTTGCATTTTAGCTTGCATACAATAAAGCCTGAACGACGGGTTTCTGGAGTTTTTTCCCCTTTATATCCCCGTAATTATTTAAATTTTAACATTTTTGTAGTGCGTTTCGATCGCAATGCAGCAATGTTGAACAAGATGTATTTGTTGTACAAATATGGGAGCATAGCTGTGTGAGTGAGTGATTGATCGAGTAGCAGGCTGGTAACATTTTCATGGTAGTTTCGAGCATGATATAGGGCTAATATAACTATCATAGCGAATAAAAATTTTGTTTTCATTCATGCAATGTATGAACGACAGGTTTCTGAGATATTTGTCGTCTTTATCCCCCGTAATTATCTAAATGTTAACATTTTAGTGACGCATTTCGATCGAAATACAGCTATTTTCGGACTAGCTGTATACGTAAGAGTTGCATAGCCAGCCTTGTGTGAATGAGTGAGTGATAGAGTAGCAAGCTAGCACTGGTAATATTTTCGTGCTAGTTCCGGGATACAGGCCTAATATCACAATCATAGCGAATAATACATATATTTACCAAAAAATAATAATCCGCACATATTGCTAGAATGAAAAAAAAAAATATTCGCTATGATCATGATATGAGGCCTATAATATGTCCCATTAGTACTTATTAGCATGACAATATTTCCAGCATGCAACTCGATTTATGTGCTCATGGCATACAGCTCTCTGCCCCGTACGTATGCAGCTTGTCCGAATATCGCTGCGATGTGATCGAAATGCGTCACGGAAATGATAAAATTAGATAATTATGTAGGATAAAGAAGAAAAATATCTCAGAAACCTGTTGTTCATAAATTGCTTGAATGAAAACCAAAAAATTATTCGCTATGACAGTGATATTAGCTCTATATCACGCCCGAAACTACCATGAAAATGTTACCAGCCTGCTACTCGATCACTCACTCACTCACATAGCTATGCTCCCATATGTGTACAACAGGTACAGCTTGTTCAACATCGCTGCATTGCGATCGAACGCACCACAAAAATGTTAAAATTTAGATAATTACGGGGGATATAAAAGAAAGAAAAAAACCCCAGAAACCCGTCGTTCAGGCTTTACTGTATGCAAGCTAAATTGCAAAAGTGGCGAAAAACGCATAAAACAGTGAAAATGCGAAGTTAACGAGCAATGTATTTTGTCGCAGAAGCACATTCACGATTACTGCGTGAATGTTAATGAATATGCAGTAGAGATCAGTTCGTCCAAACGCCTACGTAATACTCGACAGACCATTTTCATCGGCGGTCCTTCCCCATTACTATCTTCACTGTGCTTATTTCACCTTACCACTTTTGTGTCAATGCTTGATAATAGAACCATTTTATTTTGGGGGTTTTAAGGTTTCTGATTATATATAAATGTAAATTATGAAGAAAATGTATGAATTTCTACTTTAAAAGAATTGGTAACACCTTTTAAAATTCCAATAAGGAAACGTGTGGCAAAACTATTAATGTTAAACCACAGAAAAGAAAAATGTGTTTTGTGTTAAATTCGTTGTGTTTGATTGTAGATCGCCCATTGGTAATCAGAAGTGAAACCAAGATCATTTCGATTGGAGATGTCATTATAATACTCGAGTGTGACGCGGATGCCTTACAAGAAACCACTATATCATGGACTACTCAAGGAGGAATTTCTTATGATAACGCATTATACACAACAATGCTAACATCGGACAACACCACATCATTAGGAGGTTACTCCGAATTTATATATTTTTATTTCACTGTTATTGCACTGTTTGTAATAAATTTATCGGAATAAACAGCACAGTCCTAGCACTTGAAATCTGAGAAATAAAAGCAATTCCTTCGGAGTTTTAGCTCTAAACTTTAGAAAAAAAAGAAAGAGTTGGCTTTTATATGACCATATAACCAGTGACGTTTCTGGACGTTGGTGCCGTGGGGGGGGGGGGGGTGGGGGCGTGAAGGCAAAACATCCTGCCAAATGGTAAACCATACATTTTGTGAGAAATTTACTTTTGGGGTCATAATGTTAATGGACGAGGGGGGGGGGGTATGTCAAAAAACTTTCCTTTTATCCTTTTCATCTTAATGATTGTGTAGATGTTATTATTTTGATTTCGATATGATATTATTTGTTCATTATTATATAGCGCTGTTTGTTACAGTGATATTGCATGCGAAGTATAGTGACTTCTATTTTTTCAGACTGAATTAAATTCGTAACATGAATTGCATTAAATTTTACCTATTGGGGTTAAAGCTCATGTGCAGTATTGGTAGCAAAAAGAAAATTGGAAAGAAACATGTTAAATATAGTCTCATGTTGTTCTCCTTGTATCAAAAGATGTCTGTAAGAGATCATTCGGTATTCCATCTATGATTTCTGGTGAATTTCAGTGTAAATATCTGTAAGGAATGCTTGATCACCGCCATTATGCTAGGACCCTTCCACCCCGACGGCTCCCCGCACAGCAATCTTGGGGCTTCGCATAGAGACAGCGTGTGTGCACTGTGTGTAGCTACTCATCATTGGTTTTACACGTGTGTGTACAGTGTATAGCACATGCTTCCTTTGTTGGGATTTTACGTGCCTGTCCCGGCACATAAATTAGTTTTTGCCTCTTAATTGTTTAATATTAAATTTTAGGAGGCGAAATCTTCACAGTGTCTTAGTATTGCTAGTATCTTGCTATTTATCAACACAAATTGAAGAAATCTGACGAACAGTTTTTGAGGGCTTACCAAAACTTTACATGACCTTTAACCTATCAGAAGATACTTGAATGCGGTTTCTCTTTCTATTTATTTGAGCTTCATAAGGTATACTTATTTAATCACTATTTTGGAAGTTTCTTTCTTAATCTTTAAATATATTTATAATGATTTACTATGTGTTTAAGAGCCATCTGATGATTATTACCTTGCAATAGCTTTTAAGCTTGACCGAAAAGTCGCTTATTTTTTCTTGGTAAAAAAATAGAAATAAACTAGAAATTTAATTCGTCACTGAAGACGAATTAGGTGGTCTGTCTGTCCCTGTGGCAAATTGCTTTGTCAGATGTGATAATATTTCTGCAAGATAATAATCATAATGTTGACGACAATGATGATAAGATGGTGATATAAGTGATGACAATGACGATAATGATATATTGATAATGATGATCATAATGACAACAATAATGATGACAATAACCACGATAACCTAAGTGGCATAGCGCCCCTTCAGGTTCAATTTTATGGGCGATTTTTTGAAAAGTGCTTGAAATGGCATAAAACGTGTGCAAAATGAATATGGGACGATTTGGATCATTTCTAAATTTTACGCCCGCACGGACGAGCGTACGTACGCGTACGCGCGCGTTTTTATAACGAAATGACCTTGACTGGAATGACAGTGACCTTAACCATGCCAAATATGAAAGAGAAATGACATTTCGTTATGAACATATGACCATAAGTTGATTTTCACAAAATGGCGCCTGGATGACGTCACGATTACCTCATGACCTTGAAAAAGATGTGGGAACTTGACCTTATGAGGACTGATGACTGACGAAAATATGAAGAAATTGACTGAGCCGATTTTGAGAAAATCGTGATAACGAACTGGACGATTTGATATTGCAGGACATGTGGGAGATTATCCCCTTAGCTTTAATACACGACAGGGAATGAGATTGTACACAAACTACTGCACACTACTTTCCAATAGACATAACACGCAAAATTAGGCAGTTTATTACATTGTTTGTGATGGTATGTGTTATAATAGTCGAAGAAGATGGTAACATGAAAGGAAAAAAAAAAAAGTGAAAAAAAAATAATTAAAAAATGGACCCACCGGGAATCGAACCGGGGTCGCCGGAATGGGAGGCAAGTGCTTTACCAATGGACCAAAATATTTCCAATAGAGATAACACGTAAACGAAATACGGGATTCTGAAATCACATTTTGTAGTTAAAAAATGGGCATGATCCCGACATCTGATCAAAAATTGAAAGGCACAATTGTGAAAGCTTATAGTCTCAGCTGTAACATACTAAAATTTGGAAGAAAATCGAGCAGAAGACGGGAATGTAGAATCAAGATTTTAGAAAAAGTCATCTCCTATAGAGAATACACGCAAAATGAGAAAAATTGACATGCCTCCTTTAATCGCAAAAATACGCCATGATGCCTTTGTCAAAATGAAAAATTGTGGCTTCTGATCTCATAGAAAATTGTCTCAGCTACAACATATCAAAATTTGGAAAAAAATCGACAACCTGGTACTGAAATATTGTCAAATGAATACAAAAATTATGACGACATTTTTTTTAAAATCAAATTTTTGAGTTCATAGGCAAATATGATGACGTCACAAAATGCGATCGGCCAAAATTTTGCATGAATCCAAATCTACAACTCACAGGCTTTCGGAATATGTAATACAATTTGGGGTATCCAGGAATTCTGAAGAGCTATGGCGGATTCTAGATAGGCATGTTTTTACCACTTTTTACATTATATTGCCCATTGACGCGCGCACGAATTTGAAAGTTTGACGCGCGCGTGTGGCATTATGGAATGTCGAGAATGACTGTAAATAGTTGGAAATTGTCAAGAATAGTGTCAGGAATACAAACCATGCGGAAAAAACCGGCGTTTTTACGTTCTGTATGCGAGCGCGGACGCGCACGGACGGAAAATTTTGAAATGCTTAAAATGTCCTGAACCGTACTCTAATTTGATTAAAAAGTGATTTTGAGCATTTCTAAATTTTGACGCGCGCGTACATGTTACGTTGACCCTTGACCTGAAGTTCATGTGTGTCAAATATGGTTTATTTTTGATGACTCGTTATGAAGATATGATCGATAATGTGATTTCACAAAATGGCGCCTGGATGACGTCACGATGACCTGATGACCTTGAAAAAGATGCCCGAGCTTGATCTTATCGGACCTGATGACTGTGGAAATTTTGGAGAAAATCGACTAAGCCAATTTTGAGGAATCATGATAATCACAAAGTGGGAGAAAAATAAAAGAGAAAAAAATAAAGAGAAAATTCTGACGAAATTAAGAGGTGGTCTGTTGATAGACCACCTTATCATAATAATAACAAAAAAATAAAAATAAAAATCGGGGGGGGGGGGGGTTGGGGTACAGACTGCCCTGTTCCCTCTTCAAATACGCTAGTGCTTATGATAAAGCCAAATGAGAAAACAATAAATGCTTACCTGGACTATGACCAATTCAATTGTTTCTTACATTCATTGCCATTTACTACACTGAGTCAAGCCATGAATTTTGTTCCCCCTAGGTATATTGATACCTGGGATGTATGCTCTAGGAAGTACAGTCTTTGTCATAGTGACTGTGATTGCTCTCGTCATCATTTATCGACGCTTCTTAGAGAAGAGAAAAGGTAAGAGCCTCTTAAAAGTGGCTATCAAAGATTACAGTTGGTTTATTTAACTCCCACATAGTAATGATATGGCAAAATTTGAATAAAACGTGTGCCTACTTTTCTTTTCTCTTTACTTTAATGATTTAAAATGACAATGACTTAAAATGTATTCAATGAAAAGTAATACAAAGTCGACAGTAAAATTGAAGCAATCACTCAAGTCCTCCAACATCTGGAATTATCGAGTTATGTAATTTTTAACACAAAGCTCTGTGTAGGGTTTTAGAGAAGTGAAGTATATACACCTGACAGCCTGGTAAAATGATGAAAATTTCTTTCTACAGCTAATCCGAGGCCTAACTACCCACTATGATTTACATACTTACAAAGACTTGTTCGATGAAAATTACTGCCATGATATAAATCCATTTATTATATTTACGAAGGATGAGCTTTCCTGTTCTTCTGCCCAAAGGTGCGTGCAAGAAACGCACTGTCCTTCTCAAAATATGATTTCTGCATTTTCTTCGAAATAGAAGCAGATATTTTTTTAAAGATTATAAGCAATGATTATAGTAGATGAATTCATTTAAGAAAAGTTACATATCAGAAACGAAAACAAAAAATAAACATAAATCTGGGAAAATGTTGAGTGAATACTAACAACAGAATCTTCAGTTTAAATTTACGTAAAATTACTAAAGCCCAGCTCACAACCAGCGTCACTTCAACTGCGTCATTGGAAAAGGACGACCATCTTGATGAAATGAAGTAACCCTTGTATAACTTCCTCGCCTTGAGCATAGTTATACTTTAATACCCAAACTCACAATCATATAAGAATGCCAATTTTAACACTTCGGCAGCCATTTTGAATTTGGCCAATCACTTGCAAGGGAATGAATCAAATTAACAAGCACTGCCTTCAGTGGGCCACCGAGGGAGCTATATTTTTCATGAATGGGACTTTTAGGTTTCCCAATATCTAGAATTATACACGCCAAATTTCATGATTTATGAAAAAGTGCCCAATTATTTCACCAATCCGTCGGACTATTAAACGATATCACCTTTTCCTGACGCAAAAACAAAACAAAACACCTCCTACCAGGCTATGACGTAGTCCTAAAGCCAACACATGACGCCTCGTGTTAGCCTGGCTTTCGGATGACATTGCGACCGCGTTAGTATGGTCTTTTCGCGTCTTGAAAGAGTGATATTATTCTAAACGTTATTGAAAAATGAAGAGTTCAAACAATACTTTTGATAACTGCGTAGGGGTTGAATGCCTTCACATGATCGATTATCGCAAGCAATGACGCAACAGAAACGACGCCTCATGTGAGCCGGGCATAAGTCAAAAGTGCAATTCTCCGTATCGCATATAGCTCTCCGAATCCGAACGCATGCGGCGCTCTAATTTTGGGGCATGTGATTGCTGGCAACTGAGCTTCCGGGTCCGGCCGGAGCGTCATTGACAATGTGTTAGAAGACGTGGTCAGCCTAGCAAAAACTCCCTTTTGTTCCTAATCTAGCAAATAATCGTGTTTTTATACAGTTGATATTTAAATGGGATTCTTCTGTGAAGCCACCCAATGTGGGATGTTGAGCCGACGATGCAAAACGTGTTTTCAGCAGAACAATCACGCACGAAAAAAGCAAGGAAATATCAGTGTATGCCCACTATAGCTATAGACTGGAACCGGAAATATATGTGCCAACATCGTTGTCCCCGATATCGGCATCGGGAGCTGATATCGGCTGATATCGGATGATATCGGCTATATGCGATAGGGAGAATTGTGCTAACGAAATCATATTATACAGGAAGCAACATACAAGAATCAGTCGTAATGGGAGATGTTTCAACAACACAATTGTCGAGGCAAAATCGAGGGGCACTTCCACCTATTCCAACCAATCAATCTTTTCAACCTTCACCACTTACGCCTGTCGCTCGACCTACACCTCATAATCATGCGGTAGCGCTTCGTCGAGATCAGATCCCGCTTCTATCACTGGTACCGCCTTTGGATGACACTCACCGGAGAGACCAGAATGGGAAGGCGATTGCATCTAGAAATACTGGTACAAATGTCAAGGAGGCAAAGGTGTTTAATTTACAATCTATATATTATGCCTTTTCAAAACATCACACATTTAGGCGTTTGATTGCATATTTACACACCTTATTCACGTGAACATGACCCCTAAAAAGGCAATTTACACAATTGACATTTGCTAGTTTTAGGCAATCGGGGCTTTGCGTTTGAAAGAGAACTTTTAATTGCCTTTTCAGCAGTCGGTAATATATAACAAGTGTAGTTAATTGTATCTCTTATTGTGACCTCCAATTCACCAACCTTCAGCTACATGTATGTTAGCATAATCACAATCACACACACACACACACACGCATACACACACACAACACACACACACACCAACACACACGCACCCATATACGACATAGTAGTGTTTGCTTTTTTTTAAGTGTTGTTGTGCGCGATCACACACACACACACACACGCGCGCGCGCGCGCGTGCGCTCGCATATACATCGAAGTCAGGCCCCTAAAGCTCCGCCATTTTGTCAGAGACATTTGAACACGATTTGAACGCGCCCGAAGCCCCCATTAACATACTATGAATTATTCATTTCTTAAGATGCTCCCAACATCCATACATGCTCTTCACGCAACAAAAACATAAGCGCGGGTCAGCGTCGAGCATGCGCATTGAGAGAGGTCAAGTACACTTAATTTATTCATGTATGTTAATGTATTCATGATATGAATTTTGACAACTTACCACCAATGGCGAATCAGTGCCTTCCATTTTTAATATAATTATAATAATCAACAATACAATTGAAATGATAAACAGTGAGAAGCTACGTGCCGTACTTCAATTCACTGTTGAAAAATAAATATGAAATCAAACTTGGTTAAGCTGTGTCACAAGAAACGAATCCATACATGTATGTGGGAACTTCTGACAGTAATTAAAAAATATATATACTGTATAATTATTTTTCTTTTTTGTTGTTCATTTTTTTTTAAAGCAAACTTGGAATTGAACTCCCGGCCCCCACCCCTAGGGCCAGACTTACCAGCTCTCTCTCTCTCCCCCTCTCAAAAAGAATCACTAACTCATGCGGCAAGGGGGGGGGGGGGGGGGGCAGAGATATTGGAAACTTTGTTTTCCCCCTTTTCTTCCCATTTCTCTCACTATCTCACATCGTTGCCTTTCTCATCATATCATCTCACAAGTTATCTCTCTCATTATCTCTTAACTCTCTCTCTCTCTTTCTCTCTCACACTCTATTTCTCCCTCATGTCCTGTTTCATCACTCTATCTGCAGATTTGATTCATTGAAAAAAAAAAATACATGTACTATTGGATTACTGCTAGTTGAATGTTCATAAAACCAATTTTAATTACATAGCTTCTCACAATAATGTAATTCACCATGTTTAAAGTTAATGTGATGAAATGTGCAATTAAGATGCCCAGTCGATCTAAAACAGATTTGCTCACCCTCTGCTTGATTATTTCTCTACATATTATCTTCGATCACAAACTGATTGTTTTTACCTTATGCTTTTTGCATTTTTTTCTTGCATCTGTGTCATTTTTTCAATGTGTATTCCATCATCCACTATTTTTAACACAACGTTTATTTATAATGTATTTGTTCTACTAATATCAAAGGGCCCTATAAGTATTATTCTAAACTTTTATAGAAATAACTCATATGATGCCCTACACAAAAACTTCAAACATATACTTTATATTACTAACAAAGAGTAAATTTTCATGACAACTGAATTATTAAAATCAAATGACCTCACCTGCTACATGGAAGTATTACATCTTTAAATCTCATTGCATTTGTTGATTTATTTGGAATTTTTCAACACATTATAGGTTCCTGTTATACTTCGGGGAGTTTATAAAATGATGACTTATGCAACATAGAATACTTAGAATACTCAGTGCAGTATGCAGGATTTTCTAAGGGGGGCACACAAATGCAGGGCTGCCAACTTTGGGGAACTGCTTGAAGGGAGATTCGTATTTTTTTCCTGTTGCAAGCCCTCCAAAAGTCGCTCAGTAGGGGGGGGGGGGTCAGTTTTCCTCCATAATTCTCCGACAAACACACACACACACACACAAGTTCTAAAAGGGGGCACAATAAAAAAAAAGGGGGGCACAATGTACACTGTTCTTTCAAAGGGGGGGGGGGCACGGGCTGGGGTTGCCCCCTCCCTAAATCCACCGCAGAGAATTTTTAATGAACCTGATAACCTTTTTTTTTTTGCTCTGCCCCCCCCCAAGCTACACTAGTGCCCTAACTCCAAAACCACAAAGTCTCCATTGAAACAATGACCAACTAATGTACATATTTGACTTGAAAATGAAAGATGGTTATGTTAATTTTATCTACATATACATGTAAGGCTCTCTAGATGAACTAACCTGTTTTTTCAATTTCTCAATACTGATTGTTTTTGACATTTAAAATAGTTTTATATCATATAAACAGTATTTGATAGTACAGACTTTCCCAAAATGATAATTTCAATCATCAGATATAAGATCAGTTCATTGGATTAATTTTTTTTTTTTTTTTTACATTTGTTGAGATGCACAGTGGATCAAAGCATAACCTCATTGGGCCTGGCAATCACTTCAGTAATGTACGACAAGCTAATACAGAAGGGCAATTCAAATCTGCACTAAAAACATACTCATTCAATTGATAACATTTCCGGCAGGTTTCCTACTTGTTTCTCTTTCTCACCCTTTCCTCAGTGCATTGAGACGTTTTTCAATGATATTATAAGAAATATAAGAACTGGGCGCTCTTGCATAAAAAGTTGCGATTATTAAAACGCAACTCAAAAAATGAAACGCAAGTCCAAAACACGCGATCCTGATTGGTTGAAAATCAAGTTGCGTTTAATTATTGGAGTTGCGTTTAATCGAAACTTTTTATGCAAGAGGGCCCTGTTCTATTACTCTTATCATTATTATTATTATTATTATTATTATCATAAACATTAGGGGCCAGGCAATGTCCCTAGGCCATCTCGAAATTCTCGAAGAGGAAACCTTCAACTCAATAGGCCTAATGAGCTAAATACATCTACATGAAAGAATGGGCTGTATTAGAATTTATAAAGTGACATGTGGAGGGGCGGGTGAAGGTGCCACATGTGAAAAGCTTTAGATGCAGTATCCTTTTGCCTTAAATGTGCTTGTTACAATAACTTCAGACTCTCCGGATTGCAATACGAAGGATTTGATCTGTTGTAGCCGCCATGAAAGCTGAAGAGGTCAAGTTGAACTCCATGCATGTCTGTTGAATGAAATGAGAAAAGAATGGAATTAATCACGTTGAAATCACATGATATGCAATCATTGAACACAGTGGCAGATTGTGTGTGTGTGGGTGGGGGGTACTTCTGGCCTACTCCCTTTTCAAAGAGCAGTCTACATTGTGGCCTCTCCTTTTAAAATTGTGCCCCCCCCCCCCTTTGAACTAATAACCTTCTTTTTTTTTCTTTTTTTTTTTTTGCTTGTCAGAGAATTTTGCAGGAAAACTGGACCAAAAAAATCTGACAACCCTTTTCTTCTTCTTCTTCTTTTTTTTTTCTTCTTCTTCTTCTTCTTCTTCCTCTTCTTCTTCTTCTTCTTCTGAGATTTGTGCCCCCCCCCCTTTTAACAAATTCTATCTTTGTGAATGAACCAAGGACACCCTTTTGTAACTCAGTTGTGTGAGTGTATACAAAGAAACTTATTCATACAGCTGAGCCTACCTCTCATAACTTCAGCAAGTCGGTAGTTCTTTCTTCTTCTCTGAATTGTCTTTACTCAAAGTGGGATATGCCTTCAGCATCTATTGTTACTGAAGAAGAGAAGCATTATGCTGGAAAAATAAAATAGTTCATACATCACATAATAAGTATTTATACTCCATTCATGCTGGCCTCATTGATTCTCAAAGAGAATACAAGTAAGACATAGATTCCTTTCACAGATTCTATCTGAAATTGTAATGTCTTTCTTCAGAAATATTTCAAAATAAATTTAAGTACATAATTTGTTTCATTTGATATTCTACTTGCTATTGTTTGTGTACACGTATTATTGAAAAGTGTTGAAGAACACTCTCAAAGGAACTAACCTAATGTATTTACTTGTCAACACATTTTAGATCCCATAAAACCCTCTTATATTTATTATATACTTCGGATAACATACATCTATCCTTGACACTATAAGTATTAGCTCAATCTATCATTCCATCTTTAAAATCTGTAACTCCTCAACTGGATCTTAACATTCCCATTGAAATAACCATGGAGCTGCCACTTTAATTGATTTCCAAGATTAGAGCTCTAGATCTAGAACTACCATACCTGTCATGCAATCAGGGAAATGAAAATAAAGTGGCATCCTAGTAGATTTACATTGCATTTCATCCGTCATCTCCAATAGTTAGTGGTAGTAGTACGTTCAGCCATGCGTTGATGGGTAGATACATGTAGAACAAAACACTTGGTAGGTCTGCATATTCTTCCTTTCATGTCCATCTGAAAAAAAAAAATTAAAATGATAATTGATAGTGATACTCTTTATTACCTTTCAACAATTTTTTTGGTCCTGCCTAAAAATGAAAATGACTAGCCCATTTGATTTTGATTTCCTTCCCTGCTACACTAAGTAAAAAAACAAAAACAAAAACACACACACACACACACACACAAAAAAAACATGCATGCCCTGACTTCTCTTAAAGTTTGTTTTCAAATTCAATCAAACTTTAACTTTTAGTTTCATTGGCTAAAAGTTAACATCGCAATAGAGGTTTATTCTTTTAACTCTAATCTACATGTAATATCATTTTAACATTACAATGAGTTGAATCGGGCAGAACTAGAGTAAAGACTAACTAAACCAGGACCCCCCCCCCCATTCATAATTCAATCACTGACCAGGGCTGCTTTCTTCCATTAGGCTAGTAGTGTGCTTTGCCCTAGACTCTAGTGTCTAGGACTATGTCTAACTGTTACGATTAGATCTACATTAGACTAGATCTAGACCTAGATCCAGAAAATCTAGACTTAGACCACAGAGTAGGAGTCTACATGTATATCGGATCTAGTCTATGTAGATTCTAGGACTTGCCAAGACAAGACCTAGGCCTACGTCAATGACTGGCTAGGCCTCGCATACCCCCCCCCCCAAAAAAAAAAATATATATATATATATTTATATAAATAAATAACCAATAATATAGGCCCTACAAAAACAAAAACAGAAAACAAAAACAAAAACAAAAAAATCATCAGTAAATCTAACAGTTAGACCTTTGACTTTGTGTAAGTTAGATCTAACTTAGGTATAGAGTTCTAGGCCTAGAGTAAAGGATGGTGTTTTCGGCCGGGAGCAGAATTCGGCCGGTACGACGTATGCATGGCAAAAATCACTTTAAAATGCATAGCATGGCAGCATATCACAAATCACACAGAGACCTTTGTGTAAGTTAGATATAACTTAGGTAGATATAGAGGTCTAGGCCTACATGATACTTGTTAGGTATAACTGTCAGATCTAGCTTAACTAGATCTAGACTCTATGTCTACATCTAACTTAGATAACTGATTTGTCAAAGAAGTTCAGCCTCATCAACTAAATTTGAAATGCAGATCTACGATAGGTCTAAGTTACATTCTACTCTATTTTAGACATAAAATCAAAATCATGGAACTTGTGAACTGCTGAAATCTTCACACCAGTGCTTAAAAAACTGAATTAATCTCGACAAGCCACCTGGTCCTAGTTAATATGTTAATGTCACATTAGAGTCATACTAGATATTTTTCCGACTAAGTTTTGAAATTATTTGTTCCAACAGTTACTTTGGATCACTGTCATTGACATTGATGGGGATGAAATTGTCTGTTAATGTATTTGATTTTATGATACGGTCCCGCCCGAAACTCCCGGTAAGCTGTCAAGAGTGGCAGGGGTGGTAATGGCAATCGAGCTGAAACATAAGCTCAAAACGATAGAAAATGTAAAGAAAGTTTGACAACAGATTGCCCACATTTTTATAGCATACAGTACTTTCAAATACTTTCAAAATGTACAGAAATTCCAGGAGATCCCTCACATTGGTAGTAATTCATATGAATGTTATTCTATTTATGAAATTTAAGCGTAATTATAGTTGTACTCACCGGTAAACTTTTCACAAGAAATTCACTTCGTGCGGGTGACGTCATTACATTGACTTTACACACAGCGGAAGTGACGAAAAGGACATATTTGTTGTCGATTAATTCTTTTGGATAATTGTAATATTCATGAGGTAAGGTCCAATCAGAGCTGAATATTGTCGGGATACGCAAAGCAAAAATAAATAATGCATGAAGTGAAATCGGAAATTTATGCTAATGGGGGCTTCGGGAGATATGAAATGTCTCTCGGGGGGCGGAGCCTAAATACGCTTAAATACGCTTAGATTGAATGGTGACGCTGTAGCTTATATGCAAATGAGGCAAATCCGCGCGTGCTACCTTTTCGTCTGTACTAGTTAATTTGTCTATGATTGTAGTAAAATCACGCAAAACCGTTTTAACGCAAACCCGTAATAATTTGACGTCAAAATAGTTAATCGATTACCAGGAGATCACTCTCCGCGCTCCACTGTGCAAGAGAATTTGCACGCAAACCCTATGTGAATTGAGAAAGCATGAACGATTCCAAGATGCCTTCTCAATCTTTAAATTCACAGGGACGGCTTAAAGCAAAGGGACGGCTGCAAACTACGACACTTTTGAAGACAAATTTATACTTGTCTTGATCAATCTATCGCCGCCGAATATTTTTTCTCCGTGGCGTTTTGCTATAAATCAATCAAAATTATAATTCCTCTTTTGCAAGCAGCTGAAAAGAACGCTTGATAGATGTAATGACAGTCGTTGTTTGTGCAATATCCATGCTTTCGTCCCTATATTTCAGCGCAACAATGCTGTACATTCCTATCCAACTAGACAAACAAACCATTTCTACCTCCCCCGAACTTGCACCGTTTTTGCAAACAAAACAATCACCTTTACTGGACCCAAATTCTGGAACAGCCTGAATAACGAACTAGTTGATTACCTAATAAGTAAGTACATGTTTGTATAAATATTTATATCATGCTGGATCGTACAGGTGGTCACATAGACTTTGCTCGTGTAACACTGTCCTGCCGTTACAATTTTCTTCTTCTTCTTCTTCTTCTTCTTCTTCTTCTTCTTCTTCTTCTTCTTCTGCCTTCTTCTTCTTCTTCTTCTTCTTCTTCTGCCTTCTTCTTCTTCTTCTTCTTTTCTTCCTTTTCTTTTCTTTTCTTTTTTCTTTTCTTTTCTTTCGTTTTCTTCTCTTTCGTCTTTTTCGTTTCTTTACTTCACTTTCTGAGCTTTGCTCTCCTTGTACGTTCAGTAAATCTGATACTTCTAATCCGTCTCGCTTTTGTATTGCATCCCAATCGGTATTACTTACTCTACATGGGAGCCTAATCATTTACAAGCTATGCTTTTAATTTAGGCTCCCCACATTTTACATTTTTTCTTCTTTTTGCCAGTCATTCATATATCTCTCAAACTTTCTACCTATTTACTGTACATTGTACTTGATTTGAGTTCTACTCTTATATTTTGAAATGGACAAATATAGTAGACCAGCCAAGATGATTTTTTTTTTTTGGACGGCATTTTTGGGTAATGCTTGGCATCCATGCTTAAACTCTTGCAAAAATACTGAGGTGTAAGGTACGGGCGAAAGCCACGCGCATCTTGGCCTAAAAATGCCATTTTTGGCTCAAAATTTGAAAGAATGTCAAAAATCACGACTTTTAATTTTTTGACCTAATATGTAATACATGATAAAGACTTTTCAAGTGATGTCAGTTTCATTTCGAGTTTGAAGTTATAAAACTGATTAATATACATTTAAAAATTGGATATTACACACACATGTATGGCGCAATGAAACATAAAACTGTGATTTACTCAAAATAATAGGTTGTGAAAACTACCGATAATTCAAAGTTTTTTACCCAACTAAATTTGTCAATTTAAACTATTTTTCTTGATTAAACATATAATACATATCGTCATGTCACACACACAGAAAAGAAATTATCTGATAAGGTGATAGATAACTCATTTTATGTTATCCCAAGTGGAATGATGTATTTTTACTCGATGCGCATTTTCAAAGAAAAACATTATTTAAATGTACATCTAGACTTCTTAAATGTACATGAGGCAATTATCCCATGTATTATCAGTATAGTCCATGGGCCACGAACTGAAATGTCCCCATCCCCTTAGAAAGAATCTTAAATTAAGTTTTTCTGTTAGATGGGCCTATTAACTATCAAAATATGCTTCTTTGCCCTAAATTAAGAGGTGGGCGTGACCACAAGGGCTATTACCATGGCAACGGATCAAGAACAGTATAATTTCAGAAAGTGTAATATATTCATGATTTAGAGAGTACAAAAACTTATTGTAACATTAAAAAATGATGTATCAAAAGTTTCTCAATTGACTAAAACCCAATTGAGAGTCATAAAAAGTGTCCATCATGTTTTTAAATGGCTGTTTCCATGGAAACAGCAAAAAAAAACACTGATATTTGAGGAAAAAATCCCTTGATGCTACCGAAAAGAGAAGTAAATATTACTATTGTACATGATTATCTACTCTTTTAAAGGACACTCAGTTATCATAATTTGTAAAGGGGTGATGGATGTAACCACTACATGTTAGGCCGTTACCATGGTAAGAAATATTTTCATTGTATTTCTAATAAAATACAGAACTATAGTTGTTTTCAACATGAAATATGGTAAACATCTAATAATTTTTGTCGCCTGTTTGATTATATTCAAAACTTTAGTTTGGAATAGAGCAATATTTGATTTATCAAAAAATATATGTTGCCATGGAAACAGAATGTTAATGAAGATGACATCTTTCAACTAAAAAAAAAGAAAGAAATTTTAACTAACCAACCAATAGAAAATATATAGCAACCAGATTAACAAACACCCTCGGCTATTAGGATCTGCTCGTTGGCTGTGAATGTGACCACTATATATAGCTGTTACTAAAAAGTAAAAGCTTATAAAAAAAGAAAAATTGGTGTCTTTCTACCAGAATTTCTATTTACTTGATTCAAATCTTGATACAGACGGTTTTTGTCCCCAACAAAATTGGGGATACCAAAATGTTTGCATTAAAGGGTGACTAAATTAGAGAGAAAAAAGGTGCTGTTTCCATGTATTTTTGCTTTCAAATCACGAATCTGGCAATTGATTGTCAAAATTATGTCTCGTTTTGGCGAAAAAGGGGGAAAAGTAGAGGTTTTGGGACCATTCCTTAAAACTCGTGAGCTGATTGGCTAATTGACGTCACACCCCCAAGTGACGTATGAAGAGTAAGAGGCACAAGATCTGCAGGCTGCGGCAATGTAACATTGTACACACAATGCGGTATTTGACCCCTCTGTTCAACGGACAATTTATGAAAAAGGGAAATTAATCAATATAGTCTTAGGAGTGAATAATCTTTATCAATTATATTTTCTACAAGATCAGTGAACACTTTTGCCCTAATATACAGCTCTTGTTTTTTTTTTTTAACTTTTCTTTGAACAATGTTCTCATCCATCTGAGCTTGCCGAACGATAGTTTTGCATTGGTCTTAAACGCGTACACAGCCGTTTTATGCGTCTGTGCAATGTACTACACATCTTTAGTACGGCAACTATGTTCCCCCTCGTACTAAGCGACTGGTGAACGCTTTTGTTTGGTTTGTTTTTACTCTCGCCTTTTTTTTTCTTCGCTTTGCATGTACTATAAAGTACAAGTACTGACTTAGATTTTTGGCTGAATTCTTCGAGTAACAGAAGGCGCTTTCACACCTACCCGATCAGGAAAAATACCTGGTATTTTCTGATCGGGTATTCTCCCCCGATCAGAAAATACCAGGTATTTTGCCAGTGTGAAACGAAAGTACTCGTAATATCCCCGCAAGAAAATACCCGGAATTTAGTAGGTACTTTCTCAAAACTACGCGTACTTTCTCCAAGGTCGCGGGGATATTTGCAGTGTGAAAGCAAATTACGAGAACTAGCTATTATGGCCATCTCTCGCATCGCACATCCACCGCTGCAGAAGCAGTGAATTTGAAAGCGCGCGCCTCGTCTGCAAAATAAACCGTACTGCGCATGCTCATAACTTCGAGAACTTTCCTCGAAGAGCTCTGGTTCGGGGAGGTGTGAAAGCGCGAAATAATTATCGGGTATTTTGGGGCCTGAACAAGTTCTCGTAATTTACGGGTATTTTTCCTGATCGGGTAGGTGTGAAAGCGCCTTCAGAGAGGTGGATAGTGATCGCGAGTCCGATTTGGAGGACCTTTTTGAGCCAGATACGAACTTTGATTTATCAGATGATTTATCGATCCCGAAAGAGAAGAAGCTCAAGTGCATTGGCAAGGGGAATTCGACCATATATGTTTGAACCCCTCGCAGAAGACGCGCCAGAGCATGGTGAATGGGTCGCGGGGGAAGGGGCCGCGGGTGAAGCTGCTGCAGCTGCTGGAGAAGAAAAGTGATCACTGCAAATTGTACTCCACTCGCTTGGCCCTTGCTACTCTGCTCGCGAGAGCATACCTTTGCGACCCACAATTTCCGTAGATTTTCATATTTAGGAAAATGATGTACGTAGGCTTACATCATCTTTAGGGGTCTTGCTACAGCCCGCAACTATACACCGATTTGGCATTATTGATGAAATTGTACCCCAAAATCAAATTTATTGTGAGGAATTAAACACACGAAAATATGCGATGCAAATGGTCGATGCGGTGAATGTCATGCTCGGCACCGGGCTGGGCCTGCCATGCCGAGGCCTAGCGCCTGCGGGTGCGCACGGTATAGGTTGGTGGAATATTTTCCCTTACTTCTCGTACGTCACAGATCACGTGATCATGATGTCGCTTCGATGGGTTTTTTTTAGGGGCGGGGCTTATGATTGTGTAAATCAGCAAAAATGTACTTTTCAAATGATTATGAAATACGACTGAATGCATACAACAGTGTGTGATAGATATTTTTTGGCTCCTGATGACTCCTTCCTACGAAAAATGGGCAATAAATTTTCTATTTTAGTCACCCTTTAAACATGATGACAAGACCTGTTACTTAATTCATTCAAAATTTTATTTATTTATTTATTTATTTATTTATTTATTTATTTATTTATTATTTGAAATTATTCATACAAGGATAAAAACCTGATCAATATAAAACTGTTTTGCATCACGGTCCTGATGTAGAAGGAATAAACAATAAGGTATATCATAAAATGATAACAAGTTTTATAAGAAAATACATAATATAGGCACATAATTAAAAAAAAAAATAAATTAACAGGTAAAGGCAACATTAATAAATTTCAAAAATAACCAACTGAGTATATTATGTAATGTAAAGCCTAATGTGGAATGTGGATAACATCCATGTACTAATGAGACTACGAGATAAAAAAAACAAACAAACAAACAAAACATGACCAGTATTAAAAAAATATTACATGCATGTATGTAGAAAATTTTCACTGATGAGTGAAATCAGATAAGCCCCCCCCCCCCCCCACACACACACACACTTTCAAAAAGTCTCCGCGGCCCCTGCTATATGTAATCACAAATTTAGTTTTGATGTAGACATGGTAGAGTGTAGCGTACTTAAAATCACTAGTTGGCAACTAATCAATATTGGTCACAGACCAGGGCGGCAAAGCGTGTCGTGTTGGGGGGGGGGGGGGGGGGGGGGATAAGGTAGGCACCAGCAGAAAAAAATAACTTCTGTGGGAAAGGGAGCACGCACAAGGGGGTATCAATAGAAAAGGCACTTTCTAGGGAAAAGGGGAACGCATAAATGGAAATGTTAAAGTGAATACATGAGCTTTAGACTTTATATATTACCCCTACATTTTGAATCCATTTTCAGGAATCCTATTTGTTTCTCTCTTTACATGACAGTGTGCAGTTGAGTGTGAGGGTCTGTGATGGTCTGTATATTCATTTTCCGAGCGAGCAATATATAGCTGGCTGTGACATCTAGTGGTGGATCCAGGGGGGGGGGGGCCTTTTGGCGGAACTTTTTTGAAATCCTTGATAGACATCTAGGACTTCGACCCCTATTTTGGTGGCAGAGGCCTTTTCTTTTTCTTCTTTTTCTTTTTCCTTTTTTCCTTTTTCTTTCTTTCCTTTTTTTTTTTTGCTCACTCTTTCACATCGAGACTTCGCCCCCCCCCCCTTTTTGAAAAAAAATCCTAGATCCGCCGGTGACATCGGATTCTTATGAAGAGGAAAAAGTAATCCTGGTGGGGTGAAAATTACAATATCATCATGCAAGACTGGATAGACCCAGTGGCGTTGTTCTGGGTGAGGGGGGGGGGGGGGTGTCGAGACCACTAATTTACCGACTAGCCTGAGTTACCGATAAACCTTTTTTTTTTGTTTTGTGAACGACGACATCATTTTTTTTTGGGGGGGGGGCAGGTGCAGAAGCTAGTAAGATCATATTTTTTCTCAACCAGTGTCAACCGTGAGTCTATCTTCATTTAAGAAATCTAATTCGAAGATTCTTTTTTCTTGCCGATTTCTAACTAAAACAACGCTTATTCCATTTCGGCGAGCGAGCGTTACGAGCGAGCGAAAAAAAATCATGCTTATCATTTTATATTGAACATGGTGAATAGCATCTTCCCGCCTACTACCACTTATTAATCAAATGAGTGTTTATTCCATATTCGCGAGCGAGCGCCCTTTAAATGTTCTATTTTTATAACAACTAGCTTCAAAAAAGGAGTGATGTGGCTGCTGGGTGGGGCGGGCTCAATAGTATTTAAGGGAATGTTAATTTTTGACTCGGCGAGTGAGCATAGAGAACGAGCGAAAAAAAAATGACACTTCTCTTTTGATAAAAATTCATAGCATAAACGGGATCTTCTTGCTGCGAAGCAGGGCGGGCACAATCGTATTCAGTAAGGGAATGTTAATTTTGTTTAGGTGAGGGATCTGAAAAAAAAAAAAATCTTTTTTTTACAATGATTGGAAGCATAACCGGGATCTTCTTGCTACGAAGCGGGGCGGGCACAATCGTATACAAGGGAATGTTAATTTCAATTTTGCGAGCGAGCTTAGCGAGTGATAAAAAAAAAATAAACACTTCTCTTTTGATAATAATTGGTAGGAAAAAATGGGTATTCTTGCTTCAGGGCAGGGCGGGCACAGCTGTTCAATTTATTAATTTCTTTTTGGTGAGCAAGGGAAACAAGAATAACACTTCTCTTTTGATACTAATAATAACAATAATATACCATATTTATATAGCGCATATCACAATATGTCCCTATGCGATGTAAGAAAGAGGAAAAAAGAAAAGTGGATAGAGAAGCTTGAGAAGAGTGAGGTATGCTCAACATACATGTACTTCATCTAGTTACCAGTTAACGCTGGAAGTTATTTTTTTAAAAGTAATGCTTTATAAAGATGTGCCTTAAAGTTTTCAACGGTATCACAATTTTTTATATTTTCTGGCAATTTGTTCCAAAGTTCTGCTGATGCAACCTGAAAAGAGCGTGACCCATGACATTTTGTATTTATTTGTGGAATTGTGAAAAGATCTGCGGTTTCTGTTTGGTATGTATTGGATAAGTAATTCAGATTATGTAGGAGCCAATCCTTTGAGGCACTTAAAGGTTAAAGGCCACCGCACACCTTACGATCGGCCTGCGATCCGATTTCAGAAGAAAATGTAATATCATTTGACAAATCATTTAGAAACGAAAAATATTTTTGATTGAGGGTCTGAATAGTCATACAGAAGGTTATATCGATAATACGGCCTTTGCCGAGTTTTCTAGTCGGTGGAATGGCCAAATCGGCTCCGAGTCGTAGTGACGTCACAAAAAGCGTACGACTGCCTACGATTGGAAACTTATTTTGCCCTTTTTCCCTGTAGAAAGCTGACAGCTCACCAAAAACCTATGTTTTAGTGTTCATATTACTTTTCAGAACCTGAATAGGGTAAATTTCATTCGTTAAAGTGCCAATATTTAATGCCATAGTGATTTATTTCACAAATCGGATCGCAGACCGATCGTAAGGTGTGCGTTGGACTTAAGACAAGGATCTTAAACTCGATTCTAGCACGAACAGGTAACCAGTGTAGTTTCTTCAAAATAAGAGAGATATATTCACTCGAACGGGACCTCGTAACAAGCCGTGCAGCAACATTTTTGATTCTTTGGATTCGGTTCAGTTGGTTTCAGGTAGATTGTAGAGAAGAGCATTACAATTTTGATAATAATTTGTAGCATAAACGGGGTCTTCTTGCTGCGGGGAGGAGTGGACGCAAACAAACTGAAGGAGATATGTATTCCATTTTGGCGAGCAAGGGTAAAATTAGGCTTTGAATTCATATTGAAAAGCATCTGCATATATATATATATATACCACGCCTTTTATTACTCACCGATATAAATTATCACACAAGCATTATTTCATACTGGCGAGCGAGCGAAATTTTAGGTATGTCATTTCCTATTAAAAAAATATCTGCCTGCCTACCACACCTTTTGAAATTTCTCGAACGTTTTATTTAATGGGTCTATTGGCGAGAAAGCGAAGCGGGCGAGCTCAAAACCTAGAAAATTTAGACGTTGAGGAACCAACACAGAAACATAAAAAATAAAATTCCTCCCGAGACCTCCCCCTATATGCTTCTGCATGATCCGGTCTCGGCACTTCCCGAAAAGCTAGGGTGAACCTACTCCGTCAAACTTGTAATTCTTAATTACATGGTTTGTCAGTTTTCTGTTCATTTATCAAAACATTATTACATTTAAATTCATTCCTTCATTATTTGTTCGTTTACTTTATTTCAAGATGATGTACAGACAACACCAAACATTGTTCTTGTGGTCACGATGCCTTATCTCCCTCTTTCTCCCTCTTTTCACTTCTACGATATTAATAAGTCAAAAATATGGCACTTCGGGGTGCTGTATGTATTCAATTTGAAGAAGATTCCCTTTACTTAAGGATGATTCCTACCAAGTTGCGTTAAAATTCAATAGTGCAATATTGAGAAGGAGTAATATATTGCCACAGGGGCACTGCATGGCTCTGCCCCCTGCCTCATTAAGGGATGTGCACCTTATTGGAACAAATCCAGATTCCTCCTGCCTAAGGATGATTCCTAACTAGTTTGATTAAAATAAAGCCATTTTTAAAGAAGTTGAAATAAAAGTGAAAAGTTTAGCCCGACGGACGACAAAGATGGGGAGCGATCGCATTAGCCCAATTGAGCATTTTGGCTCAGGTGAGCTAAAAGGCCAACAATCAGAGGTGAAAGGGGCACTTCTTGCATATCATAAGTGACACTCATCAGCTATGAGTATGAGAATGGAAAAGGGAAAGTGGAGTATTTATTATTTAAAAAACAGGGCAATTATTGCCAAAAAAGGGGAAAAGGGACACCTTACAGATTTTGATAGGGGCATTTTGATCAGGGGAAAAGGGCACTTAATGGAAGGAAAACGCCATGTATCAGAATGAAAGGGGCAATATTATTGAGGATAAATAGGGCACTCAACAGAGATAAAAAAAGAGCACATATTAGAGAGAAAGGATCACTTTATTGAAAAAAGGGGAATAGGGGTACTTGTCTAAGTAAAACGGGTAGCTCTCAGAAGTGTTTATATAATACAATACACAATATCATACAGAGTATTGTCTTCACATAACCCTCTTAATACTTAAGTCTGCTCATCCCAAGAGTATAGAATTCCATATGGATACATTACACATCATCACTGAATGTTATTGTTTATTTCTCTCCCTTTCTGATACGATGTTCCACTTCCCGGAGATTGACCCATTGCATTCGCATGACTTTATTTTTTTTTTTCGAGAGGAAAATAATATGTTTGTGAAACCCACAGTAAATTTATCATGAACCATGATATATATGAATGTTATATTGTTCATATTACATATAACATTTTTCCAGTTATAGTTAATGATAACTTATATAATAAAGATGAAATAAAGTTTTGCTTTTGCACGACAAATCAATGAAACCCTCAGATATCAAAGACCTTTTTTAACCATTGATATATTATGCAATATTGCAAATTGTAACTTACATTTTGGGGTAAATCTGATTCAGCATTATTTAAATGATGTTAGAGTAGTGTGTTAAAACTGATGATTAATCTCCTTGAATAATTTTGCAGAATGAGTAAAATAATTTCATTTGTAGACTTTGAATTATTATTTATTCATTTATTTTTTTAACTTGATGTATTAGTGTGCTTTGATAGTATTTCGTTACTCTGATAATAAGCTCCACATTAGCATCAACCTGCATACATGTTAAAAGAGAGGGTTTTTAATCATCCACAAGTTCTGTGTCTCTGACAGTAAAGGCCCGATCAGACCAAGGAGGTACTAGTACCTCCTTGATCAGACTTCATCGATGTTCATTATTATATAAATAGTGCATGTGCATGGTCTATCATGCACTATACTGGATTATGTGCACGACAGATACTAAACTATCCCAAGTGCAATTTTGTTTATATAGACCTGCACGAGGGATAGTTTTGTATTATTTTGGAGTTCATACAGTCCGGTAATGGTGCATAAATAGAACATGCACTGTAAATAGACCCCTGGATCTATAGCTGTTATTGTGTATTAGGGCCGGGCCCTAGGTCTAGTACGGGATTCCCCGTGCAAAAATCAAAGTTATAGTGCACGATCGTGCACTATAACAAAAGTTTTGCACGTCACGTGATGCAAATCTAACCAATCACAGCGCGTGTTATACATACACTATTTACTATAACAAAATATTTGGACACTAACAGGGGCAGACTGGGACTGCTAATCGGTTATAGGGAATTGGTATGTGACTGGCCCATCCATTCTGTAACATACATGCAGGAAAGTTTTCTTACATATTCAATATGATTATGATACATTATCAATACCTTGGCGAGACCAACTTCCGACTGGTCGACCAAAAGATGAAAGCAATGGAGACAAAATTTTGTTGGATTGGGCGCTAATGTCTTTATAGCTCAAAATCAGCTTTACAGTATTTAAAGTTTGTGAGCGAGCAAAAATGTTGACATTGTTTAGTCAAAACACTTCTTTCTAGTATTTCTAGTATCTAGAAAGATTTGAATTGAAAGTTCAGATTATATCTATTAAGAATCTGACATTTGCTTGTATGTTGTTCAATTAGGAATGTGTGGTAATTTTTAAATTCAGATAGTTTGATGTGTAACTCATTATCAACCATGACAACGTCCATGAGGAACACATCCACAACCAACTTTAAAGGCCCAGTTCACCCCAAAAATTGAGTTGAATCAAAAGAGTAAAATTACCCCCCCCCCCCCCCCCCCCCCTCCCCCCCCCCCAAAAAAAAAGAAGGCAAAAAAAAAAAAAATCAAAATCGGATAAAAAATGAGATTTTGTGGCATTTCAATGTTTTGCATTATTTCATGAAACAGCGACATGAATAACATGGGCTGTATGCAAATTATTGTGCGGATGATGTCATAGCTTCACTTTTCCTTTTCTATTTCATTATATGAAATTTCAAATATTTCAATTTTCTGCTCCAAGAATGTAAGTTTTGACTCCTCATGGAATGTGTAAGGTCATCATTATTATAACTTATAGTGATGTTGTTGTTGTTGTTGTTGATTTGATGGCGATATCCATCGATTTCGATGATTTACGCCAGGCTGGTTGTAAGAGGGCGACATTGCCCTCTCGTCTGTTCTTGCTCTCTCGTTATATGATTCTGATACCTTGCCCGGTGTGTGAGATAAAGACTTACCTTGGCCTTTGTTATTGGCGTAGTGCAAGTTTAGGGAGGATTAATCTGTGCTTGTTACTCTTTATTTGTTATTTATTTGGTATTAGAACTAGGTAAGACAATGAAGAGAATCTTTATACACATCTATGAAAAAATGAAATATTTGAAATTTCAAATAATAGAATACAAAAGGAAAGTGAGCTTATGACATCATCGGCTCACTACTTTGCATACAGCCCATGTTATGCATATCACTGTTTCACGAAACTATGCAAAACTTCACAATTTTGAAACTTTCTTTTTATTATCCGATTTTGATATATTTTTGTAATTGTTTTGCTTATTTAATTTTACTCTTTTGATTCAACTCAACTCAGTATTTGGGTAGACTTGGCCTTTAAGGCAAACAAGCTGAATTTCATTGCTACAGGAAGAAATGATATGTTTCATTTGATATTGTTCAAATTCTGTTTGTTAAACATTTATTTTGTATTGGTTGTTTACATTTCTTTCTTTGTTGAAAGATTTCATCTTCATTAACATTCTGTTTCCATGGAAACGGCTTTTTATAAATCAAATTTAGCTCTACTCCAATTAACTAAATTTTTGAAAAAATCAAACAGGTGGCAATTTTTTTTTTTTTTTACCATTATTTCATGTTGAAAACAAGCATAGTATTTTATCAGAAATACAATACAATAATATATCTGTTACCATGGTAACGGCCTACACATGTAGTGGTCACATCCATCATCCCTTTACTAAAACAAATTATGATAACTGAGTGTCCTGTAAAAGAGAAAATAATCATGTACAATAATAATATTTACTTCTTTTTTTTCAGTAGCATCAAGGGATTTTTGCTCAAATATCAGTTTTTCTTACTGTTTCCATGGAAACAGCCATTTTCAAACATGATGGACACTTTTTATAACTCTTATTTGGGTTTTAATCAATTGAGAAACTTTTGATGCATTATTTCAAAATGTTACAATGTGTTTTTGTACTTTCTTAATCACAAATAAATGATATTTTCTGAAATTCTACTGTTCTTGATCCGTTGCCATGGTAATAGCCCTTGTGGTCACGCCCACCTCTTAATTTAGGGCAAAGAAGCATATTTTGATAGTTGATGGTCCCATCTAACAGAAAAAAAAATACTTTAAGATTATTTCTAAGGGGGTGGGGACATTTGAGTTTGTGGCCCATGGACTATACTGATAATGCATGGGATAATTGCCTTATGTACACTCAAGAAGTCTAAATGTACATTTAAATAGTGTTTTCCATTCAAAATGCGCATCCGATAAAAATACATCATTCCATTAGGGATAACATAAAATGAGTTATCTATCACTTTAATTTCTTTTCTGTGTGTGACATGACAATATTTATTATATGTTTAATCAAGAAAAATCGTTTAAATTGACAAATTTACGTTGGGTAAAAAACTTTGAAATATTGGTAGTTTTCACAACCTATTATTTTGAGTAAATCACAGTTTTATATATCATTATGCCATACATGTGTGTGTAATATGCAACTTTCAAACGTAAATTAATTAGGTTTATACCTTCAAACTCGAAATGAAAGTGGTATCACCTGAAAAGCCTTTATCAGGTATTACATATTAGGTCAAAAAATTAAAAATCGTGATTTTTGACATTCTTTCAAATTTTGAGCCAAAAATTGCATTTTTAGACAAAAATGCGCTTGGCATCCGCCCGTACCTTAATCCTCAGTATTTTGCAAGAGTTTAAGCATGGATGCCGAGCATTACCCCAAAATGCTGTCGAATCTGTTTCTTGAGCCTTTTTTGATGTTTGGCTGGCCTACTAAATATGCTTGTAAATCATTTTTGTAAACATTGTTTTGATGTAAAAGTGAAACAAATAAACTTCAAACTTCAAACTCTATGATGACCAACACGGCTGGCGTGGCAGCAGTACTCTATTATTTCTTTGGTTTTTTTTTCCTCTCTCTATCTTCATTATTTCCTAATGTATTTCTTTGTTTTTCTTCACTCTATGTTCTTTTAATTTCTTTATGTATTTTTTTGTTTTCCTTCTCTCTGTCTTCCTTTTTCATTATGTATTTCTTTGTTTTTCTTATCTGTATTTTCTTGTTTTCCTTATGTATTTCTTTGTTTTTCTTATCTCTGGCTTCTTTTTTCCTTATGTATTTCTTTGTTTTTCTTCTCTCTTCTTTTTTCCTTATGTATTCCTTTGTTTTTCTTCTATCTGTATATTTTCTTATGTATTTCTTTGATTTATTTTTTTATTCTCTCATCTTATTTTCTCTTTCTCGATGTATTTTTTTGTTTTTCTTCTTTCTATCTTATTTTAATTTCTTTATGTATTTTTTTGTTTTCCTTCTCTCTGTCTTCCTTTTTCATTATGTATTTCTTTGTTTTTCTTATCTCTATTTTCTTGTTTTCCTTATGTATTTCTTTGTTTTTCTTATCTCTGGCTTCCTTTTTCCTTATGTATTTCTTTGTTTTTCTTCCCTCTTCTTTTTTCCTTATGTATTCCTTTGTTTTTCTTCTATCTGTATATTTTCTTATGTATTTCTTTGATTTATTTTTCATTCTCTCATCTTATTTTCTCTTTTTCGATGTATTTTTTTGTTTTTCTTCTTTCTATCTTCTTTTAATTTCTTTATGTTTTTCTTTGTTTTTCTTCCGTCCTGTCTTCCTTTTTTCCTTATATTTCTTTGTTTTTCCTTCCATCTTCTTTTTTCCTTGTGTATTACTTTGTTTTTATTCTCTGTCTTATTTTTATTTATTTATGCATTTCTTTGTTTTTCTTCTCTCGGTCTTCCTTTTTTACTTATGTATTTCTTTGTTTTTCTTCTCTCTGTCTTCCTTTTTTCCTTATGTATTTTTTTGTTTTTCTTCGCTCTTCTTCTTTCGTTATGTATTTCTTTGTTTTCTTCTCTCTGTCTTCCTTTTTCCTTATGTATTTCTTTGTTTTTTCTTCGCTCTTCTTTTTCCTTATGTTTTTCTTCGCTTTTCTTCTCTCTGTCTTCCTTTATTTCTTATATATTCCTTTGTTTTTCTTCGCTCTTCTTTTTTCCTTATGTATTTCTTTGTTTTTCTTTTCTCTGCCTTCCTTTTTTCCTTATGTATTTCTTTGTTTTTCTTCACTCTATCTTCTTTTAATTTCTGTATGTATTTCTTTGTTTTTCTTCTCTCTGTCTTCTTTTTTTCCTTATGTATTTCTTTGTTTTTCTTCGCTCTTCTTCTTTCGTTATGTATTTCTTTGTTTTCTTCTCTCTGTCTTCCTTTTTCCTTATGTATTTCTTTGTTTTTTCTTCGCTCTTCTTTTTCCTTATGTTTTTCTTCGTTTTTCTTCTCTCTGTCTTCCTTTATTTCTTATATATTCTTTTGTTTTTCTTCGCTCTTCTTTTTTCCTTATAAATTCCTTTGTTTTTCTTCTCTCTGCCTTCCTTTATTCCTTATGTATTCCTTTGTTTTCCTCTTTTTTTTGCCTTCCCTTTTTCCTTATGTATTTCTTTGTTTTTCTTCTATCTTCTTTTTTCGTTTAGTATTTCTTTGATTTTTTTTCGTTTTTCTTTTTTCATTATGTATTATTTTGTTTATATTCTCCATGTCTTCTTTTTATTTATTTATTTATTTATTTATTCATTATTCTTCTCTCTGTCTTCCTTTTCCTTATGTATTTCTTTGTTTTTCTTCCCTCTGTCTTCCTTTTTAGTATGCACAAATACAGGCGAACGATTAATAAGAGACTAAGAAAATCGCTGGACTGTTCGGCCTTGCGGTGCGGGGCTTACGTAACAATCAGCATATATAACGCTAAACCGTTATTACGGTTTCGCGTCATTTAACTACACTGATATATATATATATATATATATATATATATATATATATATATTTATATATATAATGTGAGAAACCAATTGAATTGAACGAGAGAAATAATTTGCGTAGCTAAATTCATTGTTCCTCCGTAATGACTTCCTTTTTGTGGAAATAACTGCAGGGTTTGCAAAAACTGTCTTCGCCGGGAGTCGAAACCGGGTCTCACACATTGTATATATATCAGCAATGGAAATACCCACATGAGAGTCTACCCGGGGTAGCCCCCCCCCCCCCCCCCCCCGGGTAGACCAACCCCAGGTCGATTAGAGAACTTACACATTTTATGTATGTTTCTGACCATTTAGTCAACCCAGGGGAAATAACACTTCAAACTATTTATATAACATGTGTCCCAGATGTTTTAATTTATTGTCAACCCAGAGTAGTATTTGTGGCCATTTAGTCCACCCAGGGTAGATAACAGTTCCTACTTTCTATATCACAGGCATCCACAAATACGAGTCAGGGTTGACAACAAATCAAACATCTGAGACACGTGTGATATAAACAGTTGGAATTGTTATCTACCCTCGGTTGACTAAATGGCCACAAAAAACTACTCTGGGTTGACAAACTAAAATGTCTAGGATGCCTGTGATATAGACAGTAGGAATTGTCATCTACCCTGGGTTGACTAAATGGACACAGAGACAACTCTGGGTTGACAATAAACTGAAATGTCTAGGATGACTGTGATATAGGCAGTTAAGATTCTTATTTACCCTTGGTTGACTAAATGACCAGAAACATACGTAAAATGTTTAAGTTCCCTAATCGACCCGGGGTTGGTCCCGGGGGGGGGGGGGGGTACCCTGGGTAGACTCTCATGTAGGTATTTCCTTTGCTGCATATATATGTTGTGATACAGCGAGAGAGGTGTGGTTGTGTGTACAGTTTTGTTGAACCGTGTTAAATTTTGATATGTGAACAAATATGATGGAACAGAATGAAGCAGGTAACTAGGGGTATTTACGAGCTTTAGGCTCCTGGCCTTCTTCAAGTTTATTTGCTAAATCAAACAGAAACATATAATAACACTACTAAGCAATTTCACAAAACTAAAGAGAACAGAACAGAATTTTAAAGCTGGCAACATAAATCAACAGGAGCAAGTGAAATTGAAGTGATGTTAATCGGCAGGAGTATGTGAAATACAGAAACGGGAGCTCAATAGAAACAAAAGTAAGCAAAGTAAACAATTAACTGACTTTTAAGGTCGAAGCAAATGTATATTTTGTCTCGTGTGTAATGTGTAGCTGTTCTGTGAAATACAGACGTCAGGTAGAAGGCGAGTACTTTACAATTATAGTAAATGGGTGGGTCCGAACGGGGTAAAAGGGAGAGTGGACATAGTGAAGTTTCAGAGTGGAGGGGATGGTTAGGCAAGCCAATTTTGGTTCTTACGCAAGAGACAACATATACATTTGCTTCGACTTTAAAAGTCAGGTAATTGTTTACTTTTGTTTATGTTGAGTTCCTTTTTCGTTATTTCACTTACTCCTACCGATTAAACCTATTTTTCAATTTCACTTATTCCTGTTGATTTATGTTGCCAACTTTATGATAATTCTGTTATGTTGTCTTCAGTTTTGTTAAGTTGCTTATTATTATTATTATTATTATTATTATTATTATTATTATTATTATTATTATTATCATTATTATTATTATTGTCATTCTTCTTCTTCTTCTTCTTCTTCTTCTTCGTATTATTATTATCATTATATGTTTCATTCTGTTTGATTTAGCAAATAAATTTGACGAAGGCCAGGAGCCGAAAGCTTGTAAATACACCAAGTGACCTGCTCCATTCTGTTCCATAATTATATGATCATTTGAACGTACGTTAAGGCGAATTTGAATGATAGGCCGCGATAAAGGGAATTCGCCTTAACGGTGGATGTAGTATGATATATATATTAAATACAAAGCCCACGTGTTGGTAAAATAAATCAATAATATTAATTTTAAAAAAACTATTAGAAATTTCATGCTTTTATCCGACTTCTTTATTTCCTCTGACGAATTTTCGACGGTAATCACACCGTCTTTATCAAGTGAATGACAAACTTAAGTTTAACTAAATTTAAATAATTTAAACGCTACATGGACACAATTTCAAAAATGTGTCATTCACTTGATAAAGACGGTGTGAATACCGTGAAAAATTCGTCAGAGGAAATAAAGCAGTTGGATAAAAGCATGACATTTATGATAGCTTGTATATATATATATATATATATATATATATATATATATATATGTGTGTGTGTATATATATATATATATATATATATATATATATATATATATATTAAAAGGAAATCATGATTCTCCCCTCCCACACCATGACTCGATATCAATATTATGTCGCATTTCATCTGAGACTGGTAATCCCTTCCCTCATGACACCATGGCCTCTTAAATGGATGGACTTACATTCCGCCGCTGTCTGCCGCATCACAGATGTATTGCGATATCAAATCGCCATGATTATTAGTATGTGAAGGGCAAGTGTGTTACATTCAAAGCCCATTTTTTTAGTTATCATTATTGTTGGTATTGTTATTATTATTAGTAGTATCATTATTATTATTATTATTATCATTATTGTTATTATTATTGTACATTTCTATTTTAATTGTTATTATTTTTTCCTCTATTATTATCATTATCGTTATAGCTAGTAGCTGCAGCCGAAGGAGTATCACCGTAATTATCATAACAATCATCATTAAATTTCATTGTAAATGATTTTTTGTTGTTGATATATTTTTTAATTTTACAACAAGGTTCCTGTAAACCTTGAAGTGGAATATGCCGTAGTGGACAAGAGTTCTCAAGTGGATAAACGACGGGAATGCAGACCGAAATTTAATACTTCAACGGCCTCGGTAAATACACAACTACATACCCTCCCTCATGGCACTATGTCTTTTATATGCCTGGACTTACCCTCCAGCGCTGACTGCAGTATCATGTACATAGCGTGATTTTGAGATGCTAAGATTATCTCTATATGACGGGCAAATGCGTGATAGACAAATCCATACTATTGTTATTTTTGTTGTTATCACCATTATAGTTATTATTTTTATGATGATGATGATGATGATGACGATGATGACGGTGATTATACTTATATTTATTGTTATTATTATCATTATTATTATTATTGTTGTTGTTGTTATTATTATTATTATTATTATTATTATTATTATTATTGTTGTTGTTGTTGTTATTATTAGCATTATTATTATTATATTATCATTATTATCATTATCCTTATTCTCGTAGGTAGTAGCAGTTGTAGTAGTATCACCGTCATTACCATCATCATTATCATCATTAAATTTTATCATGAATAATATTCCTTGTCTTTTTTGCGGAACAAGGTTCCTATAAACCCGGAGGTAGAGTATGCCGTAGTGGACAAGAGTCTTCAAGTGGATAAACGCAGGGCTTGCAGACAGAAACTAAATATATCAACGTCCTCGGTAAATACACCACGACGTGGAAGATGAATAATCTGAATAAAGGTTTATCTCTGAAATTTTTGCACTTACACATTTTTTCGATTCACCTATCGAAAATAACTAATTTATGAGAGAGAAATATATCCATATATGCCTCTGTCATTTAATTAATTCATTAATTTATAAATTTGTTTTACCCCACTCTTGGATGATTTGCAGTTACCATCCGAATCGGGGTAGAAAATTGGCTATCGAAAATAACTAATACATGAGAGAGAAATATATCCATATCTGCCTCTGTCACTTAAATAATTCATTCATTTATAAATTTGTTTTACACCACTCTTGGATTATTTGCAGTTACCATCCGAATCGGGGTAGAAAATTGGCCTACATTGCTTCAAATAACATTATGCACAGAAATGGGTTATCAAATTGTTAATAAACTAGTGAAAACTGACGACATTCAAATACTGACTTTTTTATGCAAGGAAATCTATAAATACTATACCTTTCATTTTATTTTAACAGGCACGCCGTGATCACGTCGATGCTTCTTTAGAATATGCCACAGTCGACAAGCGGGCTGCAAATTCAATTGAAAAAGAAAATATGGTACTAGATAGTTAATTTGAGTTGAATCAGTTCAGGTTCAGTGGTGTAAGAATATATGTGTCTTCCCCAATCATTTTGAAATATGCCTCTCCCACAACAACCCCCACCTCACTCCTAAAAGAAAAATGAAATCCCGCGAGACCTTCCCTCCTACTAGTAATGGGTAAGATGCATTAAACTTTCCTCATCCGGCCCCCATTGAAAAGACGATGTGCCTTATGAAAGCTGACCTCTTATTTTTTTTAAATCAACTTTTACCATTGCAATTACTATTGGTTATTTATTGATATTTGTCCCTTCATTTAAATCTAAATCGGTAAATGGCAATCAAGAAATATGTAAAGCCTTAATTTCTTAGGGGTTATGGTAATTCTGTATTGGTTTCGGCACCCAATGATCTTTCTGAGGATGTCACAAATGCTGTTTTATTTTGAGAAATCATAAGCTAAAACTAATGATTTTTAAACTAACCTGTCAAGAAGCATCAATGAAGGCTTAAAAAAGATAGCGTGTGATTTTCTTAACATTGACCATCGATGGAATACGCCTTTGTAAGACAAAAAGGACGCACCACAGATGAATGGAATTTGTGATCACTTCGTTCATCAAACGCGTAAAACTAACTCGTCAAGATTGTCCCTACTTTTGACGATTTATTATTTGTAGATTTAAAAAAAAAGAAATGTCCTTTTTTAACCACTTATTCTTTCAGTTTTACTTTCGTTCGTCTTCAATTGATGTATTATATATTTTTTTTTTTTAGTCAGCCATGAAGTACTTTCATTTTCTCAAATAACAATTTAATGCATCCTGGATATACATTTTAAAAGCTTGGCTACATGCTTTTGTATAAAACTATATTAGTTTAAAGAGATTGATAGACGTGTCTATCAAATATCAAAATATCAGTATCAATAGATATAACGTACATCCATCAATAGGTGTAGTCACGGAGCGGAATACTCCTGTGAACTAAATTATTAGATTATGGAACACTTAACCACTCCAGATAAGAAAATCAACGGACTCAAGAATATAAATGAAGATTTTGTAATTAAATCTTTATCATGAAGTCAGTAAATCAGGATAATTATTTTTTTAACAAAAGTATTAAATGAGTAATTAACGTCTAAAAAATATATCTGTTTTGGAAATAAATATTTGATAGGATCTATGCCTTAAAGCCTTTGGTTTTAGACGGCGGTCACCGTTTGGTCACCATTGGGTCGCCCTTTTGTCAACATAGGATGGACATTGGATTGATCTTGGCAGTCAAAAGTCACCAAGGTCATTAAAGTGGAATGAATAATATCATATCAAGTCGGTATGCTTGTGGAGAGACGTGGAGAAATGGATCTTCGTCATCTTCATTAGTTCGACGAATCGTTCGATTAGCTTGGTCTTTGCACCAGTCCTCGTCACTTTGTTGTCATCGTAATCGTCTTCTAGTATCACTGCACTGCTCATCATCGCAGTAACTCATCACATTCTTCTTTCGATAAATTCTTCTTTATAGCCGACCATCGTTAGATATCCTCAAAGATTTTCGCGATTTCGCCCGTGTTAGGTTTGATTAAGGAAGCAATGATAATGAACATTAATGTTGTTAAGGTCTTTATTTAATTATTCAGACTTCTATACTTAAAATCAACGTTTGAATATTGGAAAGTATTACCACTGTCATATTTCTACGTATATTATCCAAGTCAGACTTGAATAATTTATTTTGTAACTGATTCATTTTGTCAGAAGTCTGACAAGTCCACTGGTGATGCTAGCTGAACGTGGAGGATCCTGCAAGTAACGGATGAGGACTGAGTATCTCCAAACAGTACCCAACCTATGGGCGACTTTCTTGCGATCAAAATCCCAGCTTCGCGTGTAGAGTGGCATGGTGTATGCCTATCAAGAGGTCGATATCTCCTCCTCTGCGATGTAGATTTTGCAGCTCGATTTTCAGTGTTTACCCTCAACTGCGTAACCAGGAATTAATTTTATGGGGCTGTTGTGAGCACGCAAAGCGCGCAAAAATTGGTGATGAGTACGCGAAGCGTGCTCCCCGTGGGAGGGGGGGGGGGGGTTGGGTTGCAAGGAGGGGGGAGTTTTCCCCCTCCCGTGTAAGCGCGAAAGCTCTGACGTTTAAGTAAATTCGAGAGAAAGATAACGGCTTGTAGCAAACATTTTTTTAGACAGAAAGTTAGTTCGACGCCCTGACTGCTTTTCAATTATTTGAACGCAATACTGCAATGTATGTATAATAGGGGTAACAGGGAGGGGGGTTTCCTTTCCCCTTTGACGTTTTAGCAAATTTTGAGAGAAAGATAACGGCTCTTAGCACCTTTTAGGCTTTTTTCTCTCACTTCCCCCCGGCTTTTTTGCTCTCGCTTTTTTTTTTTTTTTTTTTTTGCGTTTAGCCCCCCTGGCTACACGCCTGTTTACCCTGGAAGAGATGGGAAGATTAGGAATGTGAAAGTAAAAACTGTAAACAATGAACTTACCAGGCCAATAACAAAAATTGTGGTCATTTACCCATCTGAGTGGTATAGAAATTGAGTATAATCTGAGCATTTGACAAGGACCACAAATGCCCTCATCTGGGCGTGGAATGTGTTTCACTGAAACAGCAAAGTTCAGATTTCTTCTTTAAATTTAGTTTGGAATTTGAAGGTACCTTACCTTAAGTTTTCATTTTCAGCCGCTAGAACGTTCTGAAACTGAATTAATTACAGAAACTGCTATTTCAATGAAACACATGGAGCCACCAGTGAGATTGAATTTACGACCCCTGGTTTACAAAACCAGTGCTCTAAATGAAGAGTTTAATTCCAAAAGAAGCTAAATCCAAATTTAGTGTTTTTGAGTAAATTAAGGTTTAATTAACCACTTTCCCTTGTCCACTGTTACTTTATTTTGATATATATGGTGGGGCTATTGTCTTCAATTACTTCCATAATGTTTTCAAATATCTAGCAATGAATTTCAATTTTTATGAAATTTTTATAATTTCAATTTCCATGGATTAGCTCTTTTTGGAATGAAACCTTAGTCAATTGTCCTTTTCTGCGCATTTAAACGCCTTTAACAATAGGAATTCAACAAAAAACGAAACACATTAATATTTCTAGCAGAGTACATTTTACATCTTTTAAGATGTTTATTTGTTGATAAATATGTTTTTGATTTGTTAATGAATTTCTCATTTTTTTTCTAAAGACGGAATTTTTCGATGTTTCATTCCAAAAGGAGTTAAATCCAAAAATGTTCATAAAAATATTAAAAATATTAAAAAAAAAAAATCTAGGCTGGGAGCTGCCTCGATATGCGTAAAAATCTTAATGCATAGATTTTAGGGAATGTGGTTAAATGAACAAGTCCTAAATAGACATACTGGATTTAGCTCCTTTTGGAATGAAACGGTTTTGGATTAGGTCCTTTTGCAATGAAACCTAAATTTCTAACCATTTTTTTTTTTTTACTTTCAAAAAAAAAAAAAAAAAGAATAATGCGATATAGTGCGTTTGATTCCCATGTCCGAGATGCATATTTATCTTTAATGGTCATGTAAAATTTTGGTAAGCCCTCAAAAACTGTTCGTCAGATTTCTTCAATTTTTATTGATGAATAGCAAGATACTAGCAATACTAAGACACTGTGAAGATTTCGCCTCCTAAAGTTTAATATTAAACAAATAAGAGGCAAAAACTAATTTATGTGCCGGGACAGGCACGTAAAATCCCCCAAAAGGCAGCATGTGCTATACACTGTACACACACGTGTAAAACCAATGATGAGTAGCTACACACAGTGCACGCACGCTGTCTCTTTGCGAAGCCCCAAGATTGCTGTACGGGGAGCCGTCGGGGTGGAATGGTCCTAGCATAATGGCAGTGATCAAGCATTCCTTACAGATATTTACACTGAAATTCACCAGAAATCATAGATGGAATACCAAATGATCTCTAACAGACATCTTTTGATACAAGGAGAACAAACGTGTTTCTTTCCAATTTCCTTTTTGCTACCAATACTCTACATGAGCTTTAAAACTCAATTTCGGCCAAAAATGGATTGAGCTCCTTTTGGAATTCAGCTCTTCAAATATAGAAGAAGCTTCACATCGAAGATAAGAAAGTTTTGTTCCGGTATCTGAATACTTTGAAGGACTCTGAATCATCAGTGTCTATGTAGGCCATGGGCTAAGCCTCAAAATTCTTCAGTTCCGTGGTCCATATCTGGGAAGTACTTCATTCTGTCATAAATGTTTAATGGACATATATCTAAGAGCAATGGTGAATGTTCCCATTTGCAGATTTTGGGCATATTTTCACAATTTTGATATAAAGTTGCTACAATTAGCAGACAGCTTTCCTGCAATGCTGATGTCATATCTGCTCCTTAAGTGCCCAATCACAGCTGGGCTATTAGAGACCTGAGTGCAAATGGCCAATCACAACCCCTGTACTCTGAGTGTTTGTGTGCATGTACCATGTCTGCCACACAGAGCATCTTATACCATGACCAATGAATCAAGCGATTCACCAACAAAACTAAGATTGAGAGGGCCAGGAAGAAGCAAGAAAGAGCAGAACATGAAGGTATTTGATTAGAGTTATGTTTTTGTGTATTTGGGGAAAGCATTATTATGAACAGTCTAATTTTCACCAGGTTTTATTTGCATGAACCGTAGGCCCAACTTTTCAACTACCAGTCCCATGCATTGGTATTTGTGTTATGGATTGACTCCTTTAGTTTAGTTTGACTTTTTGCGTGGGCTTAACTAAAAAATCAGTTGAATTTACCCACAAATAATTATTTCCTTTATAGGATATCACAATATTGTAGGAAGGCTGTTTTATCATGAAAATGATAATGTCTAAACAACCATTTTTATTATGAATTAAGCAGTCACTTTCTAGCAAAGCTATGCATGATTGATACAATTTATCACTTACAATACATACAAGCTTGTACTCCACATTAGATTTTACAGGTGAATAGGCTTCAGTAGCTTTTGTATGTGTAAGCAGGCTATGGTCCATTCTAGATCATTCATACATGAGAGGAAAATACTATTTGAAATTTCAATTTCAACTCTGAAACCCCAAATTTGTAGCATAGTAAGAGTTGAACATGTTGAAGAGTCCCTGAATCAGGTAATCTAGCAATGAAGTACTGCTATGCTGAGTGAATGAATGGCATGTCCTATTTTACAATATTACTAAAATTATTGGATGAAGACAATCTATTAATAGACCTAATCACATTTTGACCAATCAGCGTTATTGTTGAAATAGCCTTCTCCCCCATTCACTCCGGGCAGTATGCTATGGGGACTTAATTCCACTTCAAAAGTTAAATATACATTAAAGTAGGAGAAGGTGATTGGATTTAATGTGTTTTTAAATCATATAGCACGGTATTTCATTTTTTATACAAGAGCAAATGGCATTAAATCTCTTATATTTTTCTGTTTCTTTTTAGTCTTTGAAAACAATGCTCCCAGCCACAAGGACCATCGACATTCCATGCGAGACAGAAGCAGTAATGGAGCCACATTTGAAGGTCCGACGACAATGACTGAGGCAATGTGAACTTTAGGCAAGGGTTCACCATGTTCTTCCAGTCCAATGCGTCAAGTGGAGAAAAAAGACAAAACAGAGGATAAACCAAATCATTTACAAGAAAAATAATGAAAGAGAAAAAAATTATGCAGGTAAGCTGGTACAAGCTGCAGAAATGAGCAAAGATGAGAAGATTCTGCTCAAGACTTGTCTGAAAGACCTTCTTGCTTTGAATGTGAGATATCACTTCAGCCATACTTCACCTCCTACCAGAACTAAACAAGATTCATCCCAAAGGACAAAGAAGCAGGTCTTAAGAAGAACTTTTATGAACAGTCATATGAACATTTCTGTAAATCAATGCAGTAGTAGGAGCGGGGAAGAGCCGTGATTCCCGTGAAGTACATGCATTAAAATTACGGAAACTTTTTTATATGCCATATATTCTGCAAGGGGTTTATTTTCATGAATTTAACATGCTGAATATTGGCAACATTCATACATACTAGTGCAGCGTGGCTGTATGCAATGCAGGCTGTGCTAATTCACCTTCACTGTGAATGTACATTGTACATTGTATAATATCATCGCTGCTTGTCGATTCCCCAATCTAAAATTTAACCTCTCGCAAAATAGTCTGGTTGATCCTATTTGCGAGAACAAAGTTTTTAAAAAGAGTAAAGTCGTATGTTTTTCAGTTAATATGCAGATGAGCTTCACTCATAACACATAATATCTTCAGAAAGAAATTTTCAAAACATGTGTTACATGTTTTATCACAATTTTGAAAGTTAAAATTTTTTCAGCCAGTTATTCTCACAAGCAGAGTCATATTGTGTGGAATACTGTGATTCTGCATATTAGCTTTCATGATTCATATGCCCTCTCATAGTCATTGCTCCATCTATCTTATAATTTTATAATTTTGTGTGGAATCATGTGTTACTGCATGTATTTGATTTGTAGTGGGAGCAGTAAAATATCCTAAAATGATAAATAATTCAATGTTCTGTATTTTTCTGTGAGTACAAATTAAATAACAAGTTAAAGCCTTTCTCAAGTACAGTGAAATGGATCGAATATTCTGAAAATAATAATGTACTAAGAATATTTTTTGTATGATTTTGAATACATGTCTTTTTTAAAGTTAATCTACATGTAATAGGGATAATCCTTGTCCCATTTTTAAAGTTTGAATGAATGAGATGGAAGTGAATTTCGAGACTTGACAGCTTTCTAATCAGGACCATGAAGTTGCCATACTTAAGGTGCCAGATGTGAAATCTCTGATGTACATAGTTATTGACTGTTGCTGAGATGTACTTTTTACTGATGTGCTCTAAAAGCTACCACTTAGGGGTATGAGATGTAGTAATCATTCACTTTGGAAGTGGTTTTCAATGCACCTGTGAGTAGGACTTTTACACTTCAAAAATACTAGTGAAGTACAATTCATGGGCTTAGAACTGACAATGGCTACCTGCTTAATTTGGCAGACATGATCACATTTAATCATGAATAAATAAAATACATCACTGCTTACTGAGAAAAGTAAAATGTTCAAGCTTTGTTGAACACTTTGTGCAAAATGTGATTTTACATATCAGGCCTACGCACATGTAATTGTTTGATGCTAATACAAACTACATGTGCATGTATGTAAAGAATGGTTTGAATTATATCAAGAGTGTTTGTAAATCAAAGTATCCAACAGTGAATTTTATTAAAAGTTAGAATAGAGGCAACATGAATATACAGTTATGTGTCATGCTTATATTCCTGCGTTGTTTTGTGCGATACATATTAACTACACAGTATTCATTTATGTTGTTTCACTTCATGGATGTACATTGCGTGTGTGTGTGTGTGTTTTTTTTTTGGGGGGGGGGGCTGATGGGTGAACTGATTGGAATGGGAGGGGTAGACATGGGGGTATAGGGCAACAGACAGACACTGTCCTCCCTTTAGACAAAGCAAATACATGTATAATTACGCTGATCATTTCATGAGACATCGATCACACGTACTTGGTTTCTGTACGGATTACTATATTTTTTTTTTTGGGGGGGGGGGCTGATGGGTGAACTGATTAGAATGGGAGGGGTAGACATGGGGGTATAGGGCAACAGACAGACACTGTCCTCCCTTTAGACAAAGCAAATACATGTATAATTACGCTGATCATTTCATGAGACATCGATCACATGTACTTGGTTTCTGTACGGATTACTATAAGGTATTAATTAATGTGCAAATTGAATTTCATATGATTGACCATCATTACATGACATCACATTGCTCAAAATACCATTCCTGTGCCTAAAGACTATATCTGCTGCAAATTATTCAAATAAATATCTATTTCATGGTTGCTAAGGTAAAAATGTCCCTAGCAACCAATTCTTTACTTTTTCTTTGTTTTCTGCCATTTCTACTTAATGCCCAAGTTTCAAACGTGGGAACATGTCATTCCTGTTTCGGATACATGTTTTGAACATATCTAGCACATTTTAAGGTACTTCCCAGAGATGGACCACGGAACTCAAAAACTAAGCAAGAAAACAGGGCTCGGCCCACGGTCTAATGCTCATAGAATGGATGACGGGGGAGATGACAGCAAGAATCAGAGCAACAGCCCCCATCAAATCAAATCAGGTCAACAAACACACCACATCAAGACTGAAAATCCATGAAACAATATTCTTAATTCTAATGATTTTCTTATTTCGGGTGGTTACTCTTTAAATGTAAAAGAGTGAATTTGCCACTCTACATTAAGAGTAAAGGAACTTTCACTCCACATCGAGTGATAAGCACTCCCTTTGAGTTTGCATGCCGATATTCCTTTATCAGCCGTCTCACTCAGTGACAGAGTGAGCCTGTGTTTCACTCAATATCGCATGCGGACTGAATTATTTCCATCCGTGATCAACGAATGACGCAAGCCAACCAATGACTAGCCGCTTAAAATTCATTGTCAGTGTCATTCCTTTGTTGTGAACAAAACTACAGGCACCTCTCTTGAAAAAGAGTGGTTAATACTCTAACGAACCAGAGCTAAATATTTCATAAGTGACAGCACATCGGTTACAACGAGCAAACCATTAGAGATTACACCGTATCGTTACTGGTTGGGCTTCAGGCAGGAAAATTAGCATAATTCGCATATTTAAATGATAAAGGGGTTTTGTCATGACTCATTTTGATAGATTAGTTTTTGATAAAGTTGTCTTGCCGAGAATCAGTGGTTACATTTGATAATTCAGTAGGGATTATGTTGTTTTAATGAAAGATAATTCAAGATGCTAAACATCTTAGCGCAGCAACATACACATCTTCAGAGCTGGGCGATTGCCATCGAAGGATGAGTGCTGGTAGGCCTGGTGGTGTGCCGTAACTGACGGTAATGGTCGAGTGCCGGTAACTCCAGCCATCAGCAGCGGTCATACATTTTGACCAGACAGACGGGGAGGTCGGCCAGGCACGGGGGTATCCTGACAAGATAGCCGTGTCAGCCGGCGTGGCGAACCGTGGCCGTCAATATACTCTTGACAGCGAGTTTGATGATTTCACTCAGAAAGGAATGAATTATCTCCACTCTGTCCACATGATCGACAACATTTTCACTCTTTAAAGGGTACCAATCACCAAAAATAATTTTGCTCTTTATGTTAGAGGTTGCATGTCGTTATACTTTATTCAAAATATGGGCTTCAAATATTAATTTTATAAAGATATATTGCAATTTTGATTCAACTTTCTATAAGCGTAAAAGCAACTCGTGAGTAGACTACTCGACGTACCCGTACGCGCTCGCCAAGGTAAAGGCTCGAGCGGAACCAAACTCTGAGTTCGGTTCCGCGCGAGCATTTTCATGTTATCCTTTATTTCCTTCATACTCATTAACTGTTGACCTATAGAATACCAGACAAAGTTCTTTGAGGTTTATTTTATACTTTCTAACTGTGCACAAATTATTTTTTCAGGTGATTGGTATACTTTAAGGGATTGGTGTTTCACTCTTTCCTTATTGAAATAGTGACCACTCCTTTTTCACTCGAAAAAGGGTTGTCCTTCATTTGAATCCTTGTGAGAGTAGTATTTTACTCTCTTTTGAGTGCTATTTCACTTTTGTTACGTTTAGAGAGTAAGTAGTCCATAATCTAATAATTTAATACGCAGGAGTATTCCGCTTCATGACAGGTGTTGTTTTTGCTTTCATGTTGATATCTTCATATACCCAACTTTTAGTAGCTTCGTAGAAGAAAGAATACATCCTGTATTACCTTGTAAACTATTTGATAGTAAAGCGTAAGTGATATTGTATCTAATGATACCGTACCCATATCTTTGTGCGACGGAGGACTTAGCCCCCATACATAAAAAAAAACAAAAAAACACCCTAAAAAATACAAAAAAAAAAAAATACAATAAATACAAAAAATACAAAAAATACACACAAAAAAAATAACCCCCCCCCCCCCCCCAAAATACAAAAAATACAAAAAATACAAAAAATACAAAAAATACAAAAAATACAAAAAATACAAAAAATGTGACCCGGCACCACAAAACCACCAAAAAGTCGCAACCCGTGATTTTATGTAAACAGCTGAAATGGAAATTTGGGTTGGAAAATTTTATTTTGGGATTTTTGGTTTTTCTGAAAGATCGTTCTTTTCTGTACCTTATATCAAAATCTGGAAGCTTAAAACACAGCATAAGACGAATTTTAAACAGTTTTTCTAGACCAGTTTTTTTCGCACAGCTTCGGTTTCTTCCTAATTCTTCGCCTTCCCGTATGATCTTTTTTTAATGGGTACCGCTCACCCACGTAAAATCACTGCAATCTCACGGGCCTTAAAAATTACATTTCCCTAATAATGTTTATACTGATAGAAAGAATAAACTCTCAGCAATCTCATCATACTGATATAACAGTTCACCAATAGTCGCGAAAGCAAATTACAGAGCAGTTTTAAGTTCCATTTCGATGACGAAACAGAGTCTGAAAAAGGACGAACGATCAAGTTTATTCATGTGAGCAAGGAAAGAGTATGTAAGTTCTATGTAAAACAAACTGCATAGGTTAATCAATGTGAACAAGAAAAAGAGTAGGTCCTATTCAAGTCAATTATAGGCTAAATTACAAGTTCAGTGTATGATAACAGAAGGACTACACAGGTAACAAACCAGTATTATGTAAAAGGGAACAAAGAAAGACAACCGAAAGGAGTGAATAGGCATTGTCTAGTCATGCTAGTGCAGGTGTCAGGCTACCGAGGTGCTCTTAATCTCCCATTAGAACACTCTCATTTGCATCATAATAACTTTCGAACAACTAAAGTTCACAATTTGAAGTCTTGGCAATGGAATGAATAAACTGTGTTTGACACTTCTACCAAATATCAACCTAATCCGACAATTCATTCATAGTGGGTGCTATGGCCTTTTGATTCACTCTCCATTGATTTTCTCTCTTGTTTTCTTACTCCGCGCGCTTGAATAGGCCTCAACTTTAGAGCTCATTTCCTCCCTATTTAATACCAGCAAACCTCTCTTACAAGCTCCTTTCATTCGCTGAATTAAAAGGGTTAGAAAATTTCAATTATAATGAGTCATATATCATTTTAAAGCTGAGACTTTGTTCTATCCAAATATGATAAAATCAGAAAAAAATATTTTTTGCGACTTTTTGGTGGTTTTGTGGTGCCGGGTCACAAATACAAAAAATACAAAAAAAAATTAAAAATTAAAAAAATTTAAAAAATAAAAAAATACAAAAAATACAAAAAATACAAAAAATACAAAAATACAAAAAAATTAAAAAACCAAAACAAAACACAGAAAAGCACTACTTATACCAAGTTAGGGCTGACTCAACGAATGGGGTCAAAGCCTATGCCTGGAGTAATATTCTAGTCTAAATTTTTTTGAAAAAATAACACCCTTCCTTCAATAATGATTGTTTAAAGTGATAAAATGTATCAAGGTTTTACAGTTCAATTGATAGGCTAATTTTAATCAGGTTTCAAGAGCCTAAATACTTCATGACTTATGACATTATCTTGCTACAAAACAAAAAGAAACTAAACAAATTTCTGCTAATTTGGCAATTTCAAAGTCTAGAGACTAAAGACGTAGACTGAGAAAATGCAAGGGAAGGTATTCGTGTAGGTAACGACCTATACACTCGACTTTCATGATAAAGATAGCATTCATGCTAATTTCAACTTATTATGGGTGACTGGGTAAAATCAGTAAGTCAAGAAAGTGGTCGAAGAAGACGAGATTGTGTCATCTTTGTGAGGATAATGGGCATGTGATGAACATTTCCTTGAGCTTGAGTGGAAAAATAAAATTTTCCCAGTCGAACACACAAAACAGAAATAAAAATTGTCCTTTTTTGTTAGAACAAAGTAATGCATAATGACTTTTAACACATACGCTTCGCTTCAGCCCGAACTTTGAATAATATACAAGATGATTTTAGCTCAACGTTTTACTAACCCTAACCCAGGTATTCAGTTATATGTGGCTGCACATTTATGAATAAGGTATCACTAGACAGGAAAAAAGCCACTTTTTACAATGAAATCAATTTCAAGGTCACATAAATTGAATCTTTTAAATGAGACGGTTCTATTTTTTTTTTTTTTTAACGCATTGCATAGAAACGAGGCATCGGTCAACCACAACCGGCACCTAGAAAAGAGGAAATGGGATGTATACCACATGTGTACAAATGTTCAGCAAGTGGGCTGGTAAGTAGAAAATAATAATAAAGGCAAGTTCAAAGGAATGTTTAGTACTGTCAAGGGAAACAGATTATTTTAGAGTTTTCCTTATATGTTCATTTCTATGTGGACGAACAGTAGAAATACCCTATAGAAACTATTGCTCTTGAAAGGCCCTCATATTTCAAATATGTCAAAAAATATTTTGCAATGTTCGACTAAATTTTCAGATGCTATCTGTTTGTGTATAGTCCCTAAAACTGTGTCCAGTGCTTTTAACTGTTTGTTTGTTTGTTTTTTTGTTTTTTTTTTATTCCAGCAAGTTCAAGTGAGTCTTATCTTTTCAATACCTTGTACCTTATACATTGTAATAAATGTATATTCCCTAACTGTAAAATCAGAAAAGGAATCGTTTTTCAAAGTGATGTTTCACTGGATAAAGAGTATTAAGCAAAAAAGGTGATTTACTTGTATTTGGGGGTGACTGGAACTGTGAGCAGGATCCTCAGCTTGATACTCAAGGCTGGTCACAAGTATATAAACCCATTAAGTGGCTACACAATATTCAGAACAAATTTAGTTTGGATGACGTTTGGAGGAAAATACATCCATTAGGAAAGCAGTTTACGTGGCGGCAATTGTCAATGGGTATTTTTTCTCGACTTGACTATTGGCTTATTTCATCGTCATTGTATTGTAACGTTCAAACTACTAATATTAGACCTGCCATCAGCTGTGATCATTGTGCTATATCACTAAGACTGAAGATAGAAAGTGCTGAAATAGGGAGAGGTCTGTGGAAGTTTAACAATTCTCTTTTTGTGTGACATTTATTTTAAGAACAAAATTAAGAATATCATAAAAACTGTATCGTCTAACTACAATTATATGAAAGCAAGAACTAAATGGGATATGTGTAAAATAAAGATAAGAGAATTTGTTATGAAATTTTCTAAACAAAGACAGAAAGAAAAGTCAAAATTGTATAAGACAATGCATGATGAATATATCGCATTGTGCAGGAAAGTTGACAGTAATCATATTAGAGAAGATATAGAAAGAATGACGGAATTGAAAACAGATTGAAAAATGGCACTCACATCTATGTAAAGGTGCATTTGTTAGGTCTAGAGAACGTTGGATGGAACTTGGTGAAAAATCAACTAAGTATTTTCTCAATTTAGAAAAGAAAAATGGGAAACGGAAAGAATTTGATTGTATTAATAAAAATGGAAAATGATTACTGGAAATGGGAAAATTCTTAGAGAAATAACTAAATATTACAAAGAATTATATTCCAAATTTTTTTCTGGAGAACTTTCTGATATTAAAAGCTATTTGGGAACTACGAATTTAACTACTCTTTCTGAAGAAGATGCCTTGTTATGTGAAGGACCGGTAACAGAAAAAGAATGTTTTGAAGCTTTAAAATCAATGATAAATAACAAGTCTTCAGGCAGTGATGGTCTGACTGTAGAATTTTATAAGTGCTTTTGGGATGATTTAAAATATTTGTTAATTGATAGTTTAAATGAGGGTTTCGAAAAACAAGAATTGTCTGAAAGCCAGAAGCAGGCTGTTATAACACTGTTGCATAAGAAAGGAGACAAGAGAATCGTAGACAACTGGAGACCGATATCATTGTTAAACATTGACTACAAAATCCTCGCAAAAGCGCTTTGTAAACGTTTGAATAGTTTCTAAAAAATATAGTCTTAGCTGATCAGACTGGGTATTTAAAACAACGTTCTTCTGTACAGAATATTCGTCTCGTTCTAGATATTATTGATTATTGCAATTATACAAACTCCCCGGGCATTTTGATTTTTGTGGACTTTAAAAAAGCGTTTTATAATATTAGTCATGATTTCCTTCTTCTGTTGTTAGATAGACTTATGTTCAAAGAAACTTTTAAAAACTGGGTCAAGATACTTTATAATAATGCGATCGGCAGAATCATTAACAACGGCTGGGTCTCCCAGGATTTTAAAATAGAACAAGGTGTAAGGCAGAGTTATCCCATATCAGCTCTCCTCTTTATATTGGTGGCTGAGGTCATGGCTGTGAGAATAAAGCAAAATACCGACATAAAAGGTATTGAAGTTCGCTCGAACAACCCAGCTGCCATCGAAGACAGTATTGTAATATCACAATTAGCCGATGGCACTGTCATTTTTGTTGACTCTATAAAGTCTGGGAACTTTGCTTTAAAAGAAGTGGGGACATTTGGAGTCTTAACAGGACCAAGAGTAAACTTAATGAAAACCTATGTCATGTCTACGTCTTTTCAAGAAGAATGTTTAGACAATTTAGAATGGACAAATGAGCCCATTAAATACTTAGGTGCATATATAACTGAAGAACGAAAAGAATCTGAAAGTTTAAACTGCAATTCAAAATTAGAGATAGTAAAATCTTTGTTGAGAGTTTGGAAAATGAGGAATCTGACATAATATGGGAAAATAACAATTACAAAAACGCTTATTGTTTCTCAATTTGTATACATTGCGACATGTCTACCTATTCCAAAAAATATAATTACTACCTTAAAGGCATTGATTAACATTGCCCAGGATTGAAAAAAAAAATCACTGTTCCAGCTAATGCTGTAATCATAATTGCAAACCTTTAGCTCAGACAGGAATCGCCTGAGTTTTATAAGCTGATCGGTCGTTTATATATCAAGATATTTACGATTGAACATTGATGTCGGGATAGAGTACCAACGAACCCTAAAGAACTCTTACGGATGGCAAACCTCGCTCTATCACAGAATACCGTACGGGCTGGAAACCCGCTCTGAAATCGCCAAGCGCTGGTGCTTGGTTTTTGTGACTGCAGCGCAGCGAAGAAGCCGAGCGACTTGCGCTAGCGATTGATCGCGATTTTCTCTTTTTTAGGATAGTAAACGGGTTCCATTTTCTCTCATACTTTCACATATCCTTAATTATATATGTAGTTAGAGGACTGCACACAATTCACTGGCATTTGAGCTGATTTTACAATTTTTCACAAAGTTAATCAATCACTTTAAACAAGTTGATTTACAGTTTTCTTTGGGGATCAAAGAAAGAGAGGGTCAAAAGAGCGGTTGTAACTCGTGCTGCAACGAGTAGGGGTTTAGAAATGGTAGACTTACTAACCAAATTTCAGTCATTGCAACTTGGTTTTCAAAGTATATCAAAGGTGGTAAGTCCAAATGGAGAACACTTTTCCGATTTTTGATTAGTTTTATTCACGATATATCGTTAGTTTTAAAAGTGAACTGCTCTAGCAAAGACATGCTCTCTCTATGTAAGATGTTTAAGTTACCTGAATTTTATGTTAACCTACTTGTGTACTGGTGTGAATTGAGATATGTTAATTTTTTTTAATGTGAAAGACATACGTAATCAAATTCTGTGGTGCAATAGCAATATCAAACATGGAAAAAAAGTCTTATTCTTCAAAGAATGGAATGCAAAAGGAATTTATAAAGTCAGTGACCTATTTGAAAACGGACAATGGGTATCTTGTAACTTTCTATACGAACGTTTAGGTACAAATTCTTTGTTAGTCAACTTTAGACTCTCTAAATAAAAAAAAGACGTTTCCAAAGGTATGGGTGAACAAAATAGAAAATACAAATTACAATCCAGAAATGGAAAGCCTGCAAGAAGGGTTTGAGATATCAAATGGTGACCTCATTAATATAAGTCACATGAAAGCAAAACACTTTTATATTCTTTTAAATGAATCCATACAGGAAAATCCCCTGGTTTCATTACTATGGCAGGAAATATTGCAACTACCGATAAATTATGATTGGAGATATGTATTGGATTTTAAACTGAAAAGGAACAAATATAACAAAGTAAGACAATTTAATTTCAAATTACTTCATAATATTTTACCTTTTAAAGATAATCTTAATAAGTGGAAAATCTCATCCAATATGACTTGTTCATTTTGTAACGAACCAGAATCACCTATACACATTTTGCTTAAATGTCGTCAAGTCGCAGATTTTTGGAAAAAAAAATCACCAATTAGTATTAAATTTGTTTCAAAAAGATATTGTACTAGAAGAAAAACTCATAATAATTGGTTTTAACATTAATGAAGTAAAATTCATGCTTATTAACTTATTATTTATCTATGCTCAGTATGCAATTTATAAGGTGTATATACTTAATCAGTTTAGAAGGAAATCCTTTAACAGTCAGTCAATTTGGATGGCATTCAAAAATGATTTTATGTTTTATGTTAATTGGCAGTACAACAAAAAAAAGAAAAAGAAAAAGAAGTACTAAGGAATATCGAGATGTATCTGTTCTAGTTCCTATTTTTTTTTCTCCTCTTTTCTCTATCATATTATATCACTGTTGTTGTTTTTGTTGTTGTTTTTCATCATTTGACTAATTTTGTAAAGATTGTCATCAGATCCTATGTAATGTTGTTCAATGATATATTGTAATAAAGTACCTCGAAAGAGGAAAAGAAAGAAAAAAAAAATCTTTTCAATACCTTGTACACTAAAATTCTTCCTAATTGGAACATTACCACTAAAAATTCCTCTTGGCATATTCTACCACTATCCATTTGCATGCCCAGTATATAGAGTGTAAGATGGGGACACGAGGTTGATAATATTCAGTGAACAGGGTAGAAATTGGATATCATTGTCTTCCAACAATAATATTGTCTGATCTATTTGTCAATACGAAATGTCGAAAGTGTACTTCCTGAGCACCATTCATTTTATATATGGTGAAAAGGAAATCGTGTAATTACGTGTAATCGTGTAATAGCGAAATTAAAATCTAATTTTACCTTTTTAAAGTATTGTTTATTTTGAAGCTATGTCAAGTGGTTATATAAATAAATAATTTGTTTATTGAAAGTATTTTCGGTTGTTTCAGGGCTATGGTTTTACTTTTTTTTTTATAGAAATAATGTTAGAATGATGTTGACGTTCGTGCAAAACCTACTTCCTTCACATTTTGGGCATTCTATCGTAATAATGCATGAGTAAGAATCTTTTCTTTGATATTTCAGGCCGAGTATGCAGTTGTTGACAAAACTAGAGAAGAGCAAAAGATTACTTCAGGTGTGCCCGTCACGAAGGTGGTTACTTTTAATTGCTTTGTTTTCTATTTTAGAATTGGAGTAAAAAAGAAAGCATGTGATTCAAGTAGATATCAATCATAAACTGAAGGGTGATAGACTGGACATAGGGAAGATAATTTTTTTTTTATTATTAAAGGGAATCGGTAACTTTGTGGAGGTTTGATTCAATAAATTGTTGAATTTTGATGTTTGTGTTGTATAATGATGTTCAGAAATATAAATAAACAGCCAGGAATATAAAGGTTTTGCAATATATATGATGTTATTTTCAAGATATCTATGACCGAATACTTCCATTCATGAGACCGTACTGGGGTACACTTCTGTCTAACACTGTAGTCTATAGGGAAAAAAGGTCTGGTATTTCCGGTCACTTGCATATTTTCACTTTTTTGTGAAGCACATAATGATGCGTTTAACATGCATTTTCAGGGCTTCATTTTTACAACATATTACATACACTGATAGCATTTAGGTCCATGCAGCTCACATTTTATCAAGCAACCACAAAGTTACAGATTACCTTTAAGTGAAACCAAAGTTTGACGCATTTTCATGTCTTTGTTTTGTAAAGTACTTTTTTTCTAAGTACAAATGGGGCACCACTGCAAAGGGAATTAAACAGGTTTACAGTTAATAACATATAAAACTATACTAAAATAGTAACACTAGAGGTTACATTGACCAGACTTTAGTTTTGAAATCCGTATATGTATATATATATATATATATATATATATATCGCATAGTCTCGCATAGTCTCTTTGTCACCTAAGAGGAAACACATAACTCCTGTACTTATCTCATTACACTGGTTGCCGGTTAAATATCGTATCATATTTAAGTTGCTTTTACTTGTTTTCCACTCATTGCATGGAACTGCTCCTCACTACAACTGTAGCATAATAATCCCATATAATCCTTCTAGGAACCTAAGGTCTTCAAGTTCATCTTTTCTTGCCACACCACAAACTCACAATTCTTGGGGGATCGATCATTTCAATATGCCGGACCATCCCTATGGAATAAGCTCCCTCCAGATATTCGTAGTATATCCTGTCTTAGAAACTTCAAGACCTCACTAAAAACCTGGTTATTTAGACAAGCGTTTTCATAAATATAATCTTTGTCTTTATATCTTCTCTTCTCCTTTTTCACTGCGCCATGAGCATCTATTCATGATGGACACCGGCGCATTACAAGTGTTCATATTATTATTATTATTATTATTATTATTATTATATATATATATATGAAGAGCTGACAGGCAAAAGGGACTAAATCCATTTTTTATCATTTGGCAGTTTTTTGCATGCTTACATAGACATTCACCATGTGCATCAAACTGACTATAGTCCAACTCCCAAAAGTTTCAGGAAGTTTATTAAAAATGGACATGAAATTCATGTTTTCATTCAAAAGGGCCTAAATCCAAAACACTTTTCATGCAAAAGGGACTAAATCCACTTTAGATAATTTTTCGTAAATCAAGGTTTTTTATTTCACACAATTCTATGTTTCCATTCAAGAAGTTCTTCTACTATGTTTAAGAGTCATCAATATAGGTAACAAAAATGACAATTTAAAAAATCCTGCAGATGTCTTAAATTTTATATAATTTTCTATATTAATTATTTTTTTGGATTTAGTCCCTTTTGCATGAAAAGTCCTGAGGGGTAATAGCTGTACACAAGGTTTATCATGAACATGAAACTACCTCTCTTATCCCCTACCCTTCCTATTGTCAGTCTATCTCTTTAAATGGTTTATTGGACTGTTGGAACCTCTGCCCGATATAGCAACAACTTGAAATTGATTGAAATTTGAGCCCCAGTAGCAGTTAATGCCCTAGTGAGGTCGTTCATTGCTAGTCCCTTGTCGACTTTCACAGCTCTGTCCATATAACCAGAAAGTAGCTTGCCCTACATAGCAACAACCTTTTACCTTCCCTTTCCCATCACAACCTTCATTCTTCATTACTATCATCAGCATTATCGTCATCACCGTCATCATAATCATGATCATCATAATCATTATCATCACCATCATTATCATCATCATAATCATCCTCGTAATCAATTTAATTATCTTTGATGTTTTAGGAATTAATGATCCCATAACAGTTAACATACATGTAGTTGATGCAATAATAAAACTGTAAGCATCAGCTTAACCATTTTCAACTTCAAACTCTCTTCAAATCGCTTTCACCTGTACATCAAAATACAATGATCAACATAATAGCATGTACAAACAAAAATAAATCATACAAGAGACAATTAAGTGCAAATTTCATTTTCATTTTTTCAACTCAAATAACTTTAACACTTTTTGGCAAGAAAAATGTACAAATTACAAATTCTTTTTTTTTTCAATCAGAAGGCATGAAAATAAACAGTAATGAAGAATGAAGGTTGTGATGGGAAAGGGAATGTAAAAGGTTGTTGCTATGTAGGGCAAGCTACTTTCTGGTTATATGGACAGAGCTGTGAAAGTCGACAAGGGACTAGCAATGAACGACCTCACTAGGGCATTAACTGCTACTGGGGCTCAAATTTCAATCAATTTCAAGTTGTTGCTATATCGGGCAGAGGTTCCAACAGTCCACTAAACCATTTAAAGAGATAGACTGACAATAGGAAGGGTAGGGGATAAGAGAGGTAGTTGCATGTTTATGATAAACCTTGTGTACAGCTATTACCCTCAGGACTTTTCATGCAAAAGGGACTAAATCCAACTTTTCATGCAAAAGGGACTAAATCCAAAAAAATAATAAATATAGAAAATTATGTAAAATTTAAGACATCTGCAGGATTTTTTAAATTGTCATTTTTGTTACCTATATTGATGACTCTTAAACATAGTAGAAGAACTTCTTCTACTATATATATATATATATATATATATATATATATATATATACGGACCTCGTGTGGTTCTGTTTTATATATATATATATATATATATATATATATATATATATACCTGAGTGTCCCCCCCAAAAAAAAAAAAAAAAAAAAAAAAAAAAACAACTACACAAAAACTATACACTTTTAAAAGGGCACCCAAATAAAAAAAAAAAAATGTGAATTTTAGGAAAATTTCTATATATATGGATAGCTGAAGGTCTCTTCTATCATATGACACCAAACAAGTCCAAAAATATTTCATGCTTGGGTGAGCACCACCCACTTTTGTGAAGGACGTGAAAATTTGGTTACGCAGGAATTTACTATCCATTCTCGCTGAGATAAGATGAGAAGTTCTCCAGCTTAGACATTACTTATGGTATGATGAGTTTATGATAGATTATGATGGATATGGGTTTGTGCAGTGAATGACATGACTTTTGAATTAAAAAGTTTATGCATGAGTAATCATGTATTGTCTTTTTAATCACAATTTGATTATGGAAGTTGTTTTGACAGTACCGTATTACCTGGTGTTGATGTCTGCGGTAATTGTAGCGGTGCTCCTGTTAGTTCGTGTTGAGGGGGGGGGGGGGGGGTTGTGGTTGTGTGAGGGTGTGTGGGTGTGTGTGTGCGTTCTATGCAAAGGAGAGTGCAGGGACATAACTTTAATTTGGAAAAAAAAGTTTTAAGATCTCTTTAATTTGTGTGGAGCCAGGTGGAGATTGGATTATGTAAATCAAAGATCTTAATGAAAGACTATTATGCAGTATCTTTGTTGTTTGGAAGGACAATTGCTATTAATGTCACAGATTATGCTTCAGGCATCATTTGGTATAAATTTATATTGATTAGCAAACTTTATTTATGGCAAATGAGTTTTGGAAATGGTAGAGTTTTGGGCAAGAAAAGATGGGATGAATTGTTTGGAAGTGGAGCAAAATGCGTACGGATGGACCTATGACAATGAAAAAAGCCTCCCGGAAATGTGACACGTCACACACACACACACCCACCCTAACACAAGCAGACAACCACACACACGCACACACACACCCTAACACAAGCATACAACCACACACACCACGCACACCCCCCCCCCCCCAACACGAACTAACAGTTGCACCGCTACAATCACCACAGACATCAACACCAGATAATACGGTACTGTAAAAACAACTTTCATAATCAAACTGTAATTAAAAAGACAATACATGATCACTCATGCATAAACTTTTGAATTCATAAGCCATGTCATTCACTGCAAAAACCCATATCCATCATGATCTATCATAAACTCATCAGACAATCAGCAATTTCTAAACTAGATAACTTTTCACTTCACCCAAAGGGGATAGCCAATTCCTGCGCAACCTGATTTTCATGTCCTTTACAAAAGTGAGCAGTGCTCACTCAAGCATAAAACATTTTCGGAATTTTGGGTGTAATTTGATAGGAGAGACTTTCAGGTATCCATATATCCCCCCCAAAAACCCCCAAATTCGATAATTCTTTTTATTTTGGGGCCATTTTAAAAGTGTATCGTTTTTTTTTTGTTTGTTTGTTTGTTGTTGTTTTTTTTTTTTGGGGGGGGGGGGGGGGGGGCACTCCGTATATATATATATATATATATATATATATATATATGTATATATACGGACCTCGTGTGGTTCTGTTATACACACACACACACACACACACACACACACACACATATATATATATATATATATATATATATATATATACATATATATATATATACTAAGTGTTACAAAGAACATTTCCCGCTTTTGATCCTTAATAGTTCGAAAACTATATATCAGATAACACTGTCATTAATATGAGTAATAGCTGAATAGTGTACAATTTAGTTGGAGGTGATTTGAATATGAAAGCATAAATAAGTTTCATTAAATCCATGATTAATTTTAAAGTTAGGTTCCAGATTTTGGTCAAATTTTAACCCTCTGTACAAAACTTTAACTTTACACAGGAACCAATGATGTGTATGTGAGTGTGTGCTTACAATGACCCTGAACAGTGGACATGAATACCACCTTTTCAGAGCTCTGCTGACCAGGCTTCTGGTCTCTTGCTCCAAGGCACATGAATGCTTTATTAATAATTCATGATGGATTGCCCTGAGCACTGCTAGTCTGAATTCATGGTAAAGGGTAAAATGCATGCACATGAAAAAAGTAAGCACATGTTTCCATGTGCTTGCATACACTACATTTCATTCCAGCTAACAATCATTTTCATCATTATTATCATCATCATCATCACTGTCACTATCATGATCATCATCATTATTAGCAGCAGCAGCATTATCATCACCATCGAGTGGGGGCGCCTTCTTCCTCTTTTTTTTTTTTTTTTTTTTTTTGCTCGCTTGAAAAATGATAGGGGGCGGCCGCCCCCCTGCCACCCCCCTGTCACCATCATAATCATCATCATCCTCATCATCATTGTTATCATTATCATCATAATCGTTATCATCATCATAATCATCACTATCATTGTCATCATCATTATCATCACTATCATTGGGTTATCATCATTATCATCACTATCATTGTCATCATTATTATCATCACAATCATCTTCTTCATCATCATCATCATCATCATCAAGGACAACATCAATATTCCTATCCTTTGAATGACTTAAATCACTTCGCATTACTTTGATTGCTTCAAAATCCATTAAAATTACATCTCAGTGAAATGACTTTACACAGTTAATGCCAGAAGATAAATAAAGACTAGCTGTGATAATGAATTCCTCTTGAATAAATAATAAAGCATTCAAACCCTGGCCATTGTCCAGGACCATTGTCTGGGTGTTAACCACACACACCCATACACACCAATTGACCCCTGTGCAAAGTTAAAGTTTTCTACAGAGGGTTGAAAATAGAGCAAAATCTGAACCCTAACTTAAAAATTAATCTTGAATTTAATGAAACTGATTTATGCTTTCATTTTTGAATTACCTCCAGCAAAATTGTACACTATTCAGCTATTGCTCATATCAATGTCAGTGTTATCTGATATATAGTTTTTGAACTATTAAGGATCAAAAGTGGGAAATGTTTTTTGTAACACCTAGTATATATATATATATATATATATATATATATATATGTATACATATATATATACAGCCCCGGAAAAAAAAAATCAGACCAGCTCCTTTTACAGGTTCTTATAGGAACTGTTGACTACATCAGTAATGCAACTTAAATTATATCAGCTAACTTAAGATGAGCGGACTACTCAATAGAACAATTACCCCCTACAATAACTCAAACTTTGGGCAATTACCCCTAGGGTAAGTACCCCTAAGACAACTATCCCAAGGAAAATTAATGCAAAGGACATCCCAAAGGATAGCTATTCATAAACAACTGACGTAACGTAATTGTCCTAGGTGTATTTTTCATGGTATCCTGGCAGCAGGTTGTATTTGGGGTTAATTGTCCAGGGGCATGTCTGAATGTCTGGATAAACCATGTTCTCCTCTAGAGGGAATTTGTTCAGTTCTTCAAAATTGCTACATTTGATGATAGCAGTCATGCCGCTTGGCATACTGTCTAGAAGGTGTGAATATTTTTCTCCTCACTACAGCCCATTCATGGTATCATATTTTTTTCTTTCTGGGTGACTTAGATTTCTATTGTCTTTTTCATTCAAAATGTTTTCAATACAGTTAACTTCAGGACCACATTGTGTAGTCCACAGTAAAATCTGAGCAAGACAAGTGACACGGAATAATTATTCTCTTAGAAATTTATAATCTATTTGGTAGTCCAAACCATTTTTTTTTTTTTTTGTTCATATGAGAGGATGGGTTAGGTTTTTGGGGAAAGATTGTTATCAACATCTTTCCCTTCCCCCCCCCCCCCGAAAAAAAAAAAATCAAAAGCGGAAGAGAGCAATAGGGAACTTTGACTTAAGCTACGAAACCATTATTTTACCATTTCCTTTAGCATTTAGTACATATAATACAATTTCTTGTTTAAACTTTATAAACTTAACAACTGGAAGCTGTGAACACTAAAAATAAAATATATACCCGAAAAAAGGATGAAATAGGGCAAAACTTTGATCATACATATACCTCATGTATATGATGGGAACGTATTTGCTTGTATTAAAAATTATCCATATTTTTTTCATTTACGTACAGGCTTATCACAACCCAGACGTGGAGTACGCCATCGTTGACAAATCGACAAGGGGCCGACGAGACCGATTATACTGAGCAATTATGAAGAAAAAAGTCAGTTGTATAACGCCTTTTCCCCCTTGGTTCACATTTGTAGCTGAGATATCTTTCTTTTAAGATTAGCCTTATTTGATTGTTTGCCCGAGGTTGCAACATTTCTCTGTAACAAGATAAGGATTGTGAATATCGCAAAGTTTGCGTTACGCTGTTTTGATGTTGCTTAAAAAAAAAAAAAAAGTTAAATTCTAAAAAGAATACAAGAAAATGCGGCCGTAACTAGCAAAAGCCTAGCAAAATGCTAACAAACAAAAGGAAGGACGTTCTTCCTGCAAGAAAATGCTTCCCCATGACTAGATATTACTTGCTTGAATAGCAAGAATTAGGTTTCACGATCATGCATTTGCTTGATATTTTCAAGCTCCTCTGACAGTAGCTTGGCCTTTTACTTTCATTTCATTTATCAGAGAAGATCGGCTGTTATTTTTGTATTTTAAATGTTTCATTTTCTATTTTAGACTATTCGATAGATCATAATTTACTGCACTTATATGATTAAGAAACGAATCAGTTTAATCAATCATTAACTATTTTGTCATATTTAAGAGCAGTATGATTAAATTACTAAAATTTGGAAGTGTGCGGGAAATGAAAAACCTTTTCGAACGTACGAATGCCTAAGTGAACATACACTTGTTCAATTTCCTGATATGGCAGTGCTTTGTCGTATATGATGAATCAAACTATTGTTCTCATGAAACCATTGTTTGATCTTTTACTTGTTTTATAGATACGGTCCAATGTGTCGTATTTATAAAACTAGTAAAACCCCTTTCTAACCATTTGCTTGCATATTTAAATATTCGAACCGAGTAATTGGCTGGCAAGGAGAAGAAAAACCTTGTTTCTTGCCTGCATTTGCTTCCCCAGACTAGCAAAGGCATACATTTTTGTTCACATTTTATTCAGAATCAGAATCTCAACGAGGAATATTTTATTTATTTATTTATTTATTTATTTTTTTTATTTGCAAGCACTGAACTGGTTAAATCCAACTGGGGATGAATTGTTCACTTCGGGGTGCTGAAGCTAGATGCCCGTAAGTCAGAAATATCACGGATCCATTGTAACACTCACTCTTTTCTTGCCACACAATAGCTAAATATTGGTACATTATGTGCACTCACTTAATTCACAACGCGATTACCACATGAACTCTTTCTCCTTAGATATGTCTTACGAATAGATTTATAATTTAATAGGGAGATATTGTATCTGTCTCTGTATATTGCAATCTCAGAACATGCTTTTAAAAATCAGCCGATTGTCATTTCGGTATTAACATGTATCTTAACTATAATTTTTTTTCAGGATATTAGCACAAGTATCGGAACGCTTGATTTATAATCAGTTTATTTCTAATGTTGAAAAAAATATCAAGTTGAAAATATTCGCAAAAGGAATGGTAAAAAAAAAGTTGTACACATTGTTTAAAAATGAGCGTTCTGTTTCACGCTACAGTTATATATTGAATCGCTTTTCAAAACTGCAGAAAAAAGAAGGATCAGTAAAGTGGTTCCTAGTGTACTTGCTTTGATGAATATTCTTTTCATCCTAAACACAATTATGTACAAATTGCCCTTTACCTTTAAGGCAAGAAAGTGTAAGATGAATTATTAAAACAAAATCCAAGTATGTCTTACAAAATAAGATGCAGGCCCTGTTTAAGCCTTATAGTGAAGCGGCATTGCCGACCAATTGTTCATTTTGTGATCAAATGTCGAAACTTGACATACATGTATGTATATGTGTGTATAAACACATGCGTGGGGGCCCATCTTGAAAAATGATCGTCATCCGGGCACTTACAATACAATGTCAAATATAATATGTAGTGCATGATTTTGGGATAATTAGGACTTGTACCAGGAAAAGTAGATGCCCCTTTTGAGTAAAAACGTCACAGCCAATCCAAACTAGATTTTTTTTTAAATCAATAAAAACTAAGAAAATATCTGTATCATAAAAAGGGTCGCCAGATATGATTTTTCTTCTAATTTCAAGTTTGATTCTAAAAGAGGTGATTTTCAGCTTTAAAATGATATATAACAAATCATAATTGTTTCTAACCCACCCAAAGAATATAAAGAATGTCCAGACCTACAGAATGTTACTTTTGAGGGAAATGTGTCTTAAGCTTCGAGTCTCTATACTGAAGCATTCTGACCCACGAGGTATTTAGTCCAGGAGATGAGGGGCTTTAATCAGAATTTTTGCTGGGGAAGGTTTGAAAAGCTTATCCGGGGTCTAATTTTGCGCTGATTAGAAATGTCAGTCTTATTGACCCTACTTACGACTTTTTTGTTCATTTCGGCCACTTTTTGGCTAAAAATGACCATTTTGGTCACTTTTTGGTCAAAAAATACCATTTTGGTCACTTCTTGTCAGGGGTATTTATCCCAATCAGTATTATCAGCGAAAAAGGGTTTGATAGGCCTATCCTATGTAATAATGTACCCTGGTTCAAGAAAAAGTGGTCTTATTGACCCCAATAACGATGGAGTGGTCATTTTGGCCACCTATTGTCCCCCAAAATGACCATTTAAGTCATTTTTTGACCAGTATCTGATACAAAGTGTAATCAGAATCATCTGAAGAACAGGTTATGACTTCCAAATTCAATGCAACATTGTGCGCTGATCCCAGAACAATCAACTCATTGATTGTAGTTAAACCTTTTTGACCATTTTGGTAATTTGGACCACTTTGACCCTCACTGACCACTTGCATGATTTCTATTAGAAACTCCGAATTAGTGAGCAGCAAGGTTTCCATTAGGCTTCTCAACTCCAGTATAATTTTTTTTTACGGGGAAGGTTTGAAAAGGCCATCCTATGTAAAACTTTGCGCTGATTCCCCAAATACTAGTCTTATCGACCTTACTCGTGACATTCTGGTGATAATGGTCACTTATCGTTGGCCAAAAAATGACCAACGATGTCATCCCTCTTTTTGTTTAAAACGTGATCAGTTTTTTTAATCTGAATCATTTGTAGGTGGGTTTTAGCATCAAATTCCAATTAGATATGTGTGATGATTTCAGAATAATTTATTAATCGGGTGTATTTAAATCATTTTAACAATTTCGGTCGTTTTAGCCACTTTGACCCATATTGACCATTTGCATAATACCTATTAGAAACTCAGAATTAGTAAGCAGCAAGGTTTTTATTGGGCTTCCTTATCCAAATTAAAATTTTGATGGGGAAGGTTTGAAAAGGCCATCCTGTGTAAAATTTTACGCTGATTCGAAAATGTTTAGTTTTATTGACCTCACTTATGATATTCTGGTCATAATGGTGACTTTGGGCAAAAAAATAACTGATGATATGATTTCTTCTTTGTCTGAAACGTGTTCAAATTTTGTTAATCTGAATCATTTATAGGTTGGTTTTAGCACCAAATTCCAATTAGATAAGTGTGATGATTTCAGAATAGTTTATTAATCGAATGAATTTAAATCATTTTGACCATTTCGGTCGTTTTGACCACTTTGACCTATATTGACCATTTGCATAATATCTATTAGAAACTCAGAATTAGCATGAAGCTCTGTCTGTAGCTTCATGGAATTAGTGAACAGCAAGGGTCTATTGAGCTTTCTTATCCAAATAACAATGTTGATCATGTTGATGGGGAAAGTTTGAAAAGCTCATCCTATGTAAAATTGTCCGCTGATTCCAAAAATTATAGTCTCATTGACCTCACTAATGACATTCTAGTCATAATAATCACTTCTTGGCCAAAAAGTGACCAACTATATCATTCCTTCTTTGGTCTAAAATCAGATCAAAATCTGATCTGAATCATTTGTATTTAGGTTTGGAATTCTAATAAAGATATGATGATTACAGAACAATCTATTAATTGGATGTATTGAAATCATTTTGATTTCAATACAACAGGTAAAAGTGGCCATAATGACCCTATTTTGGGGTCGCTATGGCCACTTTGACCCACTTTGACCATTTCCATAATTTCTATAGAACTGTAGATGTGTGTATTCACTACACGCTGCCATGTTTGCGTGCAACATTAACTTGATTTACGTTAGACAATTTTGGATGCTTGCTCAATAAACATCATATTTAATGTATTAATTTACATTAATTTATTGAAGCAGTCTTTTGTGGCTGAAGTGATCTAAATGACCACGGTGTACAAGAGTATGATCGGCAAGCCACATTCTTAGTCAAAATAGCAATGATGGCCGAAATGGTCGAAATCGCTGAAATGTGTTCAATAAAGATTGTCCTCGAATCAACATACATTTTCATAAAGATGTTGGCTATCAGACCCTATGCTTGTATGATTCTTATTAAAATTTTGTCCTGATTTTGGACAAAAAATATACATAGTAATGATCAATTGGGGCCTTGAAGTAGTAAAAATGGACTACATTATTGCTAATGGGGTCAAGAAAACCACCTTTACACGTAAGATAAGGAAAATTTTTACAAGAAAAATGTGTATCAAATCCTTGTTTTCCACCCTTCAAACGATACTTCTTCATTTTTGTTTAAAAAATCTGATTTCAACACCACCAAGCCCCCCCCCCGCAGCAAAAAAAAAAAAGAAAGAAAGAAAAGAAAAGATAAAAAATGACACAAATGGTCATTGTTGGCTCAAAAGTAACCAATAGGGCCAGAGTGAGTTTAACAATACTAAGATTTTTTTAATCGGTTTTAAATTTTACGTAGGAAAAACTTTCCAAACCTTCCCCTCCGATGCTACGATTAGGCCTAAAACCCAACGCAAACCTTTCTGCTCACTGAAATTCATATTTGTTTTTTTAAATCATGGTCACTTTGGGTCAAAGTGGCCAAAATTGCTGAAGTCCGAAATCGTCAAAACAGTTTTAAATGCATCCGAAGAATTGATTCTTCTGGAACCACTACATATTTTCCAAAATTATTTTCGTGTCTAAATCCCTCCTTAAAATTATTCTGATTAAAATTTTGACTTCATTTCGGACAATACAGGAATGACATTGTTGGTTATCTTTTTGCCAAAAAAGTGACCATTATGAAGAATGTCATGTTTGAGGTCAATAATTTTTTTTTTTAAAGTCTGTGCAAACTTACATATGATGAGCTTCTCAAACCTTCCCCATCGAAATTCTTATTTTCGGTGATGAAGCCCAGTAGTAACCTTGAAGCTCACTAATTCCGAGTTTCTAACAGAAATTATGCAAATCGCACTGTTGGTCAAAAAGGCCAAAACGACCGAAATGGTCAAAATGATTTGAATACATCCAATCAATAGATTATTCTGGAATAACATTTATAATTTTGATGCCTAACCCACTTACAAATAATTAAGATTCAATTTTTGCTACGATTTCAGACAAAGAAGGAATAATATCGTTGGTCATTTTTTTTGGCCAAAAAGTGACAATTATGACCAGAATGTCATGAGTAAGGTCAATAAGACTAAGATACTTGGAATCCGTGCAGAATTTTACATAGGACGAGCTTTTCAAACCTTTCCCATAAAAAATTGTATTTGGTGAGGAAGCCCATTGGAAACCATGGACCTACTACCGACAGAAGGGCCATGTGGAAAGAAATAATAGAAATTATGCAAATGGGCACTATTGGTCAAAGTGGCCAAAAAGATCATATTGGTCAAAATGCACATCTTATGAATAGGTTGTTCTAGAATCATCACACATTTTTCAATAGAATTTGGATGCCAAAACCCACCTACAAATGATTGGGATAAAAAATTTGATCACGTTTTAGACAAAGAAGGAATGACATCGTTGGTCATTTTTTTTGGCCAAAAAGTGACCATTATGACCAGAATGTCAGGAGTAAGGTCAATAAGACTAGTATTTGGGGAATCAGTGTAAAATTTTACATAGGATGAGCTTTTCAAACCTTCCCCATTAAAATTTATATTGTGGTGGGGAAGCCCAATGAAAACCTCACTGCTGACTAGTTCTGAGTTTCTAATGGATATTATCCAAATGATCAATATGGGTCAAAGTGGTCAAATCGACCGAAATGGTCAAAATGACTAAGGCACACAATTTCTAATGAATAGATTGTTCTGGAATCATCACAACTTGTAAATTAGAATGTAAATGCCCAAACCCACCTTCAAATGATTCAGATTTTAAAAAATGATCACGTTTCAGACAAAGAAAGAAATCAAATCGTTGGTCATTTTTTGGTCCAAAAGTGACCATTATGACAGAATGTCATGAGTAAGGTAAATAAGACTAGCATTTTTGGAATCAGCGCAAAACTTTACATAGGATGAGCTTTTCAAACTTTCCCCATCATTTTTTTTAAAATTTGGATAAGGAAGCCCGATAGAAACCTTGCTGCTCAATATAAATTCGCAGTTTCTAATAGAAATCATGCAAATGGTCAATGAGGGTCAAAGTGGCCCAAATTACCAAAATGGTCAAAAAGGTTTAACTACAATCAAGGAGTTGATTGTTCTGGGATCAACGCACATTGCTACATCAAATTTGGAAGTCATAATCTGTTCTTCAGATGATTCTGATTACACTTTGTATCAGATATTGACCATTTAAATCATTTTTTGGACAATAGGTGGCCAAAATGACCACTCCATTGTTATTGGGGTCAATAAGACCACATTTTCTTGAACCAGGGTACATTTTTACATAGGATAGGCCTATCAAACCTTCTTCGCTGTTAATATTGATTGGGATAATTACCCCTGACCTGAAGTGACCAAAATTGTCATATTTGGCCAAAAAGTGGCTAAAAAGACCAAAATGTCGTAAGTAGGGTCATTTTTGGAATAAGCGCAAAAATTAGACCCCGGATAAGCTTTTCATATTAGTTTATGTATTGTGCTATCACTTTGTGGATATTCGTTACGATATTCGAAGTATTCATAGTATTCCTTTCGAAGCCTTCCCCAGCAACAAAATTCTTATGAAAGCCCCTTATCTCATGGACTAATTCTGCAAAGGGACAAAAAGACAATTAGAACTCTGTAGTAATGTCTGTGAAACGATTATCAGATTGTCCTACATGTCCTACGGAGCGCTTGTCATACATTCTGTAAATTTTATTTATGTTACTTGAAATACTGAAGGATGTAATCTAATTTTCTTGTTTGTGTTATGTAACGCTGAATTTATAAATGTATGATTGCGATGGGCAATTCCAAATGCTTCCAAAAACGACATTGACAAATCATTTTCAAGTTTTAAAGAAGAATACTATGAATATCGTAACGAATATCCACAAAGTGATGGCACAATACATAAACTGATATGAGGTACTTTCACAACTGCTGAGCTTCATGTCAACCATTTATCAAATGTATGAAAAAATGGATATTATATTGCTTCGTTACGGAAAGACACAAAAAAGGGCATGGCTTTTCAACTAGAATAAACATTGCTCAAACTCTGTGAACTTTAAATTTGTATCCGGTTTTCAAGATTTCTGTGGCATTCTGTAGTATGTTAACTTTAATATGTCACCATGTTCCTGGAAATCTGTTTGAAAATATTTGAAATATGATGCAAAATATAAAAAGAAAGAGTGTTGAGGAATGACCGTTACGGAATGACTTCTGAAAGTCAATGGGAAATCGTGTATAAAGTTCATAATAATTATGTAAATAAGTAATTGAGACATAGTTTGAAACATAGATTGAGCTAACGATTTGATGTTTGATGACCTAGGATATCTGTGTTAAAGATAGCATTGTTAGTGTCCGTCAATTTACTATAATCTTATGCAAATTTCATAAATAAATTCTTTTTTTGTTTTTGTTTTAAAAATTATCAGAATTTGGAACAATTCTGATGAATATCTATTTCTGTTAACTGCTTCTAATATGAGGTTTACTTTTTTTTTAAACAATTTATCATAATTGGCATAAAATATTGATTTCAAGATTACATTAATTATCTATGTATTCATAAGTGTAAATATGTCTAAATTTGATCGGATTGTGACAATTTTGATATTTACGATTAATTTGACACAAAATTTCGTATGGGGTCAATAAAATTATCAGATTGTCCTGAAACTTGGCAAAACCAATCAAGCACATCCTATACAATATTATGCCCAAGTTCGAATCCACCTGCATACTCTTTTTTTTTTAAAGGAAATCCAACCTCAATGACAAGTTGTTCTGAAAGAAAAAGGAAAAAAAAATCACTGAAGCAGATTGGTGAAAGTTTGAAAGAAATCGGACCAGCAATAATAAAGCTATCAATTCTCGAATTTTTTATCACTATAAATATGGGTATTTCAAATTGGCCGAATCGGTAATGTCACTGTGATGTAGTGGCGGTAGTGGCGGACAACTCCCTCATTTGCTCCAACACACAAAATGACTAAAATGTATTTTTTTTTGGGTCTAAAACTGTATTACTCAGTATGATATTTTCTTTTCATGATGACCTATAACAATATGCTATCTTTAATTTATTGGGAGTACTGCCTCGATGGAAAAGGCGCTAAGGAGAAAACCGCAAAATAGAGATATTCTAGCGTACGGCAAACAGGCGAGTAGAACACCAATACGTGACAATTTCTGAATGACATGGAAGAAAATATACTCTATCAGGAAATCCCCTACCCCCCCCCCCCAAAAAAAAAAAAAAAAAAAATAGAAAAAAGAAAAAGAATCGAAAACAAAACAAACAAAACAAATAGATAAAAACTGACCGTGTTGCCCAAATACACCTTTATTCAATTCAAACTGATAGTCATACTGTTTGGTGGTTTTGTGGTGTGAGGTCACAAATCTAATTTGTGTTTCACTCTTTGTCAACCAGTTATATCGTCCTTGCAAATCATCCATGAAATCCGGAACGCATTTAATCAATGACATTAACTCTTTGCCCTGTGCATTATGAAACCCATGGCTGCTGGGTTAATTCGAAGGCTATATCTTTTGTACGTGTCTTTTTCTGTCGACGATCGTCGACAGAAGCGAGAACCCGGAAGTGACAGTGGTCGACAATAGCGGGCTATGAGTTAATTTTCTTTTGGCATATTTTTTTATGTTGATTTTTTTTGGGGACAATGTTAAAGAATAAGAGTGTTAAGAAATAATAGTAAATATAGGATAATTAATTAATGAATTAATTGCTATGTAATTGCTTTAGACAAAAAGAGGTTATAGTATAGCATAGGTATTTTTTAAAAATTATGATATAAGTTAATCATATTAATGTTTATTTGAATTGATGTTAATGTGAGCTTGAATTAAAGTGGACATGAAATGTATCTACACTTGCATAAACGATTATTAAAAAGGCTGAATTTTCACAAAATACTGTGACTCATGATGTTATCAATTGTGTCACTAATCTCAACATGATGGTTTGAATTAAAAAAAAACAAGAGCAAACATAGATACAAAATCGTTGATAACCTCTTCTCACTGTCTACACGATCACGACAAAAGCCTAAAAAAAATCACACCTCCTCATTTTGTATTCTTTTTGTAAAGGGAGTTTCTGCTCGAAGATCAGAATTCATATAGCTTGATAAGTCAATAATGTCTCCATTTGCCTGTTTCAGTTAATTCATTATATCTTATCAACAACAAGTAATGTATTTTCACATGAAATCGAACATTTTATTATGCTGTCTCGCAGGAATTACACATAAACAAATTATAATCATGATGTTGTAAAAAAACAAAAACAAAACGAAACAAAACAAAAAACAAAAAACATCGACAACAGTAGTTTCAGAATTCAAGCCTTGGTTTAAATATCTAACGGCGTTCAACAGGAGTTGGTAATCCCGTGGGGATGGGGAAGTAACTACTCCTTCCCCCTCCCGCTCTGAAAATTTTGGAAAGATAATACAATTATGGCATTCTTAAGTGCTCTTCAATGCAATATTTATTACTATAAAATCAATTTTTTTTTTTTTTTTTTTTTTTTTGGGGGGGGGGGGTGGAATCGATCGCTTCACTCATTTGAGCAGAAATAATTAATGCTTCACTATAACTTACAAACCGTGCCTGCTCATTTATGTCCATGTCATTTATTATACCAACAACAAAAATTACAATAATAATAATAATAATAATAATAATAATAATAATAATAATAACAATAATAGTAATAATAATGATAATAATATTAATAATAACAATAATAATAATAATAATAATAATAATGATAATAATAATAATAATAATACTGATACTAATACTACTACTAATAATAATAATAACTGAATGCAAGAGATTGGTAGATTAATGTATGCCTCTGACTCCCTTATTCTGCTGGCATAAATTTTTGAATCGGAGGAAGCAGAATTTATGCCAGCACAATAGGGGAGTCAGAGGCATACATTAATTTACCAATATCTGGTATTCAACTATTATTATTATCATTATTATCATTATTATTATTATTATTATCATTATTATTATCATTATTAATATTATTAATATTATTATTATTATTAGTAGTAGTAGTAGTAGTAGTAGTAGTAGTAATAACATTGTTAATGTTATTATAGTTATCATTATCATTATCATTATTATTAATACTATTATTTGTATCAATGTTATTATAATTATTATAATCATTATTATAATCTATTTTTTTGTTTGCAGAATTAAGTAAAAGGGAGCTCTGAATCAGCGAAGCTGAATATATTTTGCATAGTAGCTGAGCTATATAAATTTATGCTTATACTTATGCTTATGCTATCAATAACATTATTTTTATTATTGTCATTTGGGGTTGGGGCATTTTAAAGGAACAATAAAATGGTAACATGACGTACAAGGTAAGAACGAATGAAAGAGCGGCTTCCCCTGCTGCGGCTCCCGACGTTGCCTGAAAAAAGTGAATATGGGATTTGTATGAACCTTTACCCCTTTTAACCGACTCAACAAAACGCACGAGGGGATGCCTAGTCCACTGCCTGGACGGCTCTCTATCCCTGGCCGTGTATCGTACGTACGTGCAGGCTGCTCACACATATCAGCTATATACCAATGCACACACAAATTACGCACACACTGACACGGAGCCTGATAAAGTCCAGTATTCCTTGGCAGTTTTTCCCCTGAATTCAGGGGGAACTTTTATTCCTTCCACTCCACGGTGGTCAGTGTTCGCATGCTTGTGATTGATCCCCGCTCATGTCTATCAAAGATTTGGTCATTAAGTAATCTTACACCGATCGTAAACCTAAAGGCTTTGCCTGGTAACTTCTTGCTTTTTTCAAAGCCAATACTAAATTCATATAATGAAACATTTGCATCACCTCACAAATTGCTGAGTAAAAATAACTATATAATTTTAGAGAACAGAAATATATATTTGTTCTAATTTGATCAATTCAAACTTACTGTAAAGTTTTGATATCATATATAACATGCAGAAACGTTGTGAAGATGCTTTGCCGAAAGACTAGCAAGCTTTATTATGTTTTTTTCGTGAGGTAGAGATCGATGTTCTTTTTTTATAATGGTCGCGACGTTTGCAATTGCTTATAGGTGTGTTGTTGTTTTGTTGTTGTTGTTGTTGTTGTTGTTGTTGTTTGTTTGTGTGTGTGTGTGTGTGTGTGTGTGTTTTACTCTGTGTATTACTTTTCCACGTTGATGTGGTTTCTTTCCTTGTAGGAGTATTAGAAGAGCTAGAGGGAGGGGTGGTGACAGTGTAGATTTGAAGAGTTTGCTCATAGGTTGATACTAACTCCAATTGATTGAATATGTATCACTTTCTTCACACATACATGCTGTGATTTGTTTGCTGACAAGTCCCTAAAATGTAAGCTTCTTTTAAAGACCACTCCTTTGAGGTCTTGGTAGAATTAATATTGATATAGTGCTCACTGCTTACAAGTCACGAGGGTAGTATTACAAAAATGTAATTTCCTGTGCAGTTCATGTAATTTTTTGGCAACCAACCTGATTAGATACATAAAATAAAAATCATGCATAATTAGCAGTCTGCAGCATACACATAAGGCATAACTTTATTGCCTGCACATATAGGTTTACAGTATAAACATCACTCAAATCCTGTTACAATAAAAAAAATACAAGATAATTACAAGATTACAAGTTGGTTTTAAAAGAAGCAGAACAATTACAGCAAAAAAAAAAAAGAAAAAAAAAAAAAGAACATAACAGACCTGTGAGGGTTTGAACAAAATACGATAAGAAAATAAGAAAGCTATGAATTTTCAAGTTGTAATAAATGAAATACAAATTAACAACCCCGTGACGTTTTGCGAGCTCCTCTCCCATTTTCCCTGTACCCCAAAAATTATTAATTTCCATTTTCTCTAAAGAAAATATTCAGTCATACATGCACCTTGAATATAATCATAGCTCATATAACATATGTTTTTACTCAAAACCCGTATGAAACAAATCTATTCCTTCATCAAAAACTAACAAAAAGAAAGTTTATAAAGTTTTCTCTACTTAGCAAACGGGAAAGAAGCTCGCAAAATACGTCACGCCCTGCGTCACGGAGTTGCCAATTTGTGTTTGATTGATTACAACTTTAAAAATTTATAACTTTCTTACTTCTTATCGGATTTTGCTCAAACTTTCACTAATCTGTTTCTCTATATTTTCTGTTTTTATTCAAATCAACTCAATACGGGGTGGACTTTATACACAGCAAAAACGCTGTTTAAAACTTCGCTGTTTAAAATTGTGTTGTTTAAATTGTAAACAATATTGTTTGAAAGACGGACCCTGTATTAAAAAAAAACAAAACAAAAAAACTGCTGTTTCAGACATCAATGATATTGCGGAATAATCTTTTAAACAACGTTGTTTAAAAAGATTGAACATTCGCGCTAGACGGGTTTCCTTATCCGCCAAACACGGCCGGGCTTCATCATGGCGGATGACTTTGTGGTTGACATGTTGCAGAAGTTTCAAATGCTGGAGCTGATTGATACATTTAGAGGTAAGCATTTAGACTAAATATATTGTAATCTGATCGAGTTTATACTCAAGGAATATTTGTGCTGCCATGACATCTATATGATATCTATATGTAAACCACAGTCATATAATTAATTATGATTTAATTATGATCTGCTGGAGTTGGTGGCCAACGAGAACAGGTGGGGCTTCATCATCAACGATAATATCAGGGAACAGCATCTCGGGCGTGATGGTGTTCACCTCAACAGAGCTGGTCAACGAATCTTGGCAGGCAACTTGCAACGCCTAATCAACCGTGCTGACCAACGAACAACACGAGACCAGGGCTTGACTCAGCGGTCGTCTGATCTGGATACAAGCAGTCGACATGGAGCGAGGTGGCATCAAGCACTCTACCGAGTAAACCTGAGTCAACCTTGCAAAGAGCAGAGCAGCGGCCATGTAAGATCCTACGCCGAAGCTGTTTCTGGGAGATCTTTGGATTTCAGCGCAGTCAGTCAGAGGTCACGACTGAAACCAGCCTTCAAACCAGCCTTCAGACCATCCAAGGTGGACATGAAAGACTGGGAGAACTACCTTCAATTTGTAAGAAGGGTAACGAATTAAGTGAAAGTCTGACAGAATTAAGTGATGGTCCGAATAAATTAGGTGACGGTCGGAAATATAAGTTCCCGTGTGGAAACTGTGATAAGCCAGTCAAATCTAATCAATGCGGCCTTTTGTGTTTTAATTGTAAAAGATGGTTTCACACTGATTGTCAAGCTATAAGTTCATCAGAGTACTGTAGGTTATATGAATGCCCTAATGAGAATTGGAATTGTTTAACATGTAGTCTGCCATCTTTCTGTGATTCATTATTTACGGACGATTGTCTAGAGAAAGAAAACCAAATTGACGATAGACTAAAAGAAAACTATTTAAGGGTCAGTCAAACACCTGAAAACCAAGTGAAAGCAAAAACAATTCTGCCAAACCTCACAGATGAAAAAATGTCTCTTTATCAGGAATTTGAAGAAAAGTTTAACGGCAAAGGTCTTCATTTCTTACACCTTAATGTGAGGTCTATTCTGAACAAGATATCGGAACTTAGAATTCTTTTTAAAAGAATAAGCCTGTCTATTATTGCTTTCACTGAAACATGGTTAAATAATTCCATAAATGATGAAGAAGTTGAAATAGACGGATATAAAATCATACGCCGTGATCGACCCTCTGGCTCTGGAGGTGGTGTATGTTTATATATCAGAAATGATATTGCATTTAATATTATTGATGATATATGTACAGGAGATGCGGAATCATTGTGGATTAATTTGCTTATACCAAGATCAAAACCAATTGTTGTGGGTGTTCTGTATAGACCTCCTAAGAACAATTTGTTTATCGAGGAATTGTCCAGTTCTTTTGATAAACTAAAGAAGGATGACGAAATTATTCTTTTAGGAGACATGAATATTTGTCTTCTTCACAAATCGCCATTGGCTAAAAAATATATTGACTTGTTGAGTCTTCACGGGTTTAGTCAACTCATTAAAGACGCAACGCGCGTTACACCTACATGTTCTTCTCTACTGGATCATATTATTTGTAGCAAAGAAAATAAAATAAGTCAAAGTGGTATTATTGATCTTGGTATTAGCGACCATTCTTGTACTTTCTGTACACGGAAAAATATTAGACTGGCAATAGGTCATCACAGGACTAGTACTATTAGATCCATGAAAAAATATACAGAACAGACTTTCAATCTTCAACTGTCTGCTGTTGACTGGTCAGGAATAACTGACTGTACAGATGTAAATGAGGCATGGTCAATATTTCAACATGTTTTTATCTCAACTTTGAATATGATAGCGCCACAGAAACGGGTAAGAATAAAACAAAGATCAGAAAATTGGGTGACTAAAGATATTCTTTCCCTAATTCAAGAGAGAAATATAGTATACAAAAAAATGAGGAAAAGAGCAAAGGATGAGACGCTCTCTAAAAGATACAGAGTATTAAGAAATATGGTCCAAAGAGAGGTGAAAAAGGCTAAGCTAGAATACTTACAAAACAAGATAGAAGAAAATAAACAAGATTCGAAAAGACTTTGGCAGAATCTGAAAAGCTTAGGATTAAAAAGTAAGAAGAGAAAAGAACAAGAATCTGTCATTACAATCGATGGGGAATTATGTCATGATAAGATGGCCATTGCTAATGAATTCAATTCTTATTTTACAAATGTGGCCGCCAAATTAGTAGACAAACTCCCTCCTTGTAAAAATCTTTTCAGCGCAGACAATGATTGTATTCGTGAGTTTTACGAAAGAAAAGGTGTACTTGAAAACAGCTTTGAGTTATCACCAATCAGTGAACAATTTGTTTTCAATGAGTTACATAAATTAAATATATCAAAAAGTACTGGGTTAGACATGATTCCAGCTAAATTTCTGAAAGATGGTGCGAAGGTTTTATATAAGCCTTTAAGTTACTTAATGAACCTATCTATCTTGACGAACACTTTTCCTGAGGATATGAAAATAGCAAAAGTGACTCCACTTTATAAAAAGAAAGATAAAACTGATGTAACCAATTATAGACCTATTAGTGTTTTAAGCGTAGCATCAAAAATTCTGGAAAAATCGGTCTGTGTTCAAATTGAAAAATACTTCAAAGAAAATGATATAATTTATGAATTTCAATCTGGCTTTCGACATGACTATTCGACTGAAACATGTCTAATTCATTTAACTGATTATTTGAGGACAGAAACTTCCCAAGGGCGCTTTGTTGGTATGGTGCTCCTTGATCTGCAAAAAGCTTTTGATACAGTTAATCATGGCGTCTTGTTGAAAAAGTTAGAAATAATGGGTTTTAACAAGACAAGTTTAGAATGGTTCAGATCCTACTTGTCTAATCGACACCAAGTAGTGGCCATTCATGATATTCGTTCCAAACTAATGCCGATAACATGCGGTGTTCCTCAGGGAAGCATTTTAGGCCCAATTCTATTTACAAGTTATATCAATGATATGTGTATTTGTATAAAAGACTGTAAACTATTATTGTACGCTGATGACAGCGTACTACTCTATTCAAATCCGAATCCAAAATTTCTTGAGGAGAAGCTCAGTGAACAGCTATCTACATGTGTCGATTGGATGACTGATAATAAGCTTTCTTTACACTTGGGCAAAACAGAAAGCATTTTGTTTTGTTCTAAAAGTAGTTCTAAAAAGTCATTTGAATTCAAAGTGACACACAATAATCAAGTAATTCAGAGAAAAGAATCTGTGAAGTATTTAGGCATTGAGTTGGCTAGCGCAATTTCATTTTCTTCTTTAGTAGAATCAGTTGTAAAAAAAGCAAATTCTCGTCTAAAATTTTTGTACAGATATCAAAATTGTTTGAATTTAAAAGCAAGACGTATACTCTGTTTTGCTCTTATTCAATGTTTGTTTGACTATGCTAACCCTGTATGGTATAGTAACATAAACAAGTTAGAACAAAAGAAGTTGAAAATTATACAGAACAAAATGGTGAGATTCATCAACTGTTCTGGTCCAAGAACTCATGTTGGCTACAGCGAACTTTCTAAAGCTGGTTTTCTTGAAGTTAACCAAAGATCAAAACAACTCGTATTGCATCACGTGCATAAAATATATCATACTAGGTCAAATCATTATATTCGATCCAACTTCAATCTTGTTACTGACTTACATAATTATGATACAAGAAATAGCAGATTCAACTTTAACTTACCAGAAAGAGTAGGTAGCATTGAAAATTCGTTTTATTACATTGCCATCAAACATTGGAATACCCTTCCTAATTATATAAAGGAAATAGAAAACTTTGCTCTTTTTAAGAGGAAATTAAGGGAATACCTATCACTTGAGAGTCAGAGGAGAGAAGCAAATGACATGGTATATGATTGAAATTGCCAGAAGAAAGAACACTTTTCTTTTCTCTGCCAGGTTCATGCTGTCTAAGTTTGTATATACTTTTGTTTTTGTACGTTTTAGAGATTCAACATATTCTTTATTATTCTTTTTGCTCCTCCTCCTCCTCCTCCTCGTCATCATCATCTTCTTCTTCTTCTTCTTCTTCTTCTTCTGCTTCTTCTTCTTCTTATTATTATTATTATTGTTGTTGTTATTATAATCATTATTACATGTTATAAATGTTGTTTTTGTTATCATTTTTATTATTCTTAAAAAAAAATTTCTTCTCAGTCTGTAAATAATACAAATTGAACTAATTAATTTTGTATGTTGGGGACCCCACTGGAAATAAGCTCTCGAGCTTTCGTGGGTTATCCTGTTCAAGCTTACATAATTTTGATCTGATATTCTTTTATTGTTGTATGTTAGAGGCTTGGCAAATAAAATCAATCAATCAATCGATTTAGACCATTGGCGCAAATCCGTGCATTCTTTCTTTTCATCAGGGGGGGGGGGGGGGGGATGGCTTTGTTCTCCATGAATGGTCACCCCCCCCCCCCCCCAGTTGAAAAGAAATTCTTGCAGATTTACGACCGTGATTTAGACCTAGCTGCTACTTTGCAAGTCGCCCTTGCAGCGCAGCGCAGCGCAGGGCAGTTTAATCTGCACACAGTGAACGCGCGCGTGGGTCCGGTCCTATACTGTATGTGCAAATAACTTAAAGTGCGCTGCGCTGCAAAGTTCCAAGTCTACATCATAATTTATTTTGTGGATGTGGTCTAGATCTAGACATCATGTAGATGTCACCGCAGCACAAATATGTCTTGCGTATAAACTCGATCAGATTACAATATATTTAGTCTAAATGCTTACCTCTGAACTTATCAATCAGCTCTGGCATTTAGAACTTACTTGTGTACAACAGCCTTAAACAACCGTGTATGTTTAAACACATCTGTAGGCCCTATAATGTTTGAAACAATTATTTTGAACAACAACTTCGATTTTTTTTTAAACAGTTGTGCAAAAAGTTTTAAACAACTTAATTTAAACAACCTAGTTGTTTATTTATTTATTTTTTTTTGAAACAACGGGCTGTTTAAAGTTTTAACAACCTTAGTTGTTTAACATTTTAAACAATAGTTGTTAGAGTGACCGGCTTAAAAAATATTTTTACTGTGTATTTAATGCCTCTCAGGAATGGCGGAACGTCTTTTCTTTTAAGGAGGGGGGGGGGGTCCATAAAGGGCACTTGGCAGGAGACTGAAGGGAACTACAACATTGTTGAGGAAAAGATTGATAAACCATCGTGACATGAATTTTTGTGACCCCCTCCTTTTTTTTGGGGGGGGGGATGAAAGCATTATCCCAATTCAGGCTTTCTGGAAATATCAAGGACATAATAATTGTTGGGGGCACTCGTTATTCCGAAGGTTCGTAATTCCGAAAATAAAATAAGGTTCATGAATTCCGAAAGTGAAATAGGGTTTGTAATTCCGAAAATGAAATAGGGTTCATAATTCCGAAAACGAAATTGGATTCATACTTCAGAAAAAAAAAATGAAATTTTTTTTTAAAAAAATACATAAATAGGAAAACAAAAAATAAAATGAATTGAAAACGGGCGTACCCGGGAGGGGTAGATACGACCTTTTTCCATCAGGGGTCCACGGGAAGGGAAAGAAAAGATAAGACAATAACAGAATGAGAAGGGGAGAACAGGAGAAAAGGGAGAAACAACAAAAGTTCTTTGTCAGTACAATCAAACCATTTGGACCTGTTAAGAAAACATGCACTAACCTTTCTGTGAATTGAATGATTCATACCAATCATCGACAAGTATTTGTTAAATGATTTAAATGATTTAAATGAAAGAAAGCATATTGGTCAATATTTATAAGATTGTTGGTCTATAAATAAGATTTTAAAAAAATAACACTGAGCTTCTTTTTAAATCAATTTCGTAATACCCTTCTAAATAAGTATTGTTCTAGCCGGTTTTCAACCTTCCGGTATAAAATACACAAAAAGAAACTTCCGTTAAAAAGGTTTTTAAGAGAAATATAGGGAGCTGAGATTTGAAGTTGTTAATTATCATCGTTCAAAATACCAGGTTTGCTCTCTTTTGAGTAGTAGAGACAAACTCTTTTTAGGTTTTATCAGGACTAACTGCTTTCAAAATGAAGGTATGAATACTATCAAGAAGGTTCCATAAAATACTGTGTTACTGAAAGTTTGAGAAATCCCTTAATCGATATTCACAAAGTAGTCTTTTAATCTCTTAGTCATGAGGTAAAGTAAAATCTTTCTTCTCCCTTACAATTACCGTGCTTAATTATTTCCATGTGATGTCGCATTATTCAGGGGCGCCGCTAGAGGAGCAAATGGAAGAGGGAATAATTTAGAAACTGAAAAGTTGATATTCGGGCAAAAGGCGTCAGCCCCCTTCTTGCGAAAATGGGCCCGTATGATCATGATCTTTACATCTGTTCTTTTATTATTATTTGTGGGACGGGGGGGGGGGGGGGGGGGGGGAGGGGGAGATTAGGGTGCAGCATTTTTGTCCGCAAATTTGGGTGTTACACCCCCCCCCCCCCCACAATCAAAATGTTTTAGCGACGCCCCTGGCTTTATTCCCGTGTGGCCTAAAGGGAGGAGACAGATTTTATTTAACAGCATAACCTATATACTTTTAAAAACCTTATTTAAAGAACTATAGTAGACTGATGCAAGTCTGTTATAAAACCAAAACACTTTCGCCACTTACATTCACCCACGTGAGAGCGTGCGCGTGCATACACACACACACACACACACACACACCCTAAAAAGCTCCCAAATACGAATATAACATTGTTTTGCTTAGGAATAGTTGTTTAAATAAGAATAGGAGAACATAAAACTGAAAATATAAAATAGTATTAATATGCCAAATTAAAAGTAATTAAAAGGTATTAACGGAGCACAGTGCTTTCAAAGATAGTGGCAAAAAAAAATAAATAAATAAAAGTAAAAAGAATAACATTCACCATCATGTCCTTATCATCAAGGTGTTTGGGAAATAATCACGTCAATGATTGAATTTGATGTACTATTTCCATGTATAGGCTACGTTTATTTGCGATATAAGAAGGAATATCTCCCGATTAGCCTCGAAATAATAAGCAGGGGCATAATAATAAGTGATATGTCTGATCACTTCCCAGTATTTGTATCCAGGCCAACCCCACTTCCTAATGCACGTTCATACGTACTTTGATCCGAATCTTTTCGGATAACAATATAGGAACTTTTAAAGAATGTTTAGTCCATACCGACTGGTCCCAGGTGTACAACTAACTAGATGCAAATGATTCATTCATTTTTTTTTTTTTTTTTTTTTTTTTTTTTACATTTTCATGTGTCTGTATGACACCCACTTTCCCTTACTATCCCCTCGAACGGAAAACAAAAAAGTTCCGTGATCTCCATGGATTATAAATTCTCTTCTCCGTTCCATTAACATAAAAACCCATCTATACTACAAATACAAGAAAAGAAAATCCTATTGAAATAAACAAAAAGAATCTCGTTCACATCACTGCTAGGGGTAGCTAAAACAAAACAATTTCCGGACAATTGCAATATCCATTGAACTGATGTTAACAGTACTTGGAAGGTCATAAATAATGTGCTACATAACAGATCAAACTCACCTTCTATCACTTAACTAACTTTTATTGAAAATTACATACAATACCCAACAATGATAGCTGAAATCTTTAGCAACTACTTTGCAGACATTGGTCCAAATCTTGCCCGTGATATTCCGAAATCTAATATAGAATTCTACTCATTCTTAAAAGAAGCACAAGCTTACACAATGTTTTTTTTTTTTTTCTTTTTTTTTCTCTCCAGTTTAATACTACTAAAGAACTCATTGACACTGTTATTAATAATATGAAAACCCCAAAAGGGTTCCGGCTGTGATGGTATTACGATTTTTTTTTTTAATTGCCAGTCCTTTAACACACATAATTAATCCCGATACAATGAAAATAGCTTAACGTAATTCCAATTTATGAAAAAATGTAACAAGCAAGATATCGGAAACTCTCACCCTATCTCACTTTTAACTTAATTTCATAGGATTCTTGAAAAAAAAATTGTCTATTCTCTCACTGTTGAATTCCTAAATAAGTACACCAATAAGTCCAATTCCCAATTTGGCTTCCAAAAACAAAACAAAAAACACTCACCTACGCATGCATTACTATTGTTTGTTAACAAAGTAGCTACAGCTATTGATGATTTTTTCCAACACGGTCTTTCAAAGTCCTTCGATACCATCGATCACAATGTTCTTCTCTGTAAACTTAACCACCATGGAATTCATGAGAAGGCCTTGGAGTGGTTCAGGAATTACCTAACAGACCGTAAGCAGTACGTTTATATAAATGGCCATGATTGTCAAATGAAGAGTTTTACATGCGGAGTGCCGCAGAGATCATTACTTGGTCCACTGTTATTTATACTCTACATCAATATTGCAATATTGTTCTAATAACCTTTTTTTTTTTCTTTATCATGGTAATGACCCTAACATTTTCCTCTCAAATTTCTCCTGAATACTGTAAATTATGAAATAAACTTTGATTTTAAACTCGATCTAAGCAAACAAACTGCAACTTAATACAAACAAAACAAACTTCATTTTATTCAGCAAAACAATTAAACATCTACTACGACCAATTCTATTAAACGACACAATTCTTGTTCAAGTTGAAAGAACCATATTCTTAGTGATACACATCAACAACAAGTTAACGTGGAAAATACACATGAATAACATCACTGAACTCATATCAAGAAATACAGGGGTCATTGGCAAAAGTAAAGCTACATGCCCTGCTCATGTCTTACTCTCTTTATATTCTACACTAATCCTGCCATACTTGAACTATGGAATCCTTGCATGGGGGAATAGCGGTAAATCCCTTATCAATTAACTTTTACTTGTACAAAAACGGGTTATTAGAATAATCAGTCATACAAGTTTTTGTATCCATACAACCCCACTCTTCCACACATGTAACATATCGGTCTGCTAGCGGAGGTTCGAACTCGGGTAAAGGGTTAGTCACAGGAACATATGTTAAATATATTCCAAATGAATCATAAGGAAATTAATAAACTAAAGCACTGGGACACAATGTATGATAAGGTGTCATAATTATAATACTTTTATTTACAGATCACTGACCTGTAATGAATAGAACAACTAAAACAGTTTCACAAAATATTATCAATAAATTCTTAATCTATATCATTTTATCGAAAGACCATATTCTAAACTAAACAATACTTATTCTTGCAATGTTAAAATTAGGGAGACATTTAGGATAGGTAGAGGTAAGTAAGGGGGATCATTAGTACATGGCCACTCACATGCAACGCGGTCGATTTTCATTCTTCGCTAAGCGATATCGCGACTTTAACTGGTGTATTATTTCAGTGGTTAAGGACGGCGGGGACAACGAGACGGGTGCGGGAAGGGCAATGAGGTTGAAAGCACGAAATTTAGGGACAAATTCAGGTGCATGCCATCCAGAGGCGGCACTCCAATTGGGGGGGGGGGGGGGGGAGACAATGGTGCACAGTGTCCCCCCCCCCCTACACACACTTTTTCAAGTACCCCCAAAGTGCCCCTTTTTATAGCTTATACATTTCAAATTTTCTTCGTAAAGTGCCCCTTTTACCCCGTTCTCATAACGAAATTTGAAAGTGGAGCGCGCCAGGACGGTCCACTGGCACGCTGCTGGTACGCCGCGGGTTCACAGTCCTCGAGAGGGTAGCGCGATCTATCGTCGCACTTCTCTTTTTCAGGGTTCTTGTTGCCATGACATCTGACGTAATGGGGTCAACGTTTTCGCGCGTAATTCGATTCGGCTTAACGCTAGCGCGAGTAATGTTCGATCTATACCGACTGTATACTGTGCGCTATGGGAGCTGTATCCTTACATTGTAAACACTTCCTGGGTCAAGGCGTACTTCCGGCGTACTTCGCATCTTCCTGTTCTCACTACAAAAGAGAGATCGATCTAGCGCGCGGTAGATCGCGCTATCTCTCGTGGACCAGCCCCCAGAGGTAGTCCGGTTTGGGATCTCTGTGGATCACCCTGGATCGCGCCGGAACGACGTCGCCTCGTTCTCACCATAGAGGTGGCGCGATCTAGCGCGCGCTAGATCGCTCTATCCCTTGTAATGAGAACGGGGTCTTTTTCTTTCTAATAAGTACCCTTTTTACCTTCTGATAATAGCCCCTTTAAAATTCAGACACTAGTGCCTCCTTTGAAATCTGATATGTGCCCCTGTTTTCGTCTGATTAGTGCCCATTTTCCGTTGTAAAAGTGCAATTTCCCCTTCTGATAAGTGCCCATTTCACCTCCGATAAGTGCCTCTTTTTCTTCGTATATGTGCCCTTTTTTTCCCTAATACGTACCCTTTCACCTTCTGATAAGTGCCCCTTTTCAGCTCAGATAAGTGCCCCTTTTGAAATATGATAGGTGCCACTGATTTCGTCTGATTATTGCCCATTTTCTTTTCTAATAGTGCAAATTTTGTTTCTGGATAAATGCCCCATTTCATCTCTGATAAATGCCCCTTTTCCCTTTCTAATAGTATTATTTTCCCTTCTAATAAATGCCCCTCCTTTTTTTTTTTTTTTTTTTTTTTTTTTTTTTACTCATATAGGCTTTTCCCGATGTCACTTACAAAATGTGCCCTAAAGTAAACAAAAGAGCCGTATACCTAGCTCCACAGAATCAGAGAGGTTTCATATAGTAATAGATTCCCCTACTGATATCAGCACAATATGAGGCAGTGGAGCAGGGGCAGGAGGGGCACAATAGTTTTACAAGAATGACCAGTTTCCCTAAATTAAAAGAAGTGAGGTTTGTTTTTTTTTTTCTAAAAGGTTTCCAAAGCTCGTTCGCATTTACAATAAATTATCTTCCTATCATATTAGGAAAATCACATCAAATCTTAAATTTGTTGCTCGCTAGCTTTGCTTGATCGGAAATAAGTGATCAGACCGTCACACACGACTACAAAGTAGCTTTTATTTAGAACCATGTTAGATAAAAAAAGATAATGTGTCGAAAAACATTTATCGATAGTGTATTAATCAGAATGTAGAGGTATACTAATGTCTCAAAATGGCATTTTCCCGCCTTGTTTTTACCCTTTGTAGGTACCCCTTTTTTTTGTTACTCCCCCCCCCCCCCCCCCCCCCCCCCCCACACACACACACATACACTTTGAATGACGCTCTGCCGCCCCTGTCGGCATCGATGGCGAGTAGAAGAAACATTTTATAAACAGGAGAGTTCATGGGAGCAGGAACGACAGGAACACGGTGTATCAACCGGAACGAGACTCACTGGAACTTTGCAAATGGGTCAAAGGTACCCAAGTGCCTACGAGTTTTAGAGAAAGATGACTTGTCGATAAACGATTCGACAACATTGCTGCAATGTCCAGACTTCAAACGATTACAAGTTCCAAACTCTTTAAACTGCACCTCCACAAATTTACTATTAGTGTTAGGGACGGGAAGAAAAAAAGCTGGGGGATAGATGGGGAAGGGGGACCAAGTAGCGGACCAAGTAGGGGAACCAAGTGTGGAAAACATGCGTGAGATCATCTTTTATACTTAATTAGGCATTCACATTAGTATCATTTTATTGGTCACTACTTTTAAAGGGGATGGACTTTCATCAACAACTATACTTCTAATTGGTCAAGAGTTAGCAGTCACTGAAAAGGTAACTGCCTAATAATCTATTCCAAGAACAATGTCTTCTGAGCCACCAGTTGTGGTCACAATACAAGAATTAAAATCCAGACCTATTTAGTATAAAAGAAAAATAAACAGCTCTATTCCTCCTTTGTTACAGGAAGTGTGGGAAAAGCAACCATCACATACCTTATTTCTTACTGAGCATACGAGTAGGTTTAATAAATGAATGGGATTCGGAGGAATAATGTATGGGTGCTAGATGTGACAAAAATATGAATTGAAAGATGGATACAATTGGGGATTAAGTCTGGTTTTGACTATGGGAAAGGACAATGGGCCAGGAAAAGACATGAACAGCACCTTTCATAAATACCTACACACAATAGACAGTAAGGAGAGAGAGAGAGAGAGGGAGAGAGATAGAGTAAAGGTTGGATATTGGGAAAGAAGAAAGAAAGTTGAAAGAGAATATAAATATCATCTATAATACAGGGCACATTTCCATGCTCACTATACATGTTTCAACTCACAAAGCGTGAACTTAATAACCCTGTATCTTATATGTTCGTAATGAATTATTCACTTCCCTCCTATCCAACGAGACAAAGCCAATATTATCACCTTCCACGTACTCGAACAGCTTTTGCATACAATATGCTCATAGTCACAGGACCAAAACTGTGGAATGACGCCCCCCCCCCCTTCCCCAGATTTAACCAATACCAGCTCACTGTATACATTTAAGTGCAAATTCAAAATATCCCTGTTAAATACTTACGCAATCCATTCTATGAATCCCTAGTTATGTACTGTATCCTCGTCTCCCCTGTTTTATTCTTTTCTCCGTTTTATTTTAAAGATCATCTCTCATATACGTGTAAGTATAATAAAGATGTTTCCGATGCTTAAGAGAATCTACAACTACAAGCCTAGCTTCTTACTAGATTCCCTCATATATTACACACAAAATGTGTTTGTCTAATTCCCCCCCACCCCCCCCCAAAAAAAAAAAGAGGAGAAAATAATGATACTTCAAAAAAAAAAAATGAATAAAAATTAAAATTAAAATAAAAAATAAATAAATAAAAAAAATAAAAATAAATAAAAAATAAAAAATAAAAAATAAAAATAAAATACAAAAATAAATAAATACAAAATATAAAAAGATTGAATTTTGATCTGTGTCTCTGCATGTTCACCTGCATTTTGTTCTTTTTGTTCAAAGTATAGAAGATGTTTTCCTATATTATTAGAATAATGCACTGGTCCTTGTTTATGTTTCAATAATTTGGTTGAAATATGAAATAAACTGAAACTGATACTGAAGCCCTGATCAGGGTGTCTATTTTGCCTGAGTTCCAGTGCCAAGGACTTCATCCGCAAGGCCAATGGCAAAAGGCTCTAATCTTGCCACTCAGCCAAAGGTTAAGAAATCTTGGAGAAAATGTTTCAAAAGACAAAAAGCATCGTCACCTCACCAAGAAACTGGGTTTTCAAGCCTCCATATGACAGCAATTTCCACGATTCACCAAATAAACACTGCATCTACTAAAGTGCGAGCGAGCGTAGCGATCGATTGAGAAAAAAACCAACATATTTTTCAGTGTTGCAAAGTTTAGAGCACTCAAAATTTGTTCCATTGTCAAAGTAAAAATCATTCACATGTTTGTCTTTTGAGGAGGACTGGAAAAACAAATTTGCCCCCACTTTTTCAGGGAGAAGCCCCTGCCCATGCCCTAACCCCTACCCCGGTGTCTCGTGATAGACATTGTTTGTTAAGTCCAAGAAACAATGTATCTGTAAAATGTGGTGAATAGGAACAAAAAAGTGGAAAAGTTGTTCATAATAATGCCCTTTTTTCAAAATGATAATGCAGACTCATCTAATTCATTTTAGTTATGTACCACATATCTTCAGCTGCTCAACCAAGACTAAAGTGATGGAAATCAAATGATATTCACCTTAGTGTGGAAAATAATATGATGCCCCGAAATATGTATAAAACGAAGATGTCAAAATTGCCCTTCTATCTTTGGACGTTCTGAAGTGTAACATCACATTTCGCATCAAGACCTCTTCAATATGGTCTAACATAATAACCCCCCCCCAAAAAAAAAAAAAAAAAAAAAAAAAAAATGAAAAAAAAAAATAATGATAAAAAAAAAATAAATAAATAAATAAATAAAAAAAAAAAAAAAAAATAGAAATAAATAAATAAATTAAAAAATACTAAAATATAAATGAAGAAATGAATAAAATAAAATGAAATGAAATATAAAAAAATAAAATAGATAAATAAATTTAAAAAAGAAATCAAAAATCAAAAAAAAAATCAAAAAAAAAAAAAAAATATATATATATATATATATATTGCATTCGGGTTTATATATTTTTTAAAATTCTTTTTTTATCATTTGGGTGAATAGGAACAGACTATAATGGAATTAGAAAATATATTTCGTGGGGCCAGACATACCTAAAGCACGTAAATATATATCATATGTGACCCGGCACGTACCACAAAACCACCAAAAAGTGCAACCCGTGATTTTGTGTAAACAGCTGAAATGGAAATTTGGGTTGGAAAATTTTATTTTGGGATTTTTGGTTTTTCTGAAAGATCGTTCTTTTCTTTACCTTATATCAAAATCTGGAAGCTTAAAACACAGTAGAAGATGAATTTTTAACAGTTTTTCTAGACCAGTTTTTTTCGCACAGCTTCGGTTTCTTCCTAATTCTTCGCCTTCCCGTATGATCTTTTTTTTAATCGGTACCGCTCACCCTCGTAAAGTCACTGCAATCTCACGGGCCTTAAATTACCTTTTCCCTAATAATTTTTATATTGATAGAAAGAATAAACTCTCAGCAATCTCATCATACTGATATTACAGTTCACCAATAGTCGCGAAAGCAAATTACAGAGCAGTTTTAAGTTCCATTTCGATGACGAAACAGAGTCTGAAAAAGGACGAACGATCAAGTTTATTCATGTGAGCAAGGAAAGAGTATGTAAGTTCTATGTAAAACAAATTGCATAGGTTAATCAATGTGAACAAGAAAAAGAGTAAGTCCTATTCAAGTTAATTATAGGCTAAATTACAAGTTCAATGTATGATAACAGAAGGACTACACAGGTAACAAACCAGTATTATGTAACAGGGAACAAAGAAAGACATCCCAAAGGAGTGAATAGGCATTGTCTAGTGCAGGTGTCAGGCCACCGAAGTGCGCTTAATCTCCCATTAGAACACTCTCATTTGCATCATAATAACTTTCGAACAACTAAAGTTCACAATTTGAAGTCTTGGCAATAGAATGAATAAACTATGTTTAACACTCCTACCAAATACCAACCTAATCCGACAATTCATTCATAGTGGGTGCTATGGCCTTTTGATTCACTCTCCATTGATTTTCTCTCTTGTTTTCTTACTCCGCACGCTTGAATAGGCCTCAACTTTAGAGCTCATTTTCTCCCTATTTAATACCAGCAAACCTCTCTTACAAGCTCCTTTCATTCGCTGAATTAAAAGGGTTCGAAAGTTTCAATTATAATGAGTCATATATCATTTCAAAGCTGAGACTTTGTTCTATCCAAATATGATAAAATCAGAAAAATTATTTTTTGCGACTTTTTGGTGGTTTTGTGGTGCCGGGTCACATATGTGCACCAGAATGAATGTGTGAGTGAATGAATGATTTTATTCACCAACAATAACATCATGTGTACATTATTTGTCATACAGTAATATTGCTACAAGCCTACAAGATTGAAACATATGATAATATACTATTAACACATGGTTGGGAGTGCGTTAGTGCAATCCGACAACACAAAGGTTTTTATCGTGGTATACTAACGCACGAGGTGTAGCCGTAGCCGTAGCCGTGACGATAGCTGGAATTGCTGCTTCTATGGCTGCTTTTACAGCCATTGAAACCAGCTCAGCAAAATCTCCATTTTCTGTAGTCTTCACATCTTGCAGGTGGTCCGTGACGTCAAAATTAATGAAAAGCCCCTTCTCCATCTCTTTTCCCTCCACTGGAGCCGTCATGCCTTGTGCGGCAAGAACCTTGTTATTGATATTTGGATTATCAACAAATGGGCGTCTGGGGGGATGGGTATCCGTTTTTTTTTTTGTTTTTTTTTTTTTTTTTTTTTTTTTTTTTTACGGCTTGGGGAAGAAACTTCCCTGCATTCCTCTCCTTGGATTTCTTCCCATGCATGATGTAAATGAAGGCAGGAAGATGGCAACACAAAATTTTCCAAAGGTGGGACCAGAGAGGCAGTTTATCAACTAGAGACTCGAAATACTGTTAAATAATTCACTAATTTTGAGACAAACGAGGATGATGAGTGCGATGAGTATACAATACCATCACGCAAGGTGATATCTACGTTGCATATTGTTATTATTAAAACGGTGAAAAAATAATGAATTCCAGGAGCAAAAAGCAAGACGTCATGTCTTATTCTCCCTCTTTTTCTATTAGAGACAATAATAATGATATTTCAGATATGTATCAAGGCATGAATAGCAGGTAAGCCTTTAGACTGAACGGCATCCATAGAACAGTCATTGGCAGGCACCTTAAAAACCCTGGCAGTCTGTCCTGCATAATATTTCATAAAATCAGTTTTAAGGAAATTCCACATATTAAGATAAATCATCAGATATTTATGGTTGTACACAATTACGCTAATAGAAAAAAAAAATTAAAAAAATGTTGCTTCACTGACCCCCCCCCCCCCCCCCCCCCCCCCACCCAACAGTTACTGTTTACGTCAAAGATGACAGATGACACCATGCCTACCACATAAAGACATCAAGAAACGAGACATTCCAGTTTAATTAACACACATGCCTGTAAGGATATCAAATATGGATCTAGGACTACTCCCCCGGAGAACAACTCCCCCGGAGGACAACTACCCATGAGGACGTGACTCCCCCGAGGACAACTACCCAGGAAGACGACTCCCCCGGAGGAAAACTGATTTAAATCAATTAACGCTTAACCCTCAAAAGTAACAAGTTAACTTGCAAATTGTATGAACTTGCCTTTTCTATTTATTTATTTATTATTATCATATTTTTTAATCTATTTATTTATTCATTCATTCATCATTCATCATTCATCATTCATTCAATTTTCTTAAATAATAATTGAGCTTTGCCGAAGTATTAATTTATTAAGATGGGGAAATTTATTACAGAACGCAAAAATAGTGCTTTTGTCATCATCCTACTATGGAACGAAGGGGACACCCCGTCCCTTCCCATCCGCTCTCGGTCGCTTCGCTCCCTCACTTCATTCTCCATTGCAATCATCCCCAAGCCTCCGAACATACCTGTATCTACGCCACTGAGGTGTACACTGAGCACTTTGTGAACACCCCTGTATTGTTTTGTTCATTAGAAATACCCTACTCTAGACGGGCACGACCTACAAGAATCCCTCCACCCCTACCCTGCACTTCGGCGCCAATGTCGGAACGGTAATTATTTCTTTGCCTCATTACCATGATTACTGGCCCACCCACTCTCCAAATCGTTCTGCCGCCCTTGCCACTGAGTAGTTTCGTAGCTCCTTAGACCCTACTATTTTTTCCTATTCAATTCAGTTCCAACAACCCGGAAAATCCTTTTACACTGATAAGGAATAACTTCCGTTCTTTAACTCGAATTCGCCAGGGATTGGACTTGGGCCCCTTTTCACCCATACATTTATAATTAATTTTCTGGACTGGCGTACTGGTGGGGTTTTTTTGGGGGGGGGAGGGGGGGGGGGCTGCTGCCCCCAAATTTCCACGAACAAAGGGGTTTTACTTTTGATTGTTTAAAAAAATCTGCATGGCGCAGCCCCCCATCCCCCCCCCAATAAAATAAATAAATAAAACAAAAAAATGAGACTCATTACGCCACTGATTTTCTGCATACGTGCATGGGGTTACAGTTTGGTAAATTGCCACTTGGTCTATTGCCAACTTGTCTAATAGCCAAATGGTCTAACATCATTCGGTCTAACAACACTTCGTCCATCACCAATTCGCCTAATCAACATTTGGTCTAATAACCATTTGGTCTTATACCCATTCGGTCTAAACCCATTTGGTCTAAACACCACTTCGTCTAATAATCAGTTCGTCTAATGTTCACTTGGTCCAATGTCTATTTGGTTAAAACCAGTTGGTCTAATAACCAAATGTTACCCGGCACCACAAAACCACCAAAAAGTCGCAAAAGATAATTTTTCTGATTTTATCATATTTGGATAGGACAAAGTTTCAGCTTCAAAATGATATATGACTCATTATAATTGAAACTTTCTAACCCTTTTAATTCAGCGAATGAAATGAGCTTGTAAGAGAGGTTTGCTGGTATTAAATAGGGAGGAAATGAGCTCTAAAGTTGAGGCCTATTCAAGCGTGCGGAATAAGAAAACAAGAGAGAAAATCAATAGACAGTGAGTCAAAAGGCCATAGCACCCACTATGAATGAATTGTCGGATTAGGTTGATATTTGGTAGGAGTGTTAAACATAGTTTATTTATTCTTTCTATTGCCAAGACTTCAAATGGTGAACTTTAGTCATTCAAAAGTTATTATGATGCAAATGAGAATGTCCTAATGGGAGATTAAGCGCACCTCGGAGGCCTGACACCTGCCTAGACAATGCCTTTTCACTCCACTGGGTCGTCTTTCTTTGTTCCCTGTTACATAATACCTGTTTGTTACCTTGTAGTCCTTCTGTTATTATACAAATAATGCACTGTTGAGAGTGTGTTAGGGCAGGATAGTGCACGAAGTTTAGTCAGTCCATATAGTGATAATGCACTGACTAAACTGAGTGCACTTTCATGCCCTAACACAAGAACAAAACAGTGCATTATTTGTTTTATAAAACGGGTTAGTCCATTTGACACTCCTATGTAGTCCATAGCGAACCTAGAAAAGTTGCGGACACTGAAGTTTTTTTTTTGTTGTTGTTTATTTGTGATCTTATGTGGTCCTAGAACAATTCAGCTTTGTTGCCAAAGGGCAACCTTGAGCAATTTTCATGATTTTCATAAATCCAAAATGGCGCCTGGTAGCCATATTGAAACCCAACTTTTGAACCACATGTCACATACTAGTGTATGATGCATGTATACAGGGGTTTCGAGGGACGTAGAATTCATTTCTAATGCAATTTTTGCAATTTAAGGTCATGTTTAGGTCATAAAGGTCAAATAAAGGTCAAATTTGTTACATGTGTACATGACTGTGCATACGTTATAGATTTTTAAACTGTTATAGATGTCTAATGTTTAAATGAAGGGGCTTTGGGCGTGTAGAACTAATCTCTGAGATCATCCATTCATTTATTAATCAGAAGGGGTCAATTCAAGGTCAAAGTTGAACTTGATATTATGGATAGTACTTTGTTTAGATATGATTTGTCTTTGACGGGTATGTGGTGCCGAATGCCTTGATGATGTTATGTTTTCAGTTTAAGTCGAGTTCACAAACTGAAGGTCAGGTCAAAGTTCAATCTTACTCTGGGTCACAAAGGTCAAATTCAAATACAGCGTACCTGTCATTTTAGTTCATTGTCAAGGCTTAGAGGATAATATTTGTATGCAGAATTATGTCCGACCAAATTGTGGATAATAATGCAGAATCAATCTATGATGATACCATTCATTAAAAATTCCATTTGATATTAGTCACAAAGGGATCAGTCCAAGGTCAAAGTTGAACTTTACAGTGGATACTGCATTAGTGTAATATGCCTATAAAGGTTTCGGGTCCGAATCTCGTGGTGGTGTATTTAGCTTTATAACTCATCTTCAGTCAGTTAAAGTTGAGTCAAACTCTGATGCATTTTGATGCATCTTGAGCTCCAATTTGCTCTCTTTGGTCGACCAATGGAACTAACAGGGGACTACCACGGTCAGTTTTTGTCACACGTATATTGAAAATGATATACTCGAAACAATGTTGTAGTCCAGGGTTTTAGTCCACACTTATTCACAGTGATGTATGTGGTGATGATGATCTGGTATAAGTGATGGATGTCACCATTTATACCATATCACCATTTACACCCTCAGTTGTACCCCAAATTTTCAATTGTAGGGATTATCTGCTAACATGGGATGTAAAGTATGGATTATGTTTAGTGTCGTCCGATATTTGTCCAGTTGAAAACTCAGAAGCATGTGTGGAGATGGGATCTAGCACAGGTTTAGTGGTATTCTTCATGTTTGTTACATGAGACTTTCCCCAAGCAACGTTTGTAATAGAATCTTGCTTCATCTGGTTTGTCTGAGGAAATCCAGAAGGGTTTACTGGATTCAAGTCTCAGTTTAGGGAGGAGAATGTAAGGATTCATGGGTGGCTGTTCCGTTCTACAGTATTCATAATACCAGGAGTTATATTTGACGGAAACGAAACACCTACTTTGGTTATGACGAACCATCAAACTCAGGCAGCATGGTGGATATATTGAGACGGTGTTCCGACTTATCTGGTATGGTTAGAAGGCAAACCACTGTTCTCCACATAAACTTTGTGTTACGGGGCCCAGGTCATCAAATTCGGCAAGGGAAGGTCATTTATATCATATTAAACTATAGGCCCTACCTTCCCAACACCACACCCCGTGATGAACACATGGACCTTCCTGCATAGAAACTGCATAGTCCTAATCTACATGCTTTAGGTCTGCAAAGTATATCTGAAACTGAAAGTTTGCACTATAATTGCCACAATCTAGATCAGATTACCTCACACATAGTAAACATACTGACAAATTTCCATCAAGAGTGGCAGAAGAAATCCACACCACACCCCGTGATGAACACATGGATCTTCCTGCATAGAAACTGCATAGTCCTAATCTACATGCTTTAGGTCTGCAAAGTATATCTGACACTGAAAGTTTGCACTATAATTGCCACAATCTAGATCAGATTACCTCACACATAGTACCCATACTGACAAATTTCCATTAAGAGTGGCAGAAGAAATCCACAATCATGATATTTTACATGGCTTTTCAACATGCACATAGACATCAATTTTTGAGACATCTAAGAAATATACTGTGTTATTAAAGGGATTTTTCGTTCTCTGATGATATAGATACATTCCAGTATCATCCATTGGGAAGATTTCCATGTTTTCCTGTCGAGTACCTCTCATCAGCAATAATACTATTTGTAGTATCTGAACAATTAAAAGGAAATGCATTATCTTACTATACTTGGAGATCCATATAAGCATGATAAGTGAGACGTAAATGTATGGTGGAGAATAACCTATGCTGACGCTATCTGTTAACTTGATGTACAAGAAAAAATATGTAACAGCTTCAGAATCTCAGTAACGATCGCTCTTGTTTCCAACAAAGATCATTACCGGTAATACAAGCCAAATGACAGTCCAGTTGTCCAGGTTCATTACCATGATTACTACATCATCAACAGCCCAGCAATGAGACGCCAGTGCTATGCATATGTGCTATGGAATTTCTGAACTGTAGCACCTTGAGTCATACGACGTAATATATATTTAGTAATTCAACATTCATGGTTTGCAGTATACCAAAACGTAAAGAAACTAAACTGAGGTGATTTGAAGCGGCACAATTCTGAATACATATACTATTATCTGAGTCCTGACAATGAAGTAAAAATGACAGATACATGTATTTGAATTTGACCTTTGTGACCCAGGGTTAAGATTGAAGTTTGACCTGAGCTTCAGTTCGTGGTCTCGACTTAAATCGAAAATATAACACCATCAAGGCATTCGGCAATACATACCCGTCAAAGACGAATCATATCTAAACAAAATACTATTATATCAAGTTTAACCTTGACCTTGAATTGACCCCTTCTGACAATGAATGATCTTAGAGATAAGTTCTACACACCCAAAACCCCTTCATTTAAATATTAGACATCTATAAAAGTTTAAAAATCTAACGTATGCACAGTCATGTAGACATATAACAAATTTGACCCTTATTTGACCTTTACGACCTAAACATTACCTTAAATTGCAAAAAAAAAAAAAACTGCGTTAAAATTTAATTGTACGTCCCTCGAAACCCCTATATACATACATCATACACTAGTATGCGACATGTGGTTTAAAAGTTGGGTTTCAATATGGCTACCAGGCGCCATTTCGGATTTATGCAAATTATGAAAATTGCTCAAGGTTGCCCGTTGGGCAACAAAGCTGAAATTGTTCTTGGACCACATAAGATCACAAATAAACAAACAAAACTTCAGTGTAGCAACTTTTCTAGGTTCATGAAATGTCAAGCCGACTAGGTCGGCAATACAGAATGACAAAACAGAGGTAGGCCTAACAATTAACGTTAGTCAGTGATCTATTACAATAGATTCTAGATTAGATCTAACAAGTTGGATCTTATTTTAGGTAGAATAACGTTGCGGACCTAACGACGTAAGATTTAAGTGAGGAATCTTAAAGTTAAACTTTAATAAAGTTAGGCCTACATGTAACTGTTAGATCGTTAAAACAAGTCGAAAGTTAGATCTAAGTTTAATAACAGTTAGTCTCACGTTAGACTGAATTAGACTAGACCTAACGTTAGGTCTAGAGAGATTCTAGATAGGTCTAGATCTAGGTTAGATCTAAATCTAACATGTTAACAGATCTAAGTTAGATCTATTAACGCTAGATCTAACATTAACTGTTAGATCTACCGTACTTACCAGTAAGTGCCAGTGGGAGTGGGAGCAATATTTGCATTTTGTTCCAAACTTTGCCAAACCTGATGGACACGTTGAACACACAACAGCTAAAAAAAAACCAAAAAAAAAAAAACAGAGTACGGTACCGGTACGGTACTCTGTCTAAGATCTTCTGACTAGCAAACAATAGAATTCTGGCACTTCGCTTGTAGTCGTATGGCCCTCAAGTTTTGCCCAAAATAAATTCCATCCTATAGGCCTACTACGCAAGGAAGAACAGTACCGTACGTGTATTAACAGTAAAAGGGCAAAATGGAAGTTGTCCCACAAAGTTTAAGCGTCCTGAGTTAGACGATGATTCCTCAATTACGTTACTGAAGCAAACTAGCTGCGCTAGCTACGCGCTGTATTTTTATGTGCACAAATAATTCCTGAACGCGGAAACGATATCGATAATATCGCGAGATATCGAGTGTGGAGGTGCCGTGGTCCAATGGTTTAAGGTGCTAGACTGGAGATGCGAGGATCGGGCGTTCGATCCCCGGCACGGCACTTATGCCCTTGAGCAAGGCATTTTATCTACATTGCTCTTTTATCGTACATCAAATAAATGAAGTGCTATAGGCATATTGATACCAGAGTGTGCATGTGTGTTAAATAAATAAAAAAAAAAAAAAAAATTATCAATTTTTGAAGGGAACTTGCCTACATTCTTGAACCCGTTTTAGAACATACATTGAACTTGTAATTTAGCCTATAATTAACTTAAATAGGGCCTACTCTTTTACTTGTTCACAATGATTAACCTATGCAATTTGTTTAACAAAGAACTTACATACTCTTTCCTTGCTCACATGAATGAACTTGGTTGTTCGTTGGCAACGAAATCCTTTTTCAGACTCTGTTTCGTCATCGAAATGGAACTTAAAACTGCTCTGTAATTTGCTTTCACGACTATTGATGAACTGTAATATCAGTATGATGAGATTGCTGAGAGTTTATTCTTTCTATCAGTATAACAATCATTAGGGAAAAGGTAATCTAAGGCCTGTGAGATTGCAGTGACTTTACAAGGATGAGCGCTACGCGTATTTTTTTTTTCTGTCAGGATTTGCGCCACTGACAAGAGAAGGCAGTATTTGAGCGTGAAGAGGCCCTGTTTTGTAGACTTTGAGAGAGACTACAACTTTAAGACTTGTATTTTCTCAAAGTTTCACCTTACTTTATTTCAGCAAAAGAAAATTTTAGCAATGATAATTTCCTAAATTCTAATACCTACTCTGCCGAGTCTCGAACTCGTAATTCCTTCACGACAAGCACAACGTGGATCCGAATGCGCCACACAAGGAACTGCGAGAACGGTTCGCTCATTTTATTATATCGCTAAAATTTGTTTTTCATGAATATTCATGTAGACTAGTCTTGACGGAATAAACCCTATTGTCACCCCTCTTGACGCTCAAATACTGCCCTCTCTCGTCGGGTTGTGCAAGTTCTGACAGAAAAAAATATAGCGAGCGGTACCCATTAAAAAAAAATCATACGGGAATGCGAAGAATTAGGAAGAAACCGAAGCTGTGCCCCCCAAAACTGGTCTACAAAAACTGTTAAAAACTCATCTTCTACTGTGTTTTAAGCTTCCAGATTTTGATATAAGGTACAGAAAAGAACAATCTTTCAGAAAAAAACAAAAATCCCAAAATCAAATTTTCCAACCCAAATTTCCATTTCAGCTGTTTACACGAAATCACGGCTTGCGACTTTTTGGTGGTTTTGTGGTGCCGGGTCACAAATGGTCTAATTATCATTTCGTCTAATAGCCATTTGTCTAAACCCACTTGGTCTAACACCCACATCGTCTAATCATCACTTCGTCTAATTACCATTAAATCTAATCATCGTTGGTCTAATTCTCAGTTCGTCTAATAACCGTTTGGTCTAATGTTCACTTGATCTGAATTCCATTTGATCTAATACTACAGACAAATAGGTTAACCTGTCATAGTTATATATACATTGCATGGGCTGTGGAACCGGGCGGGTGATGGGGCCGCTGGAGCCCGTTCAATTTTTGAGTAGACACATTTTATATAATTTTGTTCAATCATGTACAGTATATATTTTTTAGAAGAGATCACATTTTAAAGACAATACGTTGTAATAATGTTTGGCCTCTCACTCGCAAAATGTTGAAAACGTTCCATTTCCCTACATTGTGGTACATTTACATGTAGTAATAATGATGATAATAATGAATAGAAATAGAATGACATAATGAGAGAGAGAGATGTTGGGAAATGAATATAAATGAAAGACGGAAGTAAAAATGAATCGATGAATAACACATTACAGTAGGGGTGATTGAAAGTGAAGGGATAGAAGGATAAAGGCATAACATAAAGATAAAGACTGAGAGAGAGAGAAAGAGAGAGAGAAATGGTAGAAGGATTAAAAAAACCATGGCGAAAGATGGAAGAGCAGATTATAAAAAAGCCCCCCCCCCCCACACACAAAAAATAAAAATAAATAAATAAATAAATAAATAAGAATAAATAAATAAATAAATAAATAAAATAATTATAACATAACGAAATTAGATGAAAAATCAAAAAGAAAAAAAGAAAGATTAAAAAAAATAGAAGAGAAGATTATAAAAAAGGCAACAAAAAAAGAAGATTAACTGTAACGAAATTAAAGATGAAAAACAAACAGATGAAAAAAAAGATAAAAAGAAAAAAATAATGCAAAATAGGCAAAATAATAGAAAGATAAACCAAGGAATAAAGAGCAAAAAGAGAGAGAGAAAAAGAGAAAGATGATAGAAGAAATAATATAAAGATTCACATAGGGAAAGATGGAAGAGGTGATAGAAGGAATCAAAGAAAAACACAACTAAAGGAAAGATGGAAAAATGAAAGGATAAAAGCAAGTTATAACATAACGAAAGATAGAGAAATTATAGAAGGATAAAGATATACTTAAGAGAAGATAGCGAAACAAATGAAAGGATAAAAAAAGATAACAAAAGCAAAGTGCAATTAAACAGTAATTGAAAATTTACTGCAATATTAATTGATTAATTTATTAATCAATCAATTTATTCACTAGACAATCAGTTAAGCACATGTAATTAATTCATGCCATGCTCCATCAGGTTACCCTTTTCCCTCCCCCCCCACCCCCCCCAAAAAAAAAAACCCCCCCCAAAAATTAATAAATAAATAAATAAAATAAAAATAAAAATGGGAAAAAATAAATAAATAATAATAATAAGTAAAAAACATAAAGATACAATTACTGGAAAAAAAAAATCGAAACTTTCGGTCAGTGCGCCGAACCGATACCTGTTTAGTCAAAGCCACCTAGAGTAGTATTGGAGGGGAAAAAGAAGAAATTAGCCCAGTTGGTCATTAGACGAAACGATGATTAGACCAAATGGTAATTAGACCAGATGGCTATTAGACCAAATGACAATTATACCAACTAACAATTAGACCAAATGGTTATTAGACTAAATGGGTGTAGAATAAATGATGATAGACCAACTGAGGCTAGACTAACTGATAAATGGACCAAATGATGTGTAGACGAAATGGGTATTAGACCAATTGGGTTTAGACCATTTGATGATTAGACGAAATGGCAATTGGACCAATTGATAATGGACCAAATGGTTATTAGACCAACTGGTTTTAGACCAAATGGCTATTAGACGAATTGACTATAGACCAAATGGTAATTACCAAATGGCAATTAGACCAAAATTAATGGTAATTGGACGAAGTGATGATTAGACCAATTGGTTAGACCAACTGATATTAGACCGAAATGATGTTAGACCATTTGGCTATTAGACAAGTTGGCATTAGACCAAGTGACAATAAACCTACAGTTTTATAGTGTGATAACGTGTATTACATAACACCCACAAAATGTAGTAACACCCTCTCACAAAATATGTTACTTTCCCACAATTGTAGCGATCTTGTCCCACAAAATGTATTAGTTCTCACACAAATGTAGTAATATTTTGTGGGAGAATTTGACTAAGAATTACTATATTTGTGGGAGGCATCTTTACTACATTGATTTTGGGGGAGATTGTTACTAAACTGGTTATTTCACCCATGTCTACATGGTCTATGACCAAACAAGGGATTCTATCGGTGCAGGGTTATGATCATACTGTCAAAGTTCAAGTTTTAATATTATTATAAATAATATTTTCCCCTTCTTGCTTCATACATGACTTCCGGGTTCTTCCGGATTCTCGCTTCTGTCGACGATCGTCGACAGAAATCACGTACAAAAGATATAGCCTTTGAAATAACCGAGCAGCCATGGGTTTCATAATGCACAGGGCAAAGAGTTAATGTGTCTGTAGTGGAATGTAGTTACTCTTACTTTTTTTACTCTTATTTTTGTAGGTGTCTTGGTATTACAGTTGTCTAATACATTTCAAGTTAACATTACGTTTGTTTCTCATAGTACCATTATTTCAGGAATTTTATTAAGAGGGAACTGAACTTAGAGTGAGTCACTATGCTGACGATACAATGATTTACCTTACAGCAAACGAAGTAAACCTATAAGGAACACGTTAGACATACTGTCCTCTTTCAGGAAAATATCTAGTCTAAATGTGAATATTGAAAAGAGCAATGTTGCTCGCCTTGAGCCCTGGAATGGTATTTTATGTACAGACATATTTGTTTTATCTTGGAACTTACATATCTGTCAATGAAAATATAGACTGTTTTGCTAACAAAAAGCTGCAAAACGACAAAAATGACACAGGGGGAATTAACTGTTCCAATAATCCAAGATATCATAAATTATGCTCGTTCCCCAACCGCTAACCTGACAAGTAACGCGAGCCTTAATAATTATTTGTTATAGCATTCTATAACGGTATCCCAAAACAAATATTTTCACAAGTCTTTCAAAAAACGATTATCCCCGTTATTATATTTTATACCGGTGTAAGAATTATTTTGGTGAGAGTCGTCCTCCAAGGAGTCGTTATCATGTTGCGACGCGTCCTCCGGGTATTTGTCCCCCGGGGAGACGTCCTCTGGGGAACTTGTCGGGGGGGGGGGTTGTCCTCCGGGGGAGTTGTCCTCCGGGGGAGTATTCCTGGGGGAGCTGTCCTCCGGGGGAGTTGTCCTCTTGGGGAGCCGTCCTCCATGGGAGTTGTCCTGATACGATCAAATAAGGGCCTTTGTCATTCAGATTTAGGATAATGTGTTCAGATGCTTCTGGGAGCATTGTCTTTTCAAATATTTTCACAATCCAAACCCCTTCCCCAATAAAGTTAAGGGTCTTGGTATGCAAGTAATATTTTAAAGCATATATAGTTCATAAATTTCAACTCTGTTGCAATTCACCCCGACGTCGGGGTGAAAAGGAACACTCACGAAAAGTATGTGAATAAAATCTAATATTGATGGAATTACATTTTTATGTCATTAGAAAGGCAACATGAATGGACATCTTATGGCGCCCAAACATTTGCAAATGGCCATGTGATGAAGATGTTGCAAGACAAAATATGCCCAAAGTGTCCCTATTCATCCCTTTTTACGGTTATCCATTCATCTGAAAGGGAGCTTAGCGACCAAGCGAAAAATTATGTTTACATCATTATACGTCAAAATTATTTATCGTAATATTCTTCTATTGAAATGATGAAAGTGTGCATTTTACAGCATTAATATACTTAATATATCATATAGTTGCAATTCAAAATTATCATTAAAAAATGGTCTTGTTTAGTTGTAAGGGACAACATGGGGGGGGGGGGCTGAAATCGATCCCTACTACATTTATTTAAAAAATATATATATATTACCTTATTTATTCATTTCTTTTGGTTTTTTATTTTAAAAAAAATATTATTGAACTATTAATTTATGTATTTGTTTATTTATTTATTTGTTTATTTGTTTATTTTTTATTTTGTTTTGGGGAAGGGGGAAACTGCCCTTCTGCCGCCCCTCCCCCCCCCCACATGCTTCTGGCGCCTATATACATATTAATAGCGCAGAAGTTAATCTCTTTACTATTTCTAAAAATAATTTAAAATGACTAACTTTACTTGATGATATGTTCAACTACTATCATCCAAATCTGTTTCCTGTATCGTTTCGTAACCATGCCTGTAAATATCTCCATATTGTATTCTTCAGTCATAGCTTTCCATTGTATTGAAATACATGCGTGCCATACAACTCTATCCCTACCATGTTGCAGTCCTCTTCCTTCTTCTTTACTCCTCTCCTATTTATCTTCCTCTATTTGTCTGTCCCTCTCTTTTTTTCATATATTTTTTTATTGTATTTGTGTGTTCAGGCGTACCCGTTACAAGCGTAAATGCGTACTGGGATTCGTGCCTTCTTCCGTGTATTGGCTGCAAGTTAGTTAATTCTGTTTATGTTACTTTGATATTTGAGCAGATGTTAAATGTCAACAAAATCGACGGAGAAAATAATGTTGAATTAAAATTTGAATTACTATCAGTTCATGTTTTAAAAGTAAATAATGTTCATCATTTACGACATATTGGTAAATTAACGAAAGCGCCCCAATCAGTTAAAGGTGATTTTGAGTTATGGGAAAAGTGAAAAATAATTTGTGAGCTTTCTCGTTCCTTTTATGTCAGTTTGGAAGAACATCATAGTAGAAACATCCCCTGAATAGAATTGCTCTTCAAATGCTATTATATTCGAAATATGACTAAAAATAGCTGAAATGTTCGGGCCGAACATTCATGCCACTTGTGTGTGAAGTCCAATATACCAATTTCTGTGTACAGTACACGTGCTTTTCAGCGAGATTGGGTCAATTTCTTATCTCTTTTGATGATTCCAAAACAACACAGTATAAAACAATTGTTATGTAGACATGGTCAACCTTTTTCAATTCCTTTGAGACAGTTTCTTTCTCAATATAATTGCATGACCAGAACTCTACTTTATCTTTAAAGTAGAACTAAATTCATAGTTTCTTTATTTCATCGTGCCATTGGAGCACTCTGGCTGTTACGGGTCGACTGTATAATTATAAGACATGTCCTTGTGTCCAATTCTGCGTGGTAGCAATGCAGAATGTTTTAATATCATCAGACTATGCATTAGCTAATAACACTGTACTCGTTGCTTCTTAGGTTCCAATTTTGTTGTACGTACATGTATGCACAGTATGTTTCTAATTATATAAACGTTATATTGTACCCGATATTGTTTAGAAATAGTGAACGCTTCATCACCCGGGATTCCCTGTCTGTCATCGCAGTGCAATGACATGTTAATTTAGCATGTCTTTTCCTTCTCCCATTTAGATCCTTCAATATATCCACCTGATTCAGCCTATAACATTACATATGTAAAAGAAAATGACGCGGAGCTTACATGCACCCTGTTTTGATAAACGGTCGGGTCAGTCGCGTGATTGTCACGTTAATTTGGCAGTTCTAAAATAAGAGGAAAAAGTTTTGGTATCTTTAAACGGTCAAAAAAGGGAAAAAGATTATCAAAAGGTTATGGGCCTAGAATTGTATTACAATAAAATGCATGCGCGCCTGAGCTAGTATTTGTAATGTGGCAGTATAGGAACGTGAGTTGGTGTGACAATAAACCTACAGTTTTATAGTGTGATAACGTGTAAATGAGAAAGTAGCCATACCGGTGTATAAATCCCGTTTTAATTTAAAGACCAAATCAAGTTAGCCAAAAACCTACCATTAATATGTTATTGTTTAAAAATAAATGTAGGTAATCACACACTTTACGGGAATTAAGTATGGCGCAATCGCTGCAATGCTACAATGCCCGCACCGTACTCCAGGAAGGCCTGCTAGCTGCGGGCCAAAACGGCAAAGGCTCACACGGACGAGATGATTAATAATTTCACGTATTTTGTATGTGCTAAAACATTATGTGTTGTTCATCGAGGTTCATCTATTTATTAAATTTTCCACGGTTTATCATATGGCATAGGATGTTCACGATTAGATTAAGTTAACAAAGTAGACTTGCTAGATGATTTCGACCACAACACATTTACAATTGTGGATAATGCAGAAACAAACATAGGTATGCCAATATAAGCTTAAGGCCTTAACCATTCAATAACCCTTTAGAAAGTTAGAGAAATGCAAAATATAACACCAACATAAAAAAACAAACATGGCGGACATACATGTATAAACTAAACATGGCGTTACCTTGCACTTACTATAATGATAAAGGAAATAATAGAAGGCTCATTGTGGAAACTTGGATTTCGTCATAATCATGATATTTTTTTTTCTTTATTATTATAATTACTACTACTACTACTATTAAAGGATGATGATGTGATAATGATGATAATTATGATGATAATGATGATGATTATCATTATCTCATCATATTACTATTGTTATTGGAGGTGGAGGATGGTAGGCTTATGCTTAAAGTAAGTGCTAAATGGAATATCTATAAAAAAAAAAATAAAAAAAAAATAAATGGTAGTCAGTAGTGTGTAATAAATCCGATAATGCGATCCATATAAAGCAAATCCCGTCTTTCGAAATACTGTTGTATTTTAAAGCGGGTGATAGATACATAAATGATAATTTTCTGTAACACAATTAAGTAAAATCATCAATTCAATAGCAATAAATATATCTCATATTTTGATTTGATTTAATTTATTTTTTCTTCTGCATTCATATAAGTACAACATTTTTCAGTAACATATATAAAATAAACTACATAAGTACTTTTTGACAACGAATCGTTATAAACAAATATATGTAACAATCATTTTTTTTCAAAAACAAACATGAAATGATAAATTGTCAAATTATTGTAATTCATCAAATGTAAAACCGATTTGCTTGAGAATATGGCAGGCCCAGACAAATAATATGAAATAGCTAAAACATGTTTAAATAAGCAGAATGGATAAATAATTGAAATCCTAAGTTAAGAGCATATTGATGATGATGTTGATGATGATGATGATGATGATGATGACGATGATGATGATAACGGTGATGATGATGATGATGATGAAGAGTTGACACATAAATTTTACCTCGTATACTGCGATAGTAACATCGTTTTAACTTTGGCTTTAAAGGGAAATCCAACCTTATTTTTTTTTCTATTGATATTATATGTAGCGTAACTTGCTGATTAATTTGATACCAAATTTACCACAATTGGACAGCTATGAAGAAAGTTATAGAATGTTTTAGATCCCACCTAACACGTCTTTCGCCCGTCGTCTGCTGCACATGGGGCCACCATTTTCCACAAATGACGTATCTGTGGACAACTGGCTAGTCTAGATTGTGTCCTTTTTTATTTATTTTTTTTTAATTATTTGGTATTCCCCTACGCTGCTCTTTCTCTATGCTACACAGGGCGCAACTCTGCACTAAGCGCGCGATCTCCAAAATTTCGCCCGGAAGGTGGAATTGCAAATGACTCTTTATTGTTCGGATCGCATGATACGGAGACCATAAAACAAAATATTGGAGGCAAGTTTTATTACGTTTCTCTGAATACTTTTCTTTAAGCATTTCTCTGAATATTTAATTAGATTTTTCGCTTTTTGAAAAAGCAAGGCCACAAATCAGTAGGCCTAATTAATTCAGAGCACAACAATTGCCATAGTGTGTTGCAGTTGAAATTCCAGAACACCTTTTTAACCCAGAGTTGAATCAGTAATGACGCTGGACCGCAAAAGGTTGGGGGAAACGACAGCTGCAACACACAATGGCCATTGTTGTGTTCTGAATTAATTACTGATACACACAGATTTTGTTGCCTTGATTTTTTAAAAAGTGAAAAAAATCTAATTAAATATTCAGAGCAATATTTTAAGAAAAGTTTTCAGAGAAATGTGATGAAACTTGCTCCCAAACGATTTTACATCCTTCAACTTTACAATGTAAAAATGTCAGTCTTATACGATGTATAATTTTTGAGATTTAACAATTAAAAGTGTCCAAAGTTTTTTTGTTAAATACCTAGTAGTAGTGAAGAGTCGCGCTCTGCGTGGGATATGCTTGTACAGAAAGAGCAGCAAAGGGGAATAATAAAAATAATTAAAAAAATAGAATCTAGACTAGGAATTGTCCACAGATACGTCATTCTTTGACTAAGTCCACTGGAAACATGGAAAATGGCGGCCCCCATGCATGTGCAGCAGACGACGGGCGAAAGACGTGTTTGGGGATTCATCATTCTGTAACTTTCTTCATAGCTGTGCAATTCTGGTAAATTTGGTATCAAATTAATAAGCAAGTTACGCTTCATATAATATCAGTAGAAAAAAAAATCAAGGATGGGTTTTCCTTTAAATGAAGAAAAAAGGGAACAACAGGATTTAATGAATTCTGGGAGAGAATTTCATAGGTCTGGACCGTGGTGTCTTATTGATCTATGGACAATCAGTAACTTTGGGTTGACTAGATGAAAATTGGAGGAATTGCGAGTAGGGTAAGAGTGAATAGTGTTTTTCAAATTATAAAAGTTTTGAAATGAAAGAGGGAGCAAGTCATTTAGATACTTTAATATGAACAGTAAACTTTGTAGTAAGCAACGTGTGTTTCTCACGTTGAGATCTCGAACTGTGACCCACTGGACGCAATCATCAATGATCGGATTTCTTTAACCTGTCACATCAATACCCGTAATATTGACCTCGTATCATCATCAGTTTTCTTCAGTACTACAAACCACATGGGTGGTCATGGTACTTCACGCGCGAGTGCTTCTTGGAAAGGCCATGGACCGCCATATATTGTTACTTTGGACCCAGTGTTCTACAAGTCAGCCAGTATTACTTACTGTGTGTCCAGCACACCGCTTTGCCCGGCAGTCTGCTCAGATATTTGTTACTTTACTATAAATGCCTGTAAGTGTTTCGTCATTCCAAATCCGATTTGAAAAAATTTCATATTTTGTTTCTGACCTGTCTTTGTGTTTGTTTTATCAGTGTAGAATATCAGTTGCGATGTAATCTTTTACCAGGAGCCCTGCATAAATGTAAAATTGATGTTAAGAAACACATGGCCTTCATGATGACAAGTAACTTTAAAATGAATATAATTTTGTGAACAATGTTTTGGATTTATAAATCGGAAGGAATGTTACAAAAAAACTTTATAATTTTTTAAACGAAGACAAAAAAGACATTGTAATAATTTCTAACGTCGCTAAAGACATAAAAGGGAACACAAAACCATCATTATATACAGAAGAAAAACACACGGAAAGTTGTGTTAAAAAACATAGATCATTTACCAATTCCCTACCTCCTGGTGATAATTATCTACTTTGTATCATAACACTGATGGTACGGATATTTAATTTTGTTTGCTTTCTGCTCACTGTTTTTATTTCAGTATATGTGTTCTTCGTTCTATGCTTGTGTTTCGTTTCCGCTGATGCACTATTGACATGATTCCGTTATAACGGAGGTTTCTAGAAAAGATGGATTCCCTATATTGGAAGGTGAAACTGGCCTAAAACTACAGTGTTCTTTTCCAGTATCATCCCTTTCGCATAAATTGTCTCTGCGTTGGAACATGGTCAATGACCAATGTATAGCTTCGATTTATTGTAATGGATCTGAAGTTATAATGTTCCATAAGGTCTCGTACAGGACTCTTTATTTGCTACACCAACTTTTCTTCTAGTTTCATTCTTCAAACTCACAGACGTCTTATTGTTCAATGTAATACATGCTTACAACATTTTCTATCTTGCCCAGTTTTTCCTTCATGAGGAGATTCAATCATGTCTTTCTAATAACTTTATAAACACATATCTTCGAAAGTTTAAAGTTATAATGATTTATCCACGCTTACATGTTTCTTTCTCAATCGTAAGTACTGCTTGTACGTATTCTTTTATTCATAAAAGTCGATATGAGATTGCAAAATCTGAGGTTTCCCTTTGTTATGTTTGTGTTTAATATACAAGAATCATGCATGGGGATACCAAGGTGATATCAATGACGGATGGCATCCTCTTAATCCTATGTGAAACTGATGCCCTCCCCGAGGCCACCATATATTGGACTCTTTCTGAAAGTGGCTTGATGGGTAACACATCATTTATTACCATTGATCATGAATATTTTACGATTCATCCTCCTCTGTCTAAATCGATACGAGGCGAAGAGATCGCATGCATCATGTGCATAGCAGAAAACCTTCTTGGGAACGACTCATATTCCATATTCATCGCTCCTGACCTTTCATCATGTGAAATAGGTAAATATTAACTTCCAACGCTTAAAAAGTTAATTCAGGTTTTTTGGGGGGCAATCGTCAGGCATTGCCTGTTGTTATTTTTTTTTTAAATAAGTGTGTGTAATCATTGTTATATACATGTATGCTATTGTTTGATGTTATTTTCCTGTAGATTAAATAAATAAATAGTTGTGGATCGCTTAATAATCTCTTTCTAAGACTCGTACAATTATTATTATTTTTTAATCCCCTTTCTCTGGCTCTTTGTAGATATAATGGTCATTTCCAGTTTCCTTATTTTTTTATATAATGCATCCTGAGGTGATAACAAAATATGCTTAAGTGATCATTCATTTACTTAGTATAACCCATTTTCCACAATACAACTTCTAGTAGTCATTAACAGTTCATGATAAAGATTATCATGAAAGAACGTTTAAAACAAAGTTTATAGTAATAAACATAACATGATATCAGCAAGTAATAAATTAAGATTTCATATGTGAACTACTTGCATATATGGTCAAGAAAACAGATATTTGCATACAAGAAGGAACAGTCATACCCATTCTTCTTTAACCGCCAATACATCATACAAAACTACCGGCGTGCAATAGGCATACGTACATAGAAGTTGGTATTCACGTGTTTTTTTTCCTTCTCAAAAAGGTTAAGAAGGAAACATGTTAGTATTTGATTTTTTTTCTCTCAACGATAGTACTAATAGTGGTTCAATTGGCATTGGTTCTTTTATTGCTCGTCATTCTTCCCAGCTTGGTCCTTCGAACAAGAATGCGAGGTATGTATTTCCAGAGATAATATAGGTTTTCCCGGCCATTTTCATTGTTTTGTCATTCAATTTCATATATTCGAAGCATTCATTTTTGTCAAATACCCTCATGCATCGAAATATTGTCATTCAAATTCGTTTTTAATCGTTCAAATTAACTAGTGTGGCAACCGATTTCGCATTCGTGCATTCTAATACATTGAATGCGCATACATTTTCGGCAATGTGTATTCAACTTCGTCTCCACCTGTCGCCAGCTCATTCCGAATATTCAAATTCGCATAAGGTCAAACAAGTTCAAAATAGGAGCATTCAAATTAAATCTGTAAAGTGTCCATTAAAAATGACATTACTTGCACTGATATTTAAAATTGAATGTCAAAAACATCTCATTAACTCTTTGCCATGTGCATTATGAAACCCATGGCTGCTGGATTATTTCAAAGTGCTATATCTTTTGTACGTGATTTCTGTCGACGATCGTCGACAGAAGCGAGAACCCGGAAGTGACAGTGGTCGACAATAGCGGGCTATGAGTTAACCATGTTAACTAGGAGACGTATATAACACAGTCTTTTCAGTTTAGCCTTCATGTAAACAACATCAAACTAGGAATCATGGCGGAGGCCCGTGTTAGATACAGGCTCATTAGCAATGAGGTCAGGGGTAGGTTAATTGAAGCCTTCGAAGGCCAGAGAGACTACATGCAGTTTGCAGATAACCTGGGCATTAATCGCAACACTGCAAGGTCTATCATCGCTACCTATCTGAGGGAGGGCAGACGAAACAAGCTACCGAGGGGTGGGGCTAGAAATGGACGACGAAATGAAGGCGAGATTAGAACAGTTGATTGACAGATATTCAGTGACGACACTGCAGGAGATGAAGGATGATCTGGCTAAATCTCTCCCAGAGAAACCCGCGGTGAGCACATCAACCATTGCCAGGGCGGTGGATGGCATGCTCATAACTCTCAAGTTGTTGGAGGACGTCCCTGATGTCCGAAACTCTTCCCGTGTTTTGGAAAAACGAGCAGGGTATGCTGATTGGTGCCTGCAGAATGGTGTTCTTGCCCCCCCCCCCCCCCCCCCGCCTCTTCGTTGATGAGTGTAGGTATAACATCTGGACCCGAATATCGCAGGGGAGAGCACCACGTTGAGAGCCAGCAAGAACAGTAGTACATGGGCAACGCGGACGAAACTGTAACTTTACATTTGCAGTCTCAGATGCGGTGGGCTTGGTGCACCATACCATGACATGTGATACAGTCACACGGGAGAGTTTTGAGGTGTTCCTTCTGAAAACTGCACGGCAGTGTAACCAGTTCTTCCCTCCCGTCTCCCGACACTGATGTGTTCATCATCTACGACAACGCCAGCCCACATGTGAGAGCACTCCTACCAGAATATGCCGAAGGAGCACACCCCAGGATTCACCTCAAGGCACTCCCGCCGTACTCACCATTTCTCAGTCCTACCGAGATGGCACACAGCGCGTTTAAAGCAGCTGTCAAACGAGACCTCGCACGACCACGATGGCAGCGGAGGTTTGGCGACCGTGGTGTTCATGATGAAAATAAAGATGTAAAATGAAGATCACAAAAACAATATGATCATGATGAAAAAAAAAAAGATGTGAAAAGAAGATTTAAAAAACCCAATTATGGTGATCATGATGAAAATAAAGATGTAAAATGAAGATCACAAGAACAATATGATGATCATGATGAAAAGAAGGATTTATATTGAAGATCACATAAAATGTTGAGCAAAAGAAAGATGTTCAGATACAAAAATAATGATCATGATGATTACGAAATTAAAGATGAAAAGTAAAAGTGACATTCAATGATTAAATTGGTATAATCACACTTGAATATACCATGTATGTATGTGTATTACGAAATGGAATTGTGGAAATCGATAGCTCGAAAACAAAATTGAAAGTGCTTTTAGGTGCTTACCCCGCCCATCGCACTAATTTGAATGCACAAAATTAATGTTGAAATTCATACTCAAACACGATATTGAATGCTTATATCCGAATTTCAACTTTGTAACCGTTAATTTGGGTGCTTAAAAGCGAATTTGAAAGCACTAACATGAAACCGATTGACCAAAGTCACTTTACCGCTTCAAACACACGAATTCGAATGCACATAAAACGAAAATGGATGACAATTTTACAAAATTGGCCGGGAAAACCTAAATATATATTATTCAGAATGTTTAAACCCAATTTATTGTCGTAATAGTAGGTGTGTTTCCTTTCAACCCTCGCACTAAAAAATAGTTACATTTTCAAAGAAAGTTTTCAAAAGTTATTAGCTTGAAATCTAAGTCCTTTAAAGAATTTACAAAAAGAGACACTAATTATAGATTAAGACATTGTTTCCACGATGGACATTAAAATATATAAATTATCGAGGGATCCACCGGTTATATACGCTATTTGGATGTTATTTGAAGGAAATAAATTGTTTGCTTTCTCCCAAACCAGAGGCAGTTCAGTATTCGACATTTCCTCCAATCAGATGTATTCCTCATTCACCGAAGACACCATCAACATCAGAACAGCGTCATTTAGCTACTGACATCTCTCTGACAGCATTGTCATCTACCTCAGGACACTCTACACGAGGACAAGACTAAGGTTACAGTTTGGGCCTATACCTCCATCAGTTAACATTATTAGGCTACCTATGTGCTTATCCTTGTCTTGGAGTAAAGATTTCAAGTAATAATGATCAAACAATTTAAAAATACATTTCCTTTTCTTACATTGATTGCAAAGTAGGGCTTTCCTGAAAAGAGATTTGTAATTTATAACATTTGGCATATATATATATATATATATATATATATATATAGTGCATCCTAGAAAAAACGAAACCGAGATTTATCGATGTTTAATCAAATCTTACAATTATGATTATTAAATGACACATATTTGTAAAGCTTGGATCCTCTTCTTTTATTTGATGCCACTCATATGATACATACTTCACGCATGAGTGAATAAAGACAATATGAAGCAGGGCTACCAAAAAGTCGTTTGGCCACCGATATCTGAATTTCCAAAAGATAATTACATTTCTAGAAAGTTCATTTTCTGCCCTTTCATAATTATGACACCTCAATCGGGAAAAATGAGGCAGGGATGAAAAAGCTCTGTTGGTGTAAATTGATGCTTGCATTTCCATGATTTATTAAAGGCTCCCAGATCGTCTCCGTTCTGTTACCAGATATACTCGTTGCTCTGTTGTTAACCGCATGGTCAAGTAATTTTGATAATGAAAACGTACCTCTCCATCAATCAGCTTTTATCATTTTGTACTCACCACTCCATTTTGTTGATGATCAGCCATGCATGAAGTCTCTTGTATTGTTTGTTTATTGCTAGGACAGGTAGACAGTGCAACCGGATTCGTTTAATAAATCATGGAAATGCAAGCATCATTTTACACTAACAGAGCTTTGTCACAGGCCCGTCGGAAGGAATTTTAAAGTGGTACGATTTCAATGGGGTCTGGGGGTGAAACCTCCTGCGAGGTTCGAAGGGCAGACCCCCACAAGTGATACAAGTGGAATAATGATTTTAATCACTCGAGCGATCAGGGGCGTCACTAGAACATTTTGAATTTTGAAAGCGAGCGAGAAATTGTTTTGGGAACTTTTCGTAGTGAAAATGTCCAAAAGTAACATAATTATCTGGGAACCTTTCTTCCCAAATATGTGGATATTCTAGCACCTCGCTGCCCGAATATGACTATCAGAACTTTGAAAATCCTAGGGGGGGGGGGGGCGGCTGCCGCCCACTGACGAAGGGGAAGCCATTTTCCCCACACATTAACATTCCAGTGTTTTAACAAGCGAGCGAAGCGAGCGAGAAAAAAAAATTGCAACTTTTTCCTTCTTTTTCTTTCCTTCTTTTCTTTGTTTTGTTTTCCTTTCCTTTCCTTTTTCTTTTATCTTTTTTTAATCCTTTCTATTACCCCTTTTCTCTTCTCTTTCCTCTTCCTTCTCTCTGTTTTCCCCTCTTTTCGTTTTTTTTTTTTTAATTTGGGTGTCACACCCCCCATTCAAAATGTTCTGTCGACGCCCCTGGTGGAATGTGTTACATAATGTTTAAGCATACATTTAAAGATGTTTTATTAACAATACTCACAGGTAGGTAACTGAACAGAATGTGGCATATATGCTGTTCTTCGGTTTATGTGATAATGATTTTCATAATAATGGAAAAAGGGCAAAGTCACTTCGATGTTCGTCTACTTCGTCCATTAAGCTGGTGATAAGCTAACGATCAGCCTACGATCATGACATTTATCACCCTCCCACCTTCTCTCTTCTTTTCTCTTCTCTTTTCTTCCCCCCCCCCTCTCTCTCTCTCTCTCTCTCTTTCTCTTCTCTTTTCTTATCCCTGCCTATTTTTTTTTCTTCTGAAAAGTGGTACAGTTGATACCGTACCTACCATAGCGGCTCCGACGGGCCTGCTTTGTCATCCCTGCCTCATTTTCCCCGATTGAGGTGTCATATGAAAGGGCAGAAAAATGAACTTTCTAGAAATGTGATTATCTCTTTGAAATTCAAATATTGTTGGTCGAACGACTATTTGGTAGCCCTGCTTCATTCACCCATGCATGAAGTATGTATCATATGAGTGGCATAAAATTCAAGAAGAGGATCCAAGCTTTACAAATATGTGTCATTAATCATAATTGTGATTAAGATATGATTAGACATCGATAAATCTCGGTTTCGTTTTTTTTCTGGGACGCACTGTAGTTATATATATATATATATAAGATGTTCGATATTCCGTAGAAAAAGACCCAGAGAATCCGCATTATTAACTATGATGAATTCTAAATCAACAATCACAATACAAAAGTAATGAAACTTCACGGCTAATCTGAGCCGATGCCCGAAATTTGGCCGTTTGCCATGTACGCGCTGGGCCGTCCGATCGGGCGTGCAGCTGCATTATATTAGCTACCGCAGCATTTTCTGCTGCAAGTGAGAAACTCGGCGAGAAAAATTAAATCTAAACTTACTGTTCCTGTCAATACTATCCATTTCTGTGAAGTTTCTTACCGGTCTCTAGATCAAATAAGGATTTCTTTTAGAATCACCGGACTACTCGGGCAATTTTACGATATTCTAGACTAATAATTCAGTAGTTAAAAAAAAAAAATTCTTCTTCGTTGAGAATGGTGCTGACGCCATTACCAGTGTTAAGCTATCGCACCTCGACTTACTTCGTACCGCTTCGTACTTATACGTGCAAACGGTGATCTTTACATATACTATACTATAGAGTCAAAACTAGAAGGTCACACAGAATTTGCAGGGATCAACCAATCATCACCAAAATTTAATCGATTCTTTCCTGTCACTATCCAAACAATCCCTGAAAATTTGGTGCAAATCTGTTCACCCGTTCTCTAGTTATCTTGTACGCAAACAAACAAACAAACAAACAAACAAACATACGGAACCCTTTACATAACCCTGCCGATTTCATCGGCGTGGGTAAAAAGGGGTCATAAAACACTTGCATGTACGCTTTCCTTTCACAATAGGACCAAGTTTCGCATATGGAAGATCAGGGTTCGTGTTCTGGATACATGGAAATGCAACCTATAGCACCTGTGCAGCAATATATGACTCTTATCAGTGATGTAAACGCCTCTCAGGACGAACGTGAGCCCTATACACTAACCCGAAATCACAATCCGACAACCGTGGCCAAGGCTTCTGTTGGTGACCCTACTTATGAGAATGCAGGGGAGGATTTTTTTAGCTGTAACAAATATGATAACCCTTTGTATGTCAATACTAGAATTGAAAGCAAAGATCAAACTTCTACAACTTAGTTTTGTGTAAATAATGTAAGCATTTGGCGTTAAATATTTTCACAATCCTAGTAATCTAATCAAGGTTGCGTTGGGCTTGTCCACTATTTTTTTTTTCTTTGACGAAGAATATTTTGAAAACCACTACACGACTCGCACTTATGACACTAATGTTTTTTTAAAAAATGTATTGTTGTTTTTACTTGAACTGTGAATATAAACATTCTCTTCAGCCTTCAAAAAGGATAACAAAAATGGACTCGAGTGTGTTTGAAGTAGGAAACTTTCGGTATCTACACGGAGAGGCCGAGAAGATGGATATCTTATTGTAGGGCATAAATATCAATGTAATATTTTATTTTCAAGCACACACACCCACACACACACACACGCACACACACGTACAAACACAATTAACTCTGGCTTTTGATACTGACAGTTTTTTTTTTTTTTTTTTTTTTTTTTTGTCTGTAAGGTTTCTATAAAGGTTCTAAATTATCATATAATTATTATTTAACTGTTATTACATAAAGTGCATATGAAATACACTTGTGTAGATAAAAGTCCTGTGAGTGCATGGTATTGCAGTATTTCGATGATGAAATGTGTAAAACAATCAGAGCTTTGTAGTTATTACTTACTTAGGAAAAAAGCGTGACAACTGTAAGAACTTGATTTAAACCTTTTTTTTTTTTGGCCAAATAAATACTCCTTTATGGGATTTGTGTGTAGAGTATGGCACAATGGCACAGAAACTCTAAGAAAGAATAACCGCGGCATTTTCATTATGTAATTAACTGATATATTTTATTCCTGCTTATCCTGTTTTTATGACTTGTTAATGTTTATGTGTTGTAAATTGGAATTTGTATTAAGTTTCAAATAGGATTATAGGTGGAGCAGTACAATATATCCCGCCCCCCCCCCCCCCCCCCCAGTCACGGTCAACTTGGTTTCCCGCCTTTTTGGTGATATCTTTAATTTCCAATATTAGTATCCCTGATGGGGGATCTATTGAATTTGTTCGTGCACCGACGCAGCCCTTTTGTTCTTAGGAATGGATAGGTCAGCACTGGGTGTGCAGTAGTGAGTGCTATAATAGGCAGGGCATTGATTATGGAGTTGTGCAAATACATGCACATGTACACTTTGTACTTTACTGGAGAAAAGCAGAGCAAGACTTTACTTGATGTAAAGTTGATTTGTTCAATATTTTATTGATTGTGGTTTTTTGGTGGTAACTGTCCAATAGCTTAAATTGCTGTGTGTGGATATATACACTGTTAAGTAATTAGTGAGAATTATACTTGTAAGATTTGCCATTTAAAACAGGTTTTTTGTATTTGATATACTGATGCTTATTTTTTGACATGAAATACTCGTTGTATATTGCATCAAATGTATGCATTTTTGCAGATAGTTAACTGTTCTGACAAATGTAATTAAAATTTTGTGTACGGAATAGATGAAAAATAATATGTATCTGTATAGCAATGATAATTTCAGTGGTCTGTGATATGCATGTAACTGGTAATTTTGATAATGATAATAAGTCACTTTGAATATATTGTATGCATTTCCTTTTCTTGTAAAGGAAGAATTGTTATTTTATGTTATTTTGGGGACTGGTAAATGCATCCCATTCTTGCAGTGCACTACATATACATGAGTGAGAGTTTACGGCGTACATGTAGATCGAGTATTGGCCGGTAAGTGACTGAAGATTACAATAATATTTTATAAAACTTTCTAAAATTATATTGTAAGATGCTATATCATCATTGACACTGTACATGTATATAGATAAATATGTTGTGAAATCAACACAGACTTTTTATTTGTGATACAAATCGTCTGTTCAACGTCAGGAGAGACAGAACCAGCATTTTTTTTGTTGTTGTTGATAACTTCGATCGAATTTCATAATGTTACATTTTGAGTATAAGAATGTTTTCGTTTTGATACAAAAATAATTGTTACTTCTTTATCATTTACATGTACGTCAATTTTCCAATTATTCATGTTCAACGTTTGTTTTTACCCCACATAGGCTGTTATTTCTGTTACACTGAAAAAAGGGGACACACTAGCATATTTGTTTTTGGCACACATTTTCTCCGATTTGTATACTTAAGGTGTGCTTGTTTTGTTTTGTTTTTGTTTGTTTGTTGTTGTTTTTTCTAGCTGGGGCGGGGGGCCAGCTTTGATAATGTCAATGTAATATTTATAATACTAAAATGAATTATGTCCAAATATATTGGAATATATTGAAATGCACTCGTTTGAAATCTTCTCCCGAGCCTCAGATTAAACAAACAATCATAAAACCTTACTTTATTCACATCAATTTGGGTTTTCGTTCTTGGTCCATGTTACATATCTGGTGCAATTCTTGTGGTGGATAGAATCGATTAAGCTATTATTTTATTAAAACAAATATATGAAGAATTTTATTCCAAAAGGAGGTAAATTCACATTTAGCGTTTTCGAGTAAATTAAGGTTTTTTAATTTACCACTTTCCCTTGTCCACTGTTACTTTATTTTGATATATATGATAGGGCTATTGCCTTAAATTAATTCAATCATGTTTTTAAAAATCTAGGAATTAATTTCAATTCTTTAGATTGTTTTTATATTTTTAATTTCCATGGATTTAGCTCCTTTTAGAATGAAACCTTAGTCGAATGTCTATTTCTGCACATTTAAAAACTTTTAACAATTGATATTCAACATGAAACACATTAATATTGCTAGCAGAATACATATTACATCTTTTCTGTTTTTTTATTTGTTCAGAATTAAAAAAAGAAAAAAAAAAGACTGAATTTCTTATCTTTTGTAAAGACGGGGATTTTGCGATGTTTCATTCCAAAAGGAGCTAAATACAAAAATATTCATAGAAATATAGTAAAACTCGGTTGATTATATCAATATTTTGCACTGATGATGTAGATTGGTGGCCGCAACGTGTGCCTAAAAATCTTAATACATAGCTGGATACATAGTGGATTTAGCTCCTTTTGGAATGAAGCCTTTTTGGATTTAGCTCCTTTTGGAATGAAATTTGCACTCTGCATACCCATGTCCCTATAGTTGACCCGAGCTCAAAAGGTGAACGAGACGTAAACAACCTTATTATATTTGATCGCTAAGTCTTAGACAATGGAAGACTTAAGGCGCTTTCACACCTACCCGATCAGGAAAAATACCTGGTATTTTGCCAGTGTGAAACGAAAGTACTCGTAATATCCCCGCAAGAAAATACCCGGAATTTAGTAGGTACTTTCTCAAAACTACACGTACTTTCTCCAAGGTCGCGGGGATATTTGCAGTGTGAAAGCAAATTACGAGAACTAGCTATTATGGCCATCTCTCGCATCGCACGTCCGCCGCTGCAGAAGCAGTGAATTTGAAAGCGCGCGCCTCGTCTGCAAAATAAACCGTACTGCGCATGCTCATAACTTCGAGAACTTTCCTCGAAGAGCTCTGGTTCGGGGAGGTGTGAAAGCGCGAAATAATTATCGGGTATTTTGGGGCCTGAACAAGTTCTCGTAATTTACGGGTATTTTTCCTGATCGGGTAGGTGTGAAAGCGCCTTTAGCGTACTGTCGGTAATCCATTCAATACCGTGATGCCCTGTTCTCATCACTGTTTCATTGGATGTCGTAGTATAGAGAGAGACTGGCTTAAACAGGTAATTATACTCAAGAGAGCTTAAAGACAAAGGAGACTGTTGACGATGGTCAGGCATAATTACACTGGCAGAGCTAATTCAATGTCCAGCCCCGTCGTTTACAGATAATATATCAGTTGAACTTGCTTAAAACAGCTCTCTTACAACTCTGAGATGTTTTCATGCTTTATAGTACAGAAGGGCTTGCTCGGAGAGTATATAAAGGCAGTATTTTGGGCTAAATGCAGGCAGATAGAGCGAAATCTCCGAGAAGAGAATTGAGCCATATCAAAATCAATCAGCGACTCGAAAGCCAGGCATTACGACTAAGTAGCACCTATACCGATTTCGGGGCTGAGGGAGGGGTCGGCCTATCCGGGGGCAGGGAAACGAGCGATTGTTGGAAGGAGCGGCCCAATATCAGAAATGCACCTCAACCTAAGTGGCCGGTCATCCGCCCAACAGCCCTCCGTCCCAAGTTAACGAAAATTGCTAACTCGGGATTCAAATAAACTAAGGTATTTGATGGGGCTGTTTTGGAATAACGGGTCTTAATGAACACAAGGGCCGGTATTCCGATAGCGCGAACTAAGTTAGTCTGAGACTAAAGTCCCGACTAGCCTCGGATTATCTTCAAATTTTAAGCCGAGGCTTAACTTTGGTATTCCGATAGCAATTTAGTCCGCGACATCAAACTAAAGCGCGAACTTTCTCCACCACTCTTTAGTCTTCCGCATGGGGGTAGTTTAAGTCCGAACTATCTTCTTGCACTTGCGCAGTGAAGTTGTATCGGCTAGCGCTGACTGTACTGGTATGGCGAAAACCGTCTGACCGTGGGAAGAAAAGGAACGTTGAAGCTTAAATTCCAGATTTTTGAGGTAACTATGTTGAAATTATATAAATAGTACTTTGGTTTAAGTCATTTTTCATTCCTTTGGATGGATTATATATGACTGCCATTCGTAGAAACTTGTGTTTTCTTTTGCAAATGTTGATTGTCGGTGCGCGAGACAGCTGCCCACACATTATGCATGGTTCTTCCCCAGGGGTACGGGGTAAGAAATCGCTACGGTTCTGCTGGCTTTGCCGCTTGGGAAAAATGAAATAGAGAGAGAAAAAACAGACTCGTCACTCGTGTGTGATATTTTGTCTTCACCTTTCGAAATTGTCACATTAGTTGTTTAGTAGGGTGACTGATGTACGAAAGAATTTCACTTTCAAGAAATTCAACCCCAGATTTCACAGTAGATCTAAATAGACCCTAGATCTACTTGTTCAAAAATGTTCTTAAAAGTTAGATTAAAGTTAGGGTTAGATCCACTCACACTTATGCGAGGTTATTGTTATAACCTCGCACAATATACCTCTGTATTGTGAGCAATTGCCTCCCATAGGCAGTGTGTGGTCTTGTACTGCAAATGTTGTAAGGAAAGAAGCAAGCTCAGCAGCTAAAAAAAAGCCTGAAATTTCAATTGGTTGAGATGATAAGATTTCTTTTGAAGAATCTGTTGTGAAAACAGATATTCTACCTTCCAAAAATAAGAAGGAATTATTTTCTGAGTATTTAGCTGATTTTTGGGGTGTTTTTACCTCTTCAACTATAGAGGTCGTGACTGCCACTGAATTGACACAGCCCCACATAGTAATGGCTCTGTGTGTGGGTTAGATCTAGGCTTAGACTGAAAAATCCGTCTGTTCGGAGTAGTTTTTCAACATTTTCTGACATTTTGCTCTTCTCCTCCTACACATTCCGTGAAGCCAGACAAAGTCTCAGCGGAACATATCCTGACCGAAATAGACTGATTTTTCGGTCTAGGTTAGGCTTTGCCTTGGGCTTAGGAAAATGAATTGCCAATGGCATTGCCAACAATGGCAATGTCATGACATAAGTCATTCCCATGCCTGGCATGCCATTGATGTGCAAATTAATTGCCAATGTTCAGAACTATCGATCACTGAAGTGAAGATGATTAATACCCTCGCCCCCAGTGTTGCTATCTGATTACTATGGCAACGCATCATCTGATACCAACACAAAAGCAGGGCTCTGCAAAAATTTAAAATTCTGCTTGCACCGTTGGCCGGGGGGGGGGGGGGGGGAATTGCCATTGGACGTTGGACACCATGCTCGTTAAAGGAAACGCTTAAAAAGGGTTGTTTTTCATGGTCGGGTGATGTACAAAGGGTATTACAATTGCCGAAATTTGGAAAAATGGGTAGAATCAACGGTTGCCGGACAACTCGGCCCCGCCGCGATTTAGGTGCCGAGTTATCCTGCAAATTAATTTTAATGTTATTTTATTGTTTTAATATTTATTTGAATTGAATTATTGCTTAGGATTAGGGTTAGGGTTATGTTTAGGGTTAGGATTAGGGTTAGGATTAGGGTTAGAATCATGATTAGGGTTAGAATCATGATTAGGGTTAGGGTCAGGGTTAGGTTTTGACTTAAGACAACCTGGCACCTAAATTGCGGCAGGGCCGAGTTGTCCAAAGTGCTGAGTTAGCCAGGACCCTTTTTAACAGCTCGATGGCGATGCTCGATAAGGGTATAGATATTTTACTAATCATGAAAATGCGAATACTTTACTCATTACTCATTAGGGTTTATTTTTAAAAGTCCATTAATAAGCATGGTGTCAATCGTCCAATGGCAATTGCCCACCTTGCCCTGCAGCAAGAACAACTTGCCCGATTTTGGGGGTCTTTTCAATATAATTTCTATTTCAGTATTACTATAAGACCTTAATGACTGCAGATATTAATGAGTTTGTTAAAGAACAGGATTCATATCAAATGTTTCTGGGAACAAACTCACTTGCCCAAACGGGCAAGTGAGTTTGACATTTGCTTGCCCACCCGTGATTTTTACTTGCCCCGGGCAAGAGGGTTTGTAGAGCCCTGACAAAGGACATTTTGCACAACTACACTTTATAGAGAGCATCATACACACTAAATTTGTCCTTCATAGCTTAAATTAAATGCTTTATTTTGATAGAAAAATGGGTAATTACCATGGTAACACATTTTTCTTATATTAACATATTGGTGTCTAGCATAAATACACCTCGCAATCATACATGTACATACTAAATTTGTTCTTAATTGCTTGAATGATGTGAAAGAATGAAAGTTATTCAATCAACAAGGTTTTGGTAAAATTAATTCATAAAATTTGGCATAATTTGTAATTTTCATGAATTTATTCTACTTCTTGAATATTTATCCCGTTGGGACAGAACCTTAACTAAAAATAAGTGTTCGGTAATACAATACTAGTCAATAGATGCTCTTACTTAGATCTTGTTTAGATCTAGATCTATATACGTTAGACGAAGTCGACCTCTAGATTTAAAAACTCTAATGAAAGTAATGAGAAGCCTCAAACTAAGTTTAACTATAAGTTTAAAGACATATTCCTTTTGCATGCAAATTTTTGAAAAATTGGTGAGAACACTTAGGTATGGAAGAAAACACTATTTGAAATCTGTAAATTTTGACTCAAGAGGGTCTTTATTTGTTGAGTTAAAATGACAATTAAGGTACAAAAATAAATTACAAATCTAAACTCCTAGTCCAGTTTTACAGACATGTGTGATGCACTTACATATTTTATGTAATTGTGTTGTTATTGCTGTTGATAACAAAGTGGATTCTTCCTTTCTCACAGCGTTAACAGGCATATCGTTTGTTAGAACTTAGAAGTACTAGTATCATATTACAACCACAGGAGGATGAATGTATTGCAGCTGTGCCTTTTACATACAATATATTATGATGAGCATTTCATGCATTGTTTGAATTTTTAATGGCCAACAACTTTCAAATGTTGCAGAAATGTAAATACATTTAGCTTTACAATAGTCTGGTAATTCTGGTGGAATGTATATCATGTTCAGTGCTATATGGGAAGGTATGCAAAAGGGATGGCTCATCTTTCAGAGTAAGACCACTCCTAACAAAGGCTAGACCAATGGAATCTGTCTCTTCATGCCTCAGGCTTCTTATGTAACATTTTTTACTTATGACTCACAGCCTGGCTTGTTTTGAGACAGATCTCTCCATATGAGTATACCGTTCAAACACAGACCATCCACTGCGTGTAATGCCCTTAAAAGGGTATTTTTCTTCTTTTCATCACTTGATCAGTTAAGCATTACAATCAGTACATCATATATTATGAAAGATCACTTACAGATTTAATGATTTCCTCTTCAAAAAAGTGTTGTTTTTTTTTCTTCCCATGTCTCGCCACGCCATCCACTTTTAACAGGCTATTGATTTGTATGTTTTACAATTTTACGTCATGTCTATAGACAGCATTTCCCTGAAATTTCCGACTCTGAATTTTATTTGTCAGAATGGCTTACCAGCTTGACTTTCTACGTCAACAACATCGCCAAGAAGAACTGCTCCAGCTGATGGGAAGACTAGCTCCAGATCCCGAACGACCTATACCTGAGAGAGGGGACCCATTTTACTTCTACTCTGAACTTGACTTTGTCAAGCGGTATCGACTGACCAAGCAGACAGTTTTGCACATCATCAACGAATTCCAACTTGCAGAGAACCTTACCCGACGCAGATCTGATGGTATTCCTGTTCACATTCAGCTTCTGACTGTATTAAGGTTTTATGCAGTGGGTAAGTTTGACATTAAGGTCTTCATGTAGCTAAACATTTCTAAAAAGAAAAAAAAAATGTATACCTATGTTTATTTTTTTTTTATTCCCAGTAAAATTAAAGATCAAAGTATTGTCGGCATACTATAGCTATCGTGGAATGCATTCATGCTTGAGCAAAACAAAAACATCATTTTAATGAGCCACAAAAGTTGTGATTGGTTTGTGGGACAATGAGTAAAAGAAGTGATTAAAGCAGCGTCATGTATAACAACAATAATTATGAGAGGGCTGAATTTTCTGAGTTCAATACCAGAAGAAAGAATTGGAGCAAGCAAAGCAAGCTTTATCAATTGACAATTTTTAGATATTGTATTAGTTTCACTGGTGATAGATACAGTTGGTAATTTGGGTATGATTTGCCCTCATCATCTAAATCTTCAAAAAAAAAAAAATGCCAGCAAAAGAAAAAAAGAAGGCAGGGGGGAAGGGGGTGGGGACCCATTGGTGACGGCCAGGTATTTAATGCCATAATTATCAGTGTCTAAAAACACAATTAGTGGCATACTCCATTGGAATAATAGGATTTGCCTGGGTATTTTCTTTCTTTTTTGTGGGGGGGGGGGTAGTTTTTACTTTTATTCTTTTTATAGGTGCAACCTAGATAGTACTTTGTGTAAAAACTCTCTCTCCTGCTTAGTGATAAAGGCTGAATAAGAGAAAGAAATCGCCATTTGCTCCAAATTTTTCAGAATATTTTCTCTTTAAAAGATTTTAGGGGGCACTGTAGCTGCAACCTCCCCTATCCCAGGTACTAACATCTATCATGTACAAGAAATCAAATTAAATACTTTCATTCAAAATTTGGTGATTCAACAACAGCGAGAATGCAAGTGGATAAAAACTAGATTTTTTTAAAGCGAAAAAAGTAAGTAGTTGTTTTAGTACTGTAATCTCTCCATGAATAACCCTTAAATGCTTGAACTGATTCAAATGTTTGTTTTGTCTGTTTGTTTTGCCTCCCTGTTCACTCCCAGGATCATTCCAGCTACTACACGGTGATGAAATCGGTTTATCACAACCTACTTTGTCCAAACTCATAGCAGATGTCTCTTCTCTGATAGCAGTATGGCGCAGGAGATATGTTCGTTTCCCGGACCAACTTCATGCTGTTCAACAAGAATTTTATGAATACGCGCACTTCCCTGGAGTCGTCGGAGCAATTGATTGCAGCCACGTTCCCATTCAAAATCCTGGTGGAGAGTATGGCCAAGCATTCATCAATCGCAAGGGTCGGTCATCAATTAATGTTCAGGTAAATGAATAAATCATACAGCAGGTACTTAGCAATTGGTTTATTACAAGATTTATTAATGATTACATTTAGTGCCAAGAAATTCATGAAGTGTCTTGTTCACGTCATTTCGCATGTTGTTTCTTACTTTGGCATTAGAAATTGGAAAATTGTAATTTCTGAGCTGAGACATCTGTTTTTTTTAATTTATAAATCTGTATACAAAAGAAGGTTTAGAAAAATTTGTGATACTTGTGATAGTCCATTTAGAGGACAATGTACCTCATGAAACATGTCAGATTTTTACAATTCATAATAGTTTTAGAACAAAAATTTAAAAAATAGGCTAAAACAAGGCATTGCATGAATTTTCTTACACTTAGGATAGTCAGCTTCACTGAACTCTGCCATTCCTCTAACAGGTCCTGTGTGCTGATTGTTCAATCTGTTACACAAAGTCCTTATAACGTTAAATTCTGCACATGCTTTCCTGATCAACACTCCATTTTTGCAAGCTTTCTCAGCATCTTTCGTGCTTTCATCTGAAAAGTTTCTATAGTCTCTTGACCCATATTGTCTTTTATATGATGGGGGGTAGGGGAGGTGCCACCAGTTTCCCAATTTCCGTGACCCATATAGAAATATTGGATATCCATTACTCAGTAATCAGGTATAATTTATCTCATGTAAATTTCTGGGTTTCTTTTGTGATTATGATCTATGAAATGTAGGCGGTCTGTTCGATGGATGGCAAATTGATGAACATAGTTGCTCGCTGGCCTGGAGGAACTCATGACTCAAGGATATTCAGAGAATCAGCCCTGAAACAAAGGCTTGAGCAAGAACGTCATGAGCCCAAGTGGCTCCTCGGTGACAGTGGGTATGTTTCAAACTTTTCTGTAGTTCTCAAAAATTGAATTTCAGGATGTTCTTTAGTTGATTTTGTATGCAACTTAGCTACCCAGGTCAAGTGGCAACACAATAGCACTCCACTTCTGCACACAAAAAAGAAAACCAGATCTGTTTTTATTTGTAGAAATCATCATCCAAAATATCTGTGGAAAAAAGCTTCATATTTGAGCAATCGCGTATAAAACCTGTAATGGTTTAATATGTAAGTAATTTTTAAAAGCGATCGGTTCAAGCACAGAGATAGTTTTGGTAAAGAAATTTTTAAAAAATAATACTTCTTCTATATTTGATAGAACACTATCCAAAGTATTTCTGAATAACTATCATGGTTTGAACAGAAGTTATGTTTTTACATTTTCATGATCTTCTCCAGAACCAGCAGGCAGATTTCAACCAAACTTGGACTGGGGATCACCCTTTGGGGGGGGGGGGGGGGGGGGGGAGGGGGGGGGGGGAGGGGGGGGGGGGGGAGGACCCAGAGTTGTTCATGTGGAGAGGTGGCCCCTCCTGAGAGGAAATTGAAGAAATTTGTGTTCCAGACCAAAAAGCATTAGAGTCAAGTTATGGTGTACAAGGATATCTGTAAAGCTGAAGAATATAAGATATTTATGGCAGCTTCACACTTGAGTGAGTGCACATAATGGCCACAATTGTTCAGTAATTACTGCAAGTAACCAATTAAATTAAAGTTTGTTGGCATTGTGTGCATTCAGTCAAGTATGACGTTGCTTGATAGAGTCATCAGTCATAGAATGAACTTCACCAAACCTTATGTGACAATTTTTGACTTGACAATTCATAATTCGCTTAAAGGGGGAGGTTAGCAATTGGCATTAGTTTAGGTGGTCAAATACATTCATCACAGGTGTATGGTGTATTGAGTTGCCCAATTTGTATATTGTGCAAAGTCAATTAAAACCTGCTTTGATCAATTATAGAGATTTTTCATTGATGAGCGTTTATTTCTTGTTCATACCTGTATAGATATGCCTGTCAGCCGTACCTAATGACGCCTCTTCTACAACCAAGAACGGCATCAGAAGAGCGCTATAACAGAGCACATAAAAGAGCTCGCAATGAGATTGAAAGAACATTTGGCAGAATGAAGAGGAGATTTCCTTGTCTTAATGGTTTACGTTTGCAGTTGCAAACAACACTTACTGTAATTGTCGCAGTTACAGTGTTATGGAACATTTCAGTTATGCATGGTGACCCAGAAGTGGATGGAGAAGTGCTACCTGAAATTCCTGGTGATCATTTGCCTCCCCCTGGTGCTAATAACTTGGAAGGTCACATGAGAAGACAAAACCTAATAAGAGAGCACTTTGCATGATCAAGAGAAAACTTATTTCATAGAGTACTTTTTACCAACTTAATTTAAACCATGTTCATATGTACTGTTTTTGAAGCACCGTTCCCTTGTTGAATGGGATGAGGTCGGTCCATGAAACAGGAAGTCAAGGTGGTATGCCATTCTGACAAATAAAATCCAGAGTCTAGAATTCAGTACATTAGGGAGAGTATCTGTGGCAGGCCCGTCGGAAAGAATTTAAAAGTGGTACAGTAAGCAGCAAGGCCGTACATCATTTTTTTCTGGTGGGTTGGCAAATTTTCAAAAATAACGTGGAACATTGTACGTGAGGCATTTTCAGATTTTAAAAGTTGATCGATTTGATGCACAATTTTCTTTAAATTTTTGAATAAAAAAAACTAAATGTTATGAAGACATGGTTTTGAAATTTCGGGGTGGGGGGGGGGGGGGTGGAAGGGTAATTTCCCCCCTCTGCCCTCCCCTTCCCCGCTACATCGGCCCATGGTAAGCAGTAGCGTATCTTGGGGATACATCGCCCGAGGCAAACACTGAAATACACATGTATTTAACATTTTACGTACATATATGTGTGTAAATTTACATGTATGAGTGTATCAGAACAACTCACTGAATGTATCATTCGAGAAATGGCCTCAAATGCCTTCATGTTTCTTGTTTTATGTGAGTGGGTAAAGCGAGCAAACTCGAAAACTGCATTTTCCCAGTAAAACGAATTTTCACTGGATCCTAATTTTTGCGCTCTTAAAAAACTGTTCCCATGGATGCTCCCATCTCCTCCCCTCCCTGGCATGGCATGGGTACATGTCAGATAGTGTGGGAGGGGTGGATGTGCCCCCTCCCATGCTAGATAGACTTTAGCGTTTTGATGTTTTTAATTTGTTGCGATTTTGTTCACGATTTTGGCATGTTTTATCTACTTGAAACAGTCCTGGTTTGAATAAGGTAGCAGTATTTTATGTAGATGTCTTACAAAACAATCTAATAACACCGGCTGCTAAGCAATAAGAAAATGAATCGCTTGAGTATCTGAATGCAGTCAGGAAACTGTAACACCCTCTACTATCGCTAGGAATAATCATTTGAACGTGTATGTTTTTAATATTTTATTATTGGTTCTGGGATTGGTTAACAATTCTGATCACATTCCTGACAAAATAATAGAAAACACAACCCATGTTCAATGGATATACACAATGTAAACTAGCCATCAACCAGCCTGTACAAGATTATGAATATCACTATCAATTCATGTTAAGAATGCTATATACTTCATTTCAATCGATAGAAATTTCAACCGATAAACTAATCCCCCTGAAAAGTTGATCACTCTCAATGACTAGTGTCTGAAAATCAACCATTATTTAGACATTATTATGAACTAAGATGCCACAGTGGACACTCTCTACAATGAGGTACTTGACGGAATAGAGAAATTGGTATGCCTTTTGAAGCATTGCGAGATCAGGTTTAAATGGGCATCATTTATAAAGATGGTATGAAATATGATACGAGGAAGGTGCGCTGTTAGAGTTTTGATTTGGTTCTCAGTGTAATGAGAGTCCACTGTAAAAATGAGCATGCATCAGTGTATTTGATACAGGTACTTATTTCAGTGGTTTCATTATGTGAATAAGATAAAACTATTAATACTCAGTTCAGTATGTTTTAAGATTTACATGTGTGTTTATTGCACTGGAAACTCATTATAATGAGGTCATTATGGCCAGAAAGATGTTTTTTATCAAATGATTTATTTCAGCAGTTGCTGACAAAGGGTGTAGTGTAGAACAAAGATTGAAGTTTGTAATACCAGGCATTTGTTTTCAATCTCTTTATGTGGAATTTCCAATGTAATAAAAATGGATGTACATGTGACAATATGCAGAATGTTTATTGATGCTAATTTAACCCTAATCTAACGTAAAGAGAGGTGGGGGGGGGGGGGGGGGCAATGTGACCCCTGGACTTTTTGCCTGATAATTATGCTATGCACAAAGATGTTGCCGTGCCATTTCATGACTTTCTTCTTTCAAGTTTCCCAAAATCCCGAAAACAGGCTGGCTTCAAGTCCTTTCAGTCACTTGCTCCACAACTTTGGAACAGACTCCCCGCATCTCTCCGTAATAGCACATCACTTGACATCTTCAAGAAACATCTAAAAACTTACTTATACAATTCTTAATTTACTTGAATAGACTTTAGGTGACAGCGCCTTGTATCCTTTGAAAAGGCGCTATATAAATCCAATTATTATTATTATTATTATTATTTGGAGACCAAATTTGTGATGTCCGTTTACACCGTTCCAAAGTTACATGTTTTGTAAATGCAAATCGGCCTGAATGGCTCAAAATTGTGATTTTGTGTACAAATCCAATACATGTGTTTTGATGGTTAAATTATTAGATTATTTCAAATATTTATGACTGAAATTAATTTATTCTAATGTAAATAAGCTTGATTACTTGTCCCGTACAAATTATGGCCTAAAAATAATAGAAAACAAAAAGTTGAAAAAAACAGTAAAATGCATTAGAAATTCACCAAACAATGAAAAAACATAGGAAATTAATTTCAATTGTGTATTTTTTGGCAAGGGTATTGTGAAATGTGTGTTTAGTAAAAAGGAATATCAACACAAAAATTTAATTACAATCCTTCAGGCTTTTTTATGAAGTTATTTGTGAAGTTACAGGTAAAAACATAATTTCATGCATAAATTTGCATATTTAATTTAGAATAGAAAATCAACACTTTTCGTAAATTTTGCAATATCTACAATCCTTCAGATTACATCCGGCTCTATGTTCAGGTAAAATTTTGCTGCAATCCCATGATCGGCAGCCGAGATCCGATGGGAGAGGTCAGATTAACCCCCCCCCCCCCCCCCATCCCTCAATGAAAACAGGGTCAAATTGCCCAGTTGGATTAGGGTTATGAAAATTCCATAATTCGGATTGGATAGTGTATGGTAATTAGATCAGCAAAATTGATAGGCCAAATTATAGACAAGTTGAATTCAGTTTTAAAGGGCACATGTTCAGTGTTGCAAGACTTATCAATATAAGTTTTGTGTCCTATATTAAAGTTTACCGTAAACTGGGGGTAATTTGGACAGGTGGCACAGGTGGGGTGACTTTGGACAGTTCACACAACTTATTTTACATTATTTTACTGCTTGCAATATACAAGAGAAGAATTAGTGCAGTCATTCAAATATTAACATACCCTCTTTTCATAACTTAACAAAAATATTTTCAGAAAACACAGCAGGAAAAATTTGAAGGTTGAACTATTTCTATCCAAAGTCACCCACCTGTCCAAAGTCCCCCCGGATTATGGTATGTGATTACTAAACAGGAGTAAATTGACGAAAGGGGAATTTTCAAATAAATGTACAGTAATGAGTATGATTACGAGGGCATAATTTGAATGCATCCAACACACCCAGTGACATAGTGAAGAAATTGTTCAGACATTGCTAAAGTGAGGTGGATATTGGTTTATTTGGCATATAAATAAACATATAACAGGATATGGCATTTTTTATTTTAAGTCTTCACATGCATGAAAGTGCATAACAGATACGCTAACATATTTATCAATATTTTGGCTTTTTTTTTAGACATTGGCAAAACTTCAAGGCACAGCATTTACAGGATATGCAGTCTGTTTTGGCCAATATGCTACTCCGCGCACAAAATGTTTATAAAGTTCTGCATGGAGAGTAAATAATTGGCCAATCACAGACTTGATATTGTGTAAATGCCGTACCATGTTACCGTGCCAGAGGCGAACTAAAAGAGCTTTTACAGTCAAGATATGCTTTACCTTTTCCAGCTGGATGGTTGTGGAAATATTTAGGGTAGACCCATGTATTATCACAAAACCTCCAAATACATGTATCTATTTTTCTACTCCAGAACATTTTACATGGAATTGCAAAGAACTCATGTGTAATTTACAGCAACATGCATAATCTTAGGTACAAATACATGAATGTTGGATGTAGCAAATACATGAATGTTGGATGTAGCAAATACATGTTATTCACAGATGGAAAGAATACAATTGAAGATCTCAAATTATCCAAATATTTCTTAGAAAAGCAAAATTTGAATCTTGTTGGCTGTCTGCACACACTGATATATAGAATGGTTCACTAACATATTCAAACTTTATGCAACTCATTTGAGCAAAGGTTGTTCTTGACAACCAGACAACTTGTCCAAGGCTTTCCCAATTTAGCAACACCTTATTTATGCAACACCCCTGGTATGCAAACTGAATTCTGTGTATTGAAATATTTCAGTCAAGAACAGTGGAATGTAATTTTTAAAGCTTGTTGCAAGGTCTCAGCTTTACTTTACATTTTTTAGTATAGGCCTACATGTACCTGAATATGCTTTCACCTGACAGTGAGGTACATCACAAAAGAAATCGAATGAATGAATGAGGTCATTTGATCAGCTGACCATTTTTTTTCTAAGGGCAAGTACACCAAAATAAACATATGATTAAATTGCAATTCCAAATGCCTTTACATGTTTATTAAAAAAAAAAAGAAGGAATAGCATTCTTTAGTCATGTTAATTAAATTTTTCCTTGAAATTAAAGGAAGAACATTTACTTGCACATTTTATGGTTCATCGTTTCTTCATTTTCAAGTCTAAACATGTATGTTTGATAACATTTGTATACCAGTGGTTTGATAGCATTCACATGGTTAAATGTAAATTCATGTGATCTGTAATGCTAAATACATGTAATACTATGGCATACTACCACTGTCCAGCATCAGAAAGAATATCTGCATGATGGAAGAGATGAGAGTTCTAGGCCCCCAAATACAGTGGTTTGTGATCAAATGCAAAATACAATCAACTCGGCATAAGTCGACTGGCATATATCTCGAATAATCGCCTAAGTCGATGATTTTAAAAATTTCAAATGTTATTTCTCTCCACAGACTTGCGTGTATTAAAACTCTGCATACGTGTAAGTTGAATTATCACCTAAGTCAAATCCGAGAATTCATTGACAGTTTGCAAGTAATAAACCATAGTCCATAGTTGCAGTTAAGATGTGCTGTTAAGGAGTTCCAGTCTTTTTAATTGAACCTTCTTCTCAATTTCCAGAATTTCCAATTTGAGTGCATGCTCCATCTCCATGTGTTCGATTTTGGTCTTGTGTTCCTGCAGAGCAAGGTCTTTCAGTACTTCTTCCAGGGTTTGGGTAGACCGGGGGGATGGAGATGGTGTTCTTTCCCTTCTCTGTCTCTTAGATCTGGTCCTGAGAAAAAGAGAAATGGAAATTTAATGTTATTTTTGAATTTATTTTGGTACAGCCATTACATTTCTAATCATTTCTTGAAGATGACAAGGGTCGACGGATTGGGGGCGGGGCATGACTCCCCGCCCTCCCCATGCTGGATCACGGTACACAACAGCAGCAATGAAATGACCTCTATTTTTTAAAAAAAATTTTCTTAAGCAATCCCATTGGCACGTGCACCCCCCCCCCCCCCCGCGGTACGCAGAGGAATCGATCCACTTTTTCAGGTGGGGGGGGGGGGGGCAAAACCGGTCCTCCATGGAGGGGGGGGGTGTGGCGCAGTCTCGTGATCGAAAACAATTCTTATATTACAAGCGTGCAAAGTGAGTAAGCAAAAAAAAATGATCTCTTTTATTGATAAAAATTATGGAATATGTACCACAGTCGCTTTTAATGTACGAGCGAGCAAAAACTTTTATCTCTTACATTATGATAATTATAAATGTACTAAACTATGTCAATGCTTAATTTCTGGTGTCAAAACATTGAAAACAAATCCTTACAAAAATAAATTTGTGCACCTTCCCCCTGAAACTTAAACTGGAACTCGGGGAATATACCACATTCCCCCCTTTCCATAATTGTTAATGCCGAGCAAGACCATACAAAGGGTGAAAGTGGACAATGCAAGGGAGTAAAGCAAATGGTAATGAGGGTAGGGATAGGATAACCACTTTCACCTCACTGATAGCAAAAGATAGTTAAAATTACAACGAGAGAAAGTGGCGACCAAGAGAGAAAATTTTCAGAATTGGGTATTGAAAGTTGGTATTTTGCACCAGTCAAAAGCCTAAACGGCGTGGATTCTACCTCTATATCACATGCTCTTTGTCTTGTATTATTTGATTTAAAAAAAAAAAATGGGGAGCGGATGGGGGAAAATGGGGGAAGCCACCATCAGCTCCACCGTGGGGTCTGTGGTACTTACCATAGTCTGGACCCTTATTGTTACTTTAAAAAAAAGTTTAAAAATAGAATTATCGGGTCAAATAACGGGTGATTTCGAGAGGAAATGACCAACAACTCCCTAAGATGAAAATTCTTGCCTTGTAAAGGGTAGAGGTTTATGCTTTTATTGTTCATTTCCCCCACTACCTCTTTTCTTTTACAATTTTAATGTTTGGGTGCTAGTTTGGTTCATTTACCTGCTAAGCGACAAGGCTCAAAATGATCCTAAAACTTCCGATAAACAGAAATGCATGCAGAGCGCACCCAAAAATTTGTCTATTTTCACTTTCTCTTATGAATCACATTAATTTAAGTGGTTGATAATGCTGTCCTAATCTTCTTACAACATACATTTGTATTACATTTATTAAAAATGTTCGCATTGTTGAAAATATTGGGGGCAAAATTATATCTTTGCCCCCCTTGGTTCAATTTTAGTATTTTTTAATCAACCCTTAAGACCTCAACACAACACCACATAATAAAAAGAATGCTCTTAAATAGAGAGGTCAATGGAGCAGTTCTCCTTTACTTGAATGATTGGACATAAATCAAATAATGGGTATCAGAAAAATGCAAGTTTTGTTGCCCAAACAATATTTTTTGAGAAAGAAGGAGGAAATTCAAAATCTGTTAAATATAAGTATCACACAATACACTGCTTTAATATTATTTTTTTTTTTTTCTGGTGTAGTTACAAGGCATTTTGCACAACTCCAGTATTACTTTTGCTTTCACAGTATGGCAGCCTCAATCTGCTTTTTATCCTTGTGTGTGTGTGTGTGTGTGTGTGTGTGACTGAGTTGGATTCTGTGTGTGTTTTGATGTACATTGCATGACTTATTTTTAGGGATGTTATTTGGATCTGCAAGGCAAATTTAATACTAAAATGCCCTTCATCCCAACTGTCTAATTCAAACATCACATAAGCTTTACTTTGGCGCAAGTCAATTTTTGCACTCTCTTTAAACAAAGTCCACTGGTCAGTCAAGCATGAACACATTCCACACAAAAATGATACCAAATGATTTAGGATAAAATACTCCTTCAGAACATGTATAATACTTTTTCGTTCAAAACTGACATTTAAAATAAATCTAGCCTATTTTCTAAGTGTATTTTTTTTAATCACTCGGTAGATTAAGATTATAAATGATAGGCTATTACTAGTGCTCACCATGGGGAAGGAAGTGCCTTGTTGTTTGTTGAGGTTGATGCCGAACTGCAGATGGTAGTTGTCTGAGTACCAGAATAGCTTGGCTGTGGTAGAGAGGGAGTAGCTGTATGTTGTTCTGCAACATGGTCTCTATCTTGGCGTTGTCTGGTGAAATCTATGTTGTCCTCTGAACTAGGTCTAGTAAAAAGAATATAAATATGCATAGGTTATTGCACAAAGAGCGTGTCCAGACAATTACCACCTGAACATTCTTCCCCCGGAAAATTACACCCCCCCCCCCCCCGACAACCACCCGCCGAGGACAATTACCCCCGGTATATTACCCCCAAAGGACAATTACCCCCCGGTATATTACCGCCCGGAAAATTATTCCTAAAGGACAACTACCCCCCCCCCCCCCCAAGGACAACTACCCCCGAAGACAATTACTTTCCAGCTAATTACCCCAAAGGAAAACCACCCCCGATGACAATTTAAAAAGCACATCCTCCAGGATAACCACCCCGAGGAAAATTATTCCCCCTCCGTAAACCTCCCGGAAAATTACCCCTCCCGGCAAATTACCCCTCCAGATGATCCCCCATAAAACTTAAAAGTCATCGAGGATTATTAAGGATGTCTGATATCGATCCTTTTATTAATGATAGTTTCGACGGAAGTGTTAGCAATTTAAAAAAAATCAATAATATTCTCATATCCAGGTTGTTGTGGTACAGAGAGTAGAATTTGATGTAAAGGAGATCCGAATAACCCAATAAGCATATAATACAACTATCATAAATTCTGCTAACTCTGCAAAAATTGTGATGGCAATATACTTGAAAACGTCATAGTCCAAAGAGGAAATTGGTCGAATACAAACACAAAGACATTCAGAACAATGGTAGTTCTGACAAGCAACACTAAATCTCAGAGGGAAAGATCTCCATAATAAACACGATAGTGAAGGTATACAAATAGTTAATTACTAACCAGAAACTGCTGTCCTGAAAACATTAATTGAATGAAACAAAAGGAGAAAACATAAAAAAAAAAAATTACATACAAAAAAATCTCTTTATGTAAAACCCCCAAAACCTCTTTAGAATCTATTACGAATCAGAAGTGAAGTTGAAGTATGTTAACAAATTTCCCTTAAATGAAAAAAGAAACTAACAAAACCATGGACATTGCTGTACGTCCATGAACCAACAAAGGCGACTGCTTGTTGTCCTTAGTGGTATTTGTTCTTGGGGGTAATTGTCCTTAGGGGTAGTAATCCTTGGGGGTAATTTTCCGGGGTAATATACCGGGGGGGGGGGGGGGTTATTGTCCTTGGGGTTAGTTGTCCGTGGAGGGTTATTTTCCGAGGGGGGGGGGGTAAATTTCCAGGAGGTAATTTTCCTTGGGGGTGGTTGCCCGTGGGGAGTTATTTTCCAGGGGGTGATTGTCCTTTGGGGGTGGTCGTCCATTATGGGTCATTTTCCGGGGGTTAAATTTCCAGGGGGAAATTTTCCTCGGGGGTGGTGTCCGGGGGGTAATTTTCCAGGGGGTTATTGCCCAGGGGGTAATTGTCCTAGAATCCACAAAGAGTTACCGCTGCAGCACTTTACAAATTACTAACTGTTAATGATTTCACTCTTTATAATTATAATATAAGAAAATTGATTGGGGGAGTAGGCCTATAAAATATCTGAGATCAGTAGTAGGGTGTCTGGAGAAAAAAATTATTTTCCTAATTAAAAAAAAAAAATCGAATTTTCTTCTCTGATTTGAAGAATAGTAACCCTCACACGAACAGAAATGTGATATTTAATGAAAAATTCCAAGTAATTGCTGCAAAAACAGAGAATGAAATCGGTCCAATTTTCAGCATTTTCCTGCCATAGCCTAGTTAGGCCTACATTATGTAGTTAAGAAATGGCACACACAGAAATCCTACTTTTTAGCTTAAAAACACTTTTACAAATTTATTCTTAATGTCAAAAACTTGCCCTTAAATGCTCTAGGCCTATTAGAAAATTTGACACTCTTTCTGGTTGTATCTAACTTTTTCTAGAATTTGAATATCAGATCACGTTGCAAAATTGCGTTAAAGTGAAAAATATGGGAAAAACAGCAATTTCACATTCCCATAGGAAATGAATGGGGAAATTGCAATCTCAACACACACAAATATAAGGGTTCACATTTAAACTCTTTATCCTAATTTCTAATGTTAGTGGGCGTATGAACTTGCCCTTATTGTCAAAAGAGATTCCTGAATTTTCTCTTTCGATACACCCAAAATATGAGATAAAAATCAAACCAGATCACATTTTTATCGCAGGCTGAATTTTAGCAAAATAGTGTGCCATTTTTTTCTCTAAAATTGGCCTGTTTTAAGCTGACACTTTTCAGTGTGGCTTTCAGACACCCTATCAGTAGGCCTAGGTCTACTCACCAGTACTAGTACTAGTACTAGGCCTAGTGTAACACTGTTAGGCCTAACGTAGACCGATTAAGAAAATTTGGAAACCTGCCAGAGGCACGTTCCCCATTAATAAAGTTTAAACTTTAGCAAAGAAGAACTTAGTACTTACAATGTGATGTCAAACTCCTGAGAATGACCTTGATCATTTTGCTGCAGGTCTGGTACATCAGTGGTACTAGTGGTGACGGGTCTATCATCAGTATCACTTATCACTTTTGATGGCGACGCCGATAGCGATGCTCGTCCACCAAGCCCAAGATATTCCAGGGCTGTCACCGCTTCATTGTTTTGCTCGGTGATTTCCTGGTCGTCGTCATACGCATTTCGAATCTGAAGGAACTCGTTGGGGATCAGATCTCTTACAATAAGAGTAAAAAATGAGAACTGTTTCTCAACTTGCCCACCTCCAGTTTTCATAGTCTCATGCTTGTATTTACTCCATTCGCTCTTCGCGATTTGCTTAAGGCGTTTCCATTGGTCTGAGCACACCTTTGAACCTCCCTGCCGACCATATCTCGCGTGAAATTTCTTGGAAATTTCTTCCCAGGCCTTAGATTTCCTCGTTATCGTCTCGTGGTCGTTCCTCTTGGATTCCACGATGTCAATGGATTCAGAGATGAGGTTTATTAAGTAAGCTTTTTCGTCTGAGGTCCAATTTGTGGACCTCGGACATCGACTTTTGCCACTATGTGACGCCATCTTGGCCCGGGAGCTATAGTCGAGTCCGAAACTTTTCTGCAATAATATTACATTTTGCGAGCATGCGCGGTAGAAGCATATAGTGCCAGCCTTGTGTGCCAGGCGCTTTGATGTATATTTTAACTGGGCGCCATATTTAGTCGTGACTTAGGCGGAGGTTTAGCTAGTCCGCGCTATCAGAATACAAATCTTAGATAATCAGCACTTAGTACGGCGGTCCCGACTAAGTGCTGATTAGTTAATCTCAGGCTTTAGATAGTTTGTAGGAACTAACTAAATATTAGTAGAATACCGGCCAGGGAGGCTAGATCTTGGGTCTGAGTGTAATGTACAGGGAGAGAAACTATTGATGGGTAGCTAAGTGCAGAGTAAAGCTCGCATGAATAGTGCATTTGTCTCACGTGCTTGCCATCCCCTCTGAAAGCTATGGTCACATCCCCCAAAATTAGCCTGCTCGGCGGCCGGGCGGCGAGTTTTTAGCCAATTTCGCCCTAGCACCGAGCTACGGCCGCCCGGGCACCGCTGGTTTTTAGGGTGTCGCTCAGTCGCCGCTGAAGTTTTAGCATGGACTTAAAATTCTGGCGGCGCCTGCCCACTTTTCACTCGCCGCCCAAAATACGTCTTGTGCCCGGGCGGCGACAGCCACCGACCTAATCGAACGGTCGCTGTCGAGCGATTTACGTCAAAAATCAAAGGATGCCGAGCGGTAGCCGCCCGGTCGCAGCTGGGAGATCGGTTGGTCACCGGGCGGCGAGTTCAAATTCGATCAGTGGCCGGTGGGAAACCCCCGGGAATCGGTGGGTCATCAGTCGGACACTGCCCGGACTCCGTGCGGAAAAGCTCCCCTGATTTGGCCCAGTTTTTACTTAAAATCGACCGGCGACCGACTGGAAATCGGCGGTGGCCGCCCGGGCACGGACTTAATAGAGCGGTCGCCGTCGAGCGATTTAGGTCAAAAAGCAAAGCCGCTAGATCGAAGGCTGCCGATCGGTCGCCACCTGGTTGCCGCCGATCGCCGGCCTGCTGCAGGGCGATTTATCAAAAATCGGCCGGTGGCCGGTTGAAGACCGCCGGAGAATCGGTGAGTCATCAGTCGGTCACTGCCCGGACGCCACGCGGAGAAGCTCCCCCGATTTCACCCAGTTTTGACCTAAAATCGACCGGCGACCGACCAGAAATCGACAGGGCACCGCCCGGCATCGCTGGGGCTTTACAGCCCGCTCGACTTCTTCAAAATCGTTGGGCGATGCCTTAATTCCAGCTGCGTCCGAGCAGGCTACAATTCGGTCGGTCGCCGCTCTGATTTGTGACCAAAGCATAAACTATGCTCACAACCCCCAAAATTAGCCTGCTCGGCAGCAGGGCGGCGAGTTTTTAGCCATTTTCGCTCGGGAACCGCTTGTTTTTAGGGCATTGTTTTAACGCGGAGTTAAAATTCTGACGGCGCCTGCCCACTTTTCATTCCCCCCCCCCCCCCCCAAAAAAAAAAAAAAAAATGCGCTCGGAGCCGGGCCGTGCTCGCCGCCCAGTCACCGACCTAATCGAGCGGTCGCCGTCGGGGGATTTAGGTCAAAAATCGGAGCCGCAACATCAAAGGCGGCCGAGCGGTCGCCACCTCGTCTCCTCTGGGAGACCGGTTGGTCACCGGGCGGCGAGTTCAATTTCGATTTCGCCCAGTTTTGACCTAAAATCGACTGACGACCGACGGGCAATCGGCCGGGCACCGACCTAATCAAGCGGTCGCCGTCAAGCGATTTAGGTCAAAAATCGAGAACCCCCCCCCCCCCCCCCTCCTCCCAACCGCTAGCTCAAAGGCTGCGGAGCAGTCGCCGGCCGGTGTACCAGCGCTAAGTGCCCCCCTGTCCCCCTCCCGCCCCCCCCCCCCCCCCCCCCCCCCTGTGCAGATAACACGATTTGCTGGATCTGAGTGCCAATTCGCTGGATCTGAGTGCCTCGGCAATTCGTGGCAATTTCAGGCCAATTTAAAAAAAACGAGCAGAAGTGTGTGACTTCATACTCTCAGGATATTAAGATAACACTATTTTCTAGAGGTAGCATAATATACAAATAACACATGGCTGTGAGTGCATTGGTTAAAATTAACGCACGCGATAAACTTTTGAGTTGTATTAACAATGGACAATTCTGAATTTATCAAGTGCGCTCATTTAACAAATGAACGAACGAGAGTCGGGTGTTATTTGTTTTATAAAATGAAATGTATTGATCCTTGTAAATTATGAAAATCTAGATCTATACTCAGACAGTTAGATCTAACTAAATTAACAAAGATAGATCTAACTTAGATCTAACGTTAGGTCTATCTCTGTCAATTTACATCGGTACTGGGTACTTACAAGCAGCTGTTATGTCCAAGGAAGGCAGGAAAAGCAATATATCTTGTTAAAAAACGCAAACTTTCCAAATTCCACAGAAAAATAGAGGTCATGCCTACTCACTGTATGGGCCTAGATCTAAGATCAAGAGTCTATCCATACATCCATTCTATAAACTTTTTGATTTCTCACATGAGCGATGGGGAAATAATTACAGGCGTGCGCCATCCAGTCTAGTGTAGAAGGGGGAGACGCGCTGCAATGGGGAGATGCTGAGCACTCTTAAACCTGCCGCCAGGCGATTTCATCAGTCGGTCACTGCTCGGACGCCGCATGGAGAAGCTCCTCCGATTTTTCCAAGTTTTGACCTAAAATTTACCGGCGACTGACGGGAAATCGACAGGGCATCGCTGGGCTTTACAGCCCGCTCGACTTCTCCAAAAAACGTTTGGCGATGCCTCTATTCCAGCGGAGCCCGAGCAGGCTACAAATCGGTCGGTCGCCGCCCTGATTTGTGACCATAGCCTAAGCATTATCCCGATCGTTGTTTGCCGAACTTCGCCTAGCCTTTTGACAAGGCCTCGCGTCTTAAATTATATTCCACGCCGCGCACGACTTAGACGAGACTAGCTGTTGATACGGTGACTTGGCCAGATTCCGAGGAACGAGCGAGCGAGCGGCGAAGCCGTGAGGCCTTTTCAATAATGCCCCCCCCCCCCCTTTCGGCTTCCTCGCTAGCTCATGAATCATGCATAGCTGTATGCAAATATACCAGCTAGGGCTCAATAGACCAATCAAAACCTACGGCTTCGTTGGCGAATCGTTCATTCTTGACACAGGTGAGTACTGGTGAAAGAATTGTTTGTTTGTTTTTTTTAGTAACGGAGCTAATAATTAAATAATGGACGTAAAATGAAGAAAAACGTTTTTGAATGTAAAGTACGCTTAATAACTTGACTTATCAGCTTAGGAATTACAAAAAATATAGAGGGATAATTTATTAAACACCCATGTCAAAGTCTCAACTTGGTTCTTCATGAGAGACACAAGCGGGGATATGATGACCACAATGCTGCGGCTTTCCGCGGTACCAGAGGATGGGCCCACGTTCCCCTCGGCCGCCGCGGGGGGGGGGGGTGGGGAGGGGGGGGGGGGGGGGGGGGGGGGGGGAGGAGGAGGAGGCGATGAGAAGTCGGTGGTTCGCAGCTCTGCAGCAGCTTGCCCACTCTGCGCCTGTGTTCGCGTTCGGAGATGGTCTTTGCACAAAGGTATTGCCTGAAAGATGGCACTTTTACCGTAGCCAGTCGGAAGGCTGACGAATGTGATCTCGTCCCGAGAATCACTGGGGCAAGCCGCCATGTTGACTGAACTCATTTGCGTCCAAATTTGCATACTGAATATATGCTGACGTCATAGGAACAATTCGATTGCTGATTGGCTGCTACCATTTTGGTAGGGAATTTGCCCCCAAAACAATGGCTATAATAAGAAATCCGAACCAATATCGAAAAGGCCTCACGGCTTCGCCGCTCGCTCGCGCGTTCACTCGGGTTTTAGTGAATAGTCTCATTTCAGCCGCGCTAAATTGTCGGACATAAACCTGCGCCACGAGGCCTTGTCAAAAGGCTAAACTGCGCCCCATAATAAAGGATTAATGGGGAAACATTACCTAAACATGACAGAGGCTTAGCTTACACTTATTGTCCGAGGCTAGTGTGCCACGGGGGCTAAGGTGGGGGTAACTAGTACAGCTCGCAATAACAGTTCCCCTTTGTCTCCCCTGCTATCTCCTCTTTCACTGGTGTTTGCCGAACCGCCCTGGCCACTAAGATTATGGACCCTGCTGCTAAGATTAATTAAGGATAGGGAACACTAACTAAAACGTACGGAGGCCAAGCTCACATCCAGGGCTGGGAGATAACGTGCAGCCTCGTAAATTAATGCAGGGTATAACTTGTTTACACAGTGAAGCTCGCAACAGTTCCCCGTTGTTGTCTCACGCCTGCCCCGACCCCTTCCCCCAGAGAACCCAATCAAAGAGGATTATTCAAATTAGGTTATAGTCAGGTAAATATAATGTACAGTTATATACTGTTTTGGTTTAATGGTCACAAAGTCCAAAACAATGGATGCCTGCGCTTACCCAAGCTATCCAAGTTTGTATATAGCAACTTTCTCATTAGGAAATCTAGCATACAAGGCATTATAAAGCTAAGTGTAATTGTTTGATTAAGTTTTGCCATATTTCATAATTGAGCATTGGTGCGAGTATAGTCACCGATATATAAAGATGAATGTATTAGTCAATAAACAACAATAAAAAGGACGCTTTAGAGCTTTTATATAGTTGCACTGTAAATCAGGCTCTCTGTATCTTCATTGTGGAGTAATATAAAGTCGTATGATTCGCTTATCTCTGGCCGACTGTTACTAATGGACCTCTCGCTACCGAGAGAAGGAGAGGGGAACTTGTGAGAATGGAGTCATGGGAGCGGGGGAATGGGACAAGATGCGGTACCCAGGTTCGCCCCTGTGATCTACTTTAACACAACTCTGCCCCCTCATGTCACAAATCAACACCTACACCCCACCATCTCACACAGCCCCCAAGCTCTATTTTCCGCCACAATATTAACACATGGTTTCTGGGTTCAAAACGAGTTGAAATATATCAAGTAAATGGTATGCATTATCTACGTTTAGCTTCATTTGAGTTGAACTTGAACTTGAAGAACCACTAAAATTTAAAACAATGGAAGTAAATGAATGACCGAAGACTGAAAAAAACATAATAGCGCCCAAAATATCAAGCATTGCAATGTCAGCCAATGTGTGGTTCGTACATGGATATTACAATATCAACATGATTATATATAAACTATTTGGATCACATTATGTAAAAAATCAAATATGGGCAAGTTTGGAACTTTTTCATTGTCAAATATTTTAAAGTTTAATCCACACAAGAAAAAAAAAATATCATTGAATGTGTTGAGAAAATACATTCCCTAATCATTTTTATAATCATAATAGTTCTAGCTGAAATATAATCATAGCCATCATCAAAAATTGTCATTATTAAAAATATCTTTTTGAGCGTTTTTTTTTTTTTTTTTTGGGGGGGGGAGGGGGGGGGGGTGTTATTCCATCATGTACACATATTGACATAATGTTGTTTTGTCAATCTGTCAGACAATTGAATCTGGTGTCGCCGAAACCATTGGCCCGTCTCCGTGGTCTAGTGGTTAAGGCATTGTTGTTCTAAGCCAGTGACCCGGGTTCGATTCCCCGGTGGAGACATTTTGTCAACCTTTGCAAACATTTCAAAAGGGAGGACAGTTCTGGGAAACTTTGATTTGAGCTACGCAACCATTATTCTCTCATTTTTATTTCTCACAAATCAAAGCATTTCGAACAATATATTTTGGGGGTAATTTTCTCGACTACAAATCTCGAATCTTTGAGATTACTGCACTTTTCCCACGTTCTATTTGCGTTTTGTTTTGGATGGCACACTCTCCCCTTTGGTTTACACATATTTTCATTCATGAAATACAACCTATAAACTATTTAATACTTTAATTAATTATATAATTTACAATACACGCACAACGAGCGCAGAATTACCGAGTGAACATTTTATTACCCCAAAGGTCATCTGTTTATTTGGCAAATCATAGTATTCTCCCCCATATTTCAACTTCATAAGATATTCATAAAATTCTATATCTGACGACATGGTAATTCTCTCTCTTGACCATCTTCTATTTGTTATCATTTATAAGCCTGTTTATTTTCCTTTTACAATGATCCCCCATTTGTAACGATTATTCTATTTGGGTTAGAAGAGTAGATTTTTATGCAAGGGCGGGACATACTAAACGGCATGCGCGTGTTAAAGAGAAGCTTGAATTCTGGGAAAGGTGAAAAATTATTTGTGAGGTTTCTCGTTCTTTTCATGTCAGTTTGCAAGAACATCAAAGAAGAAATTTCCGCTGGAAAGGATTGCTCTATAAATGCCCTCATATTAGAAATATGACGAAAAGAACCCTGAAGTTTTCGAGCCGAACATTCATGCCTAATTTGTGTTCAGTCACAAATACCCATTTCTGTGTACATGAGCTTTATCAGTGAGATTGTGTCAATTTCTTATCGTTTTCATGATTACAAAATCTCATAGTGTACAATAATAAATAAACATGATCAGCCTTGTCCAATTGCTTTGAGAAAGTTTCTTTTACAAAGTAATCGCATGACCAGAACTAAGGGGGGAAAAAATACCAACCATTAACAATTAATAAAGTTTGAAATCTAAAACTTCGTTTAGCAATGTCTTGTTATTTCCGTTGTGGTGAGCTCAAGATATAGTGTTTTGCTCTAACATCATATTTAAAGGCAGGCAAGTTTTCTGCTACAACACTTTCGATACCGTAATTGGCAGTCATGTTAATTATTCTTAGCATCATAATATATTTCCCCATTGAACTGTAGTGTGTTTCGGTTTATTACGTTTCAATTTCCATTTGCCCAGTTCCGCCCACGTATCGTGCCGAGTTGGCCTCGGTGGCGTTTTACATAGTTTTCAAGACAACAACTTCAAGCCTGAAGGATACAAAATAAAGCAGCAGTGCAGTAATCATGTATATTAAACAAAAAGATAATGAATCATAGGTAACATTAAACTATTTTGTGAATTCAGTCAATTTGCTTCAATACATTAAAATCGTAGGAAAACAATAGAACAGTTTATGTTCTTGCTGACTGAAAGAGATAAATAGATTTATGAAAAATGGACTCGAGTGTGTTTGAAGTGGGAAACTTTCAGTATCTATAAGGCGAGGCCAAGTGGATAAAGTATTGAATTGCAGAGAATATTAGTTCAATAGTTAATTTGCACTCACAGTTACACACACACACACACACACACACACACACAGCAGTGTACTGGTATAGAATATTGATATTTCCTTAAGTCTGAAAAGTTTTGATGAAGATGCTCATTATAATCATTACATATCCTATTATTATATTGATATACAATGAAGGACCGTGTTTGCACATTTATGGCTGGAAATCTTGAGAGTGTATGTCATATTGCAGTCTTTTTATGATGGAATGTTTAAAACTATCAGTTCGAGGTTAATACATAACAAATTGAAGGTGACAGCTGTAAAGAGAATATTTAAATTGTAAGAAAGAATAATCAAAACCAAATTTTACAATGTAATCACTTGATATCTTTACTTCCTACATGATTGACAATCAGTTCTTATATCCTATATTTTGTAGCTTTTATTATGTATATTATGTAATGTAGGCCGCATAATTCGTACCTAGAAATGATGATTCACATTAAACAGTTAAGAAGTGAAAATGTTACGTATCAAATGATTGTAAATAATAATTATCATAAATTTCGCATAATTATTTTGGGGTATACATTTTCTTGTTCACTCGTAATTCAGTCTTTGAAGTATGGTCTGCCACACGGTTCTAAAAGTGGAGAGAAGCTGTTAAGAGCCAGAACTTCTTTCGTAAATATTACCAGCTGAAGTGTTTTCTAATGAACACCCCCACTCTCCTTGATTTTAAATTTATATTCAACTCATGCATTACTTTTTTTTTTCGTGTGGTTGATCTCGGTTCGCGTCAAATATCAGTGGCGGATCCAAGATTCTCTATTATAGAAGGGGTAATTGTCCCCAAATTCACAGTAACATGATTTCGTGCACACTTTTCTCCTGTATACTTAATGCATTCTAGAAGTGGTTATCCGGGGTGGGGGCATGTGCCCCTGGATCCGAAACTAGATATAACTCTTAACATTTATTTGCAACTTGGATCGATAAGAAATCAGTGTTTCCTACTTCTTTTTTTTTGGGGGGGGGTATGTAAAAAACTCCTTTTAAAGTGAATGTTTGAAAGTGAATGTTTGAAGAATATACATTGGAGTACATTCATATAACTTGGGTTTGATATTTGACTTTTTCATAATTATAATAATCCAAATAGAATACATTCGTCTGATTGCTACTTTAAAGCCCCAGAAAAAGGAAAAATAAGAAACCTTACTTTAGTCATTAATTACATTAATTACATTGCAATGAATTACAATATTAGATAGATTATATAGTATTAAAAAGCTTACAACTTTGATTTACATTGTTTCAAAAGATTCATTGTTATACGTAGCAGAAGTAGGTGGATAGGGCTAATAGTAACCAGAAAAGTTGATTCCGTTTGTCTAAAAACGTACTTTTTTACTGTTAAACGTGTACTAACCTGCTAACAATACATATGTTCTTCAGGATATTGTCGGTATTGATATTTACTTTATTCCGCAAACAAATATGCAAAACAATAACTAAATTAATGATTAAGTGATTGAGTGAATGAATGAATGAATGAATGAATCAATCAATCAATCAATCAACCAATGAATAACGGGTAAACCCTATCACAGAGCAAGGTAAAAGCGTTACTGAGAGATGCAGACATGCAACTACGTTGTAATATACTGTTTTCACATTTTTACCATATTTGCTGTCCTTACCTTTCTCGACAATGAAATTGTTGCTTTGGTATGAAATGAATAAGTTATATTTGCTTTACTTTGTTGCGACGGGAAGGATGCTTTTGTACACATAATTATGCACTACGAATAATATTTGCTGGAAAGAGAACAATAAACCAATACAAACTAGAGGGGCCGTCAAAGGCGGCAGACCCACGCCTTGGCGGTGCTACAGAGTAGTTGCAATACTATACTATGGGGTCACAACTGAAATCTACATTGGGTGATTTCACGCTCGGTGTTGGTGTTTGTGGTTAGTGTTTATTTTGCCGCGAAATCATGATCTAACACTGACTATGAAACGAGAAAAAAATCAGTCGGTGTTAGGTGTTGACCTCTGATTTTCTGACGTAGTTCCGGTTGCCGGTGTTTAATTTTTGTCAGATGTTGTCTGCTGAACCGAGCTCGGCAGCCGGTGTTTAATTTCATGTGCAAAATTCCGTTCACTAACACTATACCCTAGGGATTAAGAAATTTTCATTTCACGTTCGGTGTTGGTGCTGGTGTTGCTACTTGTATGCTAGATACGGGAAATTTGGGGGATTAGCTGTGAGAAATAAATTCAGTAGGCATCATTCGAAGTGTAATTTTACAGGTGTTATGAGGTAGTGTGTTCATATAGGTCTGAAATTAAATCTAGGCCAACATTTAGTCCAACGTTCGATCTAGAGCACACGGAAAGGAACTAGATCTACCTTTGCTTTTTAAAGGGGCGGAATGAGTGAATAAAAAATCCTACCTAGTTTTTTTTCCAGATAGATTTGATAAATATGATGTTCGATATTCCGTAGTAAAAGACCCAGAGAATCCACATTATTAACTAGGATGAGTTCTAAATCAACAATCACAATGCAAAAGTAATTAAACTTCACGGCTAATCTGAGCCGATGCCCGAAATTTGGCCGTTTGCCATGTACGCGCTGGGCCGTCCGATCCGGCGTCTAGCTGCATATTGGCTACCGCAGCATTTTCTGCTGCAAGTGAGAAACTCGAGAGAAATTAAATCTAAACTTACTGTTCCTATCAATACTATCCATTTCTGTGAAGTTTCTTACCGGTCTCTTTCCAGATAGATTTGATAAATATGATGTTCGATATTCCGTAGTAAAAGACCCAGAGAATCCACATTATTAACTAGGATGAGTTCTAAATCAACAATCACAATGCAAAAGTAAGGCTTCACGGCTAATCTGAGCCGATGCCCGAAATTTGGCCGTTAGCCATGTACGCGCTGGGCCGTCCGATCCGGCGTCTAGCTGCATATTGGCTACCGCAGCATTTTCTGCTGCAAGTGAGAAACTCGAGAGAAATTAAATCTAAACTTACTGTTCCTATCAATACTATCCATTTCTGTGAAGTTTCTTACCGGTCTCTAGATCAAATAAGGATTGCTTTTAGAATCACCGGACTACTCGGGCAATTTTACGATATTCTAGACTAATAATTCAGTAGTTAAAAAAAAAAATTTCTTCTTCGTTGAGAATGGTGCTGACGCCATTACCAGTGTTAAGCTATCGATGCGATTTGTTGGGATATCGGTATCGGCTCCGAAACGGTGATCTTTACATATATACTATACTACAGAGGCAAAACTAGAAAGTCTCACAGAATTTGCAGGGATCAACCAATCATCACCAAACTTTAATCGATTCTTTCCTGTCACTATCCAAACAATCCCTGAAAATTTGGTGCAAATCTGTTCACCCGTTCTCTAGTTATCTTGTACACAAACAAACAAACAAACAAACAAACAAACATACAAACATACGGAACCCTTTACATAACCCTGCCGATTTCATCGGCGTGGGTAACTAACAAACATACGGAACCCTTAACATAACCCTGCCGATTTTATCGGCGTGGGTAATTAAAGTACATGAAACTTCCAATACATTTTTATTACGAAGTTTATGTATTCTCCAAACTCTGATAAAGATGTATTCAAAAACATTTTTGAACACTTGGAAGATTGGGTGCCGAGGCATATATCTCGGTTTGCTGATAAAAAAGGACGATATTCCCCTTTTCTCTCATTTAAATGTGTATCTTGGTCACAAGAGCGGGAGAAAAACAAGTCGAAGTGTGTTTACCGATATGATTTGTTGAGTGTGCGGGTGCTATGTGTGTATGGGGGGGGGGGGGTGGGAGGGGGGGGGGGGGGTAGGGGACATATCTCCACATTCCCTTTTTTCGAAACTGATATTTCATAGAGATGCACGACATAATATTAGATATAAACTTATCTATAGAGGGAGCTCTTTGGATATCCAAAGCAGGTTTAACTTCATAGTTTCGCTACAAAACAAGGGAAATAAAATGAATAGTAACAAGAGTTGAATGTGACATTTTTTTCTTGCACCAGAAATATTTTTTTTTCTACTTCAACGTGGTTTATGTTGATGATATTACAACAAAGACAAAGATATCAAAATTTTAAAAAAAGAAAGAAAGAAAAAAAAAGTTTTAAACGTTCCGTTACACCTTCGCGCATACATTACATAATGAACGGTCATATCATACTGCATAAGCACAAACAAATCAAACAAGATATTATTGATAATTTTTAAAATGTAATATTTATCAATGCCAATGATACAACGCCAGTAAAACATTACACGAAGACGACAGGTATTATTTGCATAAATAGTTCTTCTAACAGCAAATTATATACATGTACAGCACGATGTGGTTAATTATATCATGGTATGTAAGTCATAGTGGACAAAATGCAAGAATGGAGATTTGTTCTGTTAATAACTCGAATAACACCCGTTAAATCAACTGTAGGCCTTAACTCGTTTTTCGATCACTCCTTTCAATGTGTACTTAACAAAGCTGTAGCATATTGATTCCATCCATGGTAAACTTTTCCGATTCCATACCATTTCTTTAGTAAACGTATCGCTCCCACATCCAACTTCTTATTATATAAACATTGATATATTTTTTATGATCTTTAATAAAACAACTTGCTACTTTACATATTAAATAACAAAACAAATAAAAATGGAGCGCATTGCTACACAGTGCCCTAATTGCAAAATGTTGTCTAAAATTGCAGCAATATAAGTGCGAGAGAAAAGACAATCTTTAAAGGGATATACTCAATCGCAGATTGTGGACGTTTTTATGCCGCGAGAGGGCACCATGATCGTTACGCATAGAGATCCAATTATGGGATCTCTATGTTGTTACCTGATCATGCCGTTGCCCCGCGGGGCGCAAACTTCGGACAGACTGTTCGCCGCGCAACATGCACGCTCCGCCTGAGCTCGAGCTCTCGTGCGAGATTCGGTCGGCTTCGTGCAGTCCGAAAAGTAATCCCAGTAGTCCGACGGACGCGTTCGACGCACAAACATTGTGTACGAGTGAATGGGGCTTACGCAATCCTGACTTTCCCAACGGCCGCCTGGTGGCGTATCCCTTTAAGATAAACGTATACTTATATTTTTTGCGTTTAATTTTCACCTTTACCCGTATTCAGTTTAGTGATCCGAGCAAGGGATTTCGCATTTTCATCATCCAATTCAAGCCGAAAGTACACCTAGGACATTCCAATTCACAAATGGGCAGAAGTTCTGCCGAAATTTAAACAAGCATTTGAAAAAAATCAATTCATGGAATTCAGTTTTATGTTCATATATTTCGATCTCTCGATATAAAGTTTTTCATATAAATCTGGATTAAGACAGAATCATTTCATTTCCTCTATAGCCTTTGGGTGCAACTTTAATCCTTACTATAATTTGGCTAAGCTCAGATCTTGTCTGTATTCCGTTTGTTTGACGGCGCTTTTCTCGGCGATTTTGCACTCAATCGAGCTGGGGTTTTTTGTAAACGTGGTTATATTGTTCCCAGATTGTCATGAAAGGGGTTGTTTGTGGTATTTTGGTCGCATTATTCAAAAAGTTTTTACAATTCGTAACTTTCTTTGGCAGGCCCCGAGTAAAGCTTCGAAGTTCCCAGTCCTTTCGACCTTTTTCGGCTCAGCGAAATTACATAGGCATACATTACACGTACGGTATGCTTAAGGCTATGCTGATGAATGAACCGTCGCGTTGCGCGTAGATCTACACTGCATGCACTCGGCCTTCATTCAGTGTGTTTCCGTCCAGTGAATCCATGGCATGGTTGTATATGTAATGTTAGACTTAATCTGAAAATTGTTCAACAGTCAGAAATTGCAGGCGCTAATGCACATCCCGCCTGAATCTAGAACTACAAGTACAACTAGCACCTGAATTTCAGTCACATCGGACATCGGGAACGGCTGTAAATATTTCGGCTTCGATGTCGATGTCGTCGATCTGACTCTCGATCTAGATTCGTCTTCGCAGTGTATCTGTAACATACAAATTCATAGTGCTTTGTTTTCACATAACATGCCATCTCATATATTCTGATGACACGTTTATATTTTGTTTGACATGTGTTTTAGGACACTCTGTTGTATATATATGAATGTTTATTAAGAATATAGACATGAATATAACAGAGTAAAAATAGTTTATCGCTTAAACAACCAATACAGTGTATCTATAACAGAAGTACAGAGTACTGTATACGCCATATATTTCGCGGGGGTTTTATTTTGGCGAATTTCACGCATCATGAGTGGGTCCCAAATTTAACAACACTCCAAAATATTGCCAACATTAGAAGTCGGTTGAATTTGTTGTCTCCTGGTCAGAAATTCACCACTTCGCTTTGCAAAAGTACATCATCACCGCTATTTGTAGATTTGAGAATTTTCCGACCGCGAATTCAACTACTCGCGAAATAGTCTGGTTAGTCTTACTTGCGAAAATTTATAGCCACGAAATTTATGGCTTATACGGTAGTTTCTTTTTACATTAATGATAACATGCCATCTCAAAATCATGATCTTTTCATCCGTATATTGTAGCATATTTTGCCTTTAGTTGACGTGTTTATATTTTGTACATTGTGCTTTACATTTCTATATAAAAAAAGACATAATCTAACATAAACATGTCGATATTGTTATTTATTTGAATGAAACTGAATTTTGTATTCTAATAGCCCATATAACGTTTAAAAGATGCACGAGTTCCATAAGATATGCATTTTCAGTGCATGTTCTAACATTTTTATCAATTCCTTCAATGCATAACTACTTAACCTACCAGGAAAAAAATATATCAGAAACCTAAACATGCCAGTGGAAGCACTACACAAATCTTATCACTTTTCATCACAACAGCCCCCCCCCCTCTCTCTCTCTCTCCTGTATTCTTTATAATTTCTATCTATCCCCCTGCATGTCTATTTTTTTTTCTCTCTCTCTCGCTGTCATTTTTCCCACTGTGGCTGTATCTCTCTCTCTCTCTCTCTCTCTCTCTCTCTCTTTCTCTCTATCATTTTCTGACTGTCTATGAGTCTCTCTCTCTCATTTTTCCCACCGGCTGTTTCACTGGCTGTTTCACTGGCTGTTTCTCCCTCTCTCTCTCATTTTTCCACTGTTTCTCTCTCTCTCTCTCTCATTTTCCCCAGGCAATGTTTCCCGCTGTATCCTTCTCTCTCTCTCTCTCTCTCTCTCTCTCTCTCGCTTCTTTCAACATTCCACTATAAATGATTGAGCAACCTTTAATTGAAGAACTACAAACAAATGCAATCTGTTGTACATTGTAGGGTACATGTACTTACACATTTATTTTGGACTTAATACATGTAATGATAATATTTCTATATTACCATAATTGCCTCTTGACTGCTTACTAAATACACCATGTTACAATACATTTTGTTTTCCATTGTATACGGTTAGATTTTGATTTCACTCCGTAATGATATTCAAGTTCTCCCCCCCCCCTCAATTTCATCAATAAACTACTTGCCTTTTACTGTGAATGGGTACTTGGGCTGTACACAGGAGAAGACCCCCCCCCCCCCCCCCCCAAGGTGCCACGGGTAATTTATGCTAGTAATAATAAAACGTTTAAACACGTTTATGTCATAGAAAGTATTGACGTACGATTTCCTCTTAAAATAGGAAAAGTTTTAAAGGTGGAATACCCGGAAGCTTCTTCTGGCTACATGGGAATGCAGCCCATAGCACTGCGACAGGAATATATGACGATTACCAGTTATGTAACCATCGCCGCTGAGGACGACCTCGCGTGTTATGTTAGCCCTACATTCACCCGGAAGCATAACCCCACAACTTTGGAAAAGGCTTCTGTTGGTGACCATACGTATGTGAATACAGGGGAAGGTTCACTTAGCTGTAACAAAAAGGAGAACCCGTTGTATACTAATACCACAACTGAACACAGTGATGAAACTTCTACATCTTTTGCGTAGATAATTTGGGGTTCCAACAAGGTAATACTGGCGATAGGCCTATCCTATATCATTATTTTTCAAATATTGAAATATAAATAAAAAAATTGAAGGCCATAACACGACTCCTGCTAATATTCAAGGGAATCCATTTTCAAGGGGTAACAATTTTGTATTTGAACTAAAAATATAGACATTCTTTTAAGTCTTCATTTCTTAACAAAAGGATGAAAAATGGACTCGAGTGTGTTTGAAGTGGGAAACTTTCAGTATCTATAAGGCGAGGCCAAGTGGATAAAGTAATGAATTGCAGAGAGTATTAGTTCAATAGTTAATTTGCACTCACATTTACACACACACACACACACACACACACACTCACACACACAGAGCAGTGTACTGGTATAGAATATTGATATTTCCTTAAGTCTGAACAGTTTTGATGAAGATGCTCATTATAATCATTACATATCCTATTATTATATTGATATACAAGGAAGGACCGTGTTTGCACATTTATAGCTGGAAATCTTGAGAGTGTATGTCATATTGTAGTCTTTTTATGATGGAATGTTTAAAACTATCAGTTCGAGGTTACTACATAAAGTGACAGCTGTAAGGAGAATATTTAAATTGTAAGAAAGAATAATCACGGCATCAAAACCAAATTTTATAATGTAATCACTTGATATCTTCACTTCTTACATGATTGACAATCGATTCTTATATCCTATATTTTGTAGCTTTTATTATGTATATTATGTAATACCAATTTAAGCAGGCCGTATAATTCGTACTTAGAAATGATAATTCACATTAAACAGTAAAGAAGTGAAAATTTTACGTATAAAATGATTGTAAATAATAATTGCCATAAATGTCGCATAATTATTTTGGGGTATACATTTTCTTGTTCACTCGTAATTCAATCTTTGAAGTATGGTGTTTCACACGGTTCTAAAAGTGGAGAGAAGCTGTTAAGAGCCAGAACTTCTTTCGTAAAGATTACCAGCTGAAGTGTTTTCTAATGAACACCCGCACTCTCCTTAATTTCAAATTTATATTCAACTCATGCATTACCTTTTTTCTCGTGCAGTTGATCTCGGTTCGCGTCAAATATCAGTGGCGGATCCAGGATTCCCTTGAAGGGGTAAAAGTCCCAAAATTCACAGTAACATGATTTCGTGCACATTTTTGTTCTGTATACTTAATGTATTCTAGAAGTGGTTCTCCGGGGTGGGGGCATGTGCCCCTGGATCCGAAACTAAGATAATACAGTCATATAACATTTTTCAATTTGTTTTCTCTAACTTATTTTGGAATTAAAAGGAAAGATTAAAGAAAAAATATAGTTGCAACTTTGATTGATAAGAAGTCAATGTTTCCTACTTTTTTTGGGGGGGGGGGGAGGGGGAAAGTAATTTTAAAGTGAATGTTTGAAGAATATACAGTAGCGTATATTCATATCACTTGGGTTTGATATTTGACTTTTTCATGATTTTAATAATCCAAATATAATGCATTCGTCAGATTACTACTTTAAAGCCCCAGAAAAAAGGAAAAATAAGAAACCTTACATTAGTCATTAATTACATTGAAATGAATTACAATATTAGATAAATTATATAGTATTAAAAAGCTTACAACTTTGATTTACATTGTTTCAAAAGATTCATTATTATACGTAGCAGAAGTAGGTGGATAGGGCTAATATTAACCAGAAAAGTTGATTCCGTTTGTCTAAAAACGTACTTTATAACTGTTAAACGAGTACTAACCTGCCAACAATACATATGTTCTTCAGGATATTGTCGGTATTGATATTTACTTTATTCCGCAAACAAATATGCAAAACAATAAATAAATAAATGATTAAATGATTGAGTGAATGAATGAATGAATGAATGAATGAATGAATGAATCAATCAATTTAGTCAGTTAATCAATCAACCAATCAATAACGGGTAAACCCTATCACAGAGCAAGGTAAAAGCGTTACTGAGAGATGCGGACACGCAACTACGTTGTAATATACTGTTTTCACATTTTTACAATATTTGCTGTCGTTACCTTTCTCGACAATGAAATTGTTGCTTTGGTATGAAATGAATACGTTACATTTGCTTTACTTTGTTGCGACGGCATGTATGCTTTTGTACACATATGCACTAAGAATAATATTTGCTGGAAAGAGAACAATAAACACAATACAAATTAAAGTACATAAACTTCCAATACATTTTTATTACGAAATTTATGTATTCTCCAAACTCTGATAAACATGTATTAAAAAACATTTTTGAACACTTGGAAGATTGGGTGCCGAGGCATATATCTCGGTTTGCTGATAAAAAAGGACGATATTCCCCTTTTCTCTCATTTAAATGTGTATCTTGGTCACAAGAGCGGGAGAAAAACAAGTCGAAGTGCCAAAACATAGAAACAATTATAAAACCTCCAACTCATATTTAAAGATTCTGATTATTTACACATTTTGTGTTTACCGATATTATTTGTTGAGTGTGTGGGTGATATGTGTGTTTTGGGGGTGTGGGGGGAGGGGGTAGGGGACATATCTCCACATTCCCCTTTTTCGAAACTGATATTTCATAGAGATGCAAGACATAATATTAGATATAAACTTATCGATAGAGGGAGCTCTTTGGATATCCAAACAGGTGGTCTCAACTCCGCTACTGCATCCGGCTTCCCATGGGGGCATTTCCGGCGGGTCAAAAGTGCACACTGCTCCCACTTTTCATTTATTAGCCTATGAAGCCGGAATTTTTGCAGTGTACCTGCGAAAATCAGATTTTGGCCTGCGCGCATTGCGTAAAATTATTGAAATTATAAATATGAATATTCATGACTTTTATAACTAATCAACATAAAATTGAACTGCAAAAAGCTTGTACTGTAGCTGTGCAGCCAAATGAGAAGCAGTACAGATGAAGAAGAAGGAGAAGAAGAAGAAGAAGAAGAAGAAGAAGAAGAAGAAGAAGAAGAAGAAGAAGAGGAAGATTTAGGATATAGAAGAAGAAGAAGATACAGGAAGAAGATTTAGTAAGAAGAAAAAGAAGAAGAAGAAGAAGAAGAAGAAGAAGAAGAAGAAGAAGAAGAAGAAGAAGAAGGAGACTGAGAAGGAGGAGAAGAAGAAGAAGACAAGAAAAAGAAAAACTGAATCTGAGAAAAAAAGAAGAAGAAGAAGAAGAAGAAGAAGAAGAAGAAGAAGAAGAAAAAGAAGAAGAAGAAGAAAAAGAAGAAGTAGTAGAGGGGGAGGGGGTCGGAGGTCTTATCACCAAGATCTCCCATTCTCAAAGTCTACGACTTACAGAAGGCAGCTGTACTGGGCACAACGAGATTCATTAAGAAAACTCTTATAAAATAGATCAATATTACATGTACATGTACTACAAAGTTGCAATTGATAGAAATTATTGCTTTTTTGTAGATTGAAGTAAAGTTTTTCAAAGATACACATACTTAATCCTAGTGTTCTGCAGATGCTATATATAGGCCTACTAATAATCATAATAAATGACACTATGTCGTGACGATGGGAGGAGAGGCCCTGCATGGTCACGACAAAGGGCAGAACGGTTTCCCCTTTAAGGAAAACTAAATATTCACCCTCAAGTTCCTATATTTAATCTTTTGTCTCCCTAACATTTAATGATTGAGACTTCATTTGAATTAACTCTTGATTGCCACCTCCTGCATTAATTGGCTTTTTTTTCCCTCCACTTTTCTTTTCCGTTGTAGCCCTCCTGCGATATTGAATTTCCATTTATTGACCCATTCCCTTCTGCCTTGCAGATCTGGCATATCTGAAGTAAAACTGAGGTACAAAGAGAAACTGTGCTCTCCATTTTTACCCCCACCCCCTGCATTGGCTTCCGGTTCCCATTTGTACCCCCCCCCCAAAAAAAAAAAAGACACCAAAACAAAACAAAAAATCTATTGTTTTTTTCTTGTCACTCCCCCCCCCCCCCCAGTAATAGGAGTAAAATGAGTCCATCAACAGAAACCCCACACTCAACACCTAGCACTTCCTTACGAAAATCAGTCTATCATCCAGTAATTCAAGGTTGTATAAGGCTGTATATACGCCAATCCACCATCACACTACAGAACACGTACCGTATTGCGCCTGCATCATCATCATCATCACCACATCTTTCAAAAAAATATGGGAGAAAAAAACAACAAAAAATGTTTCTCAGTGTGAAATGATGTTTATTAAAATAAATAAATTATCAACATTAAAGGTAATGCTCTCTTCAAATGCAATATACAGATTATAACATTTGGTTCATGGACAACAAATCATGTGGCGGGGGGGGGGGGGAGGGGGATAACAATTTCTATTTTTTTTTCTTTTTTCTTTGTTGCAAGCAAACAATTTTAAATTCTTCTAGTGACATCCTATATAGGTGGATTGTAATGTATATCCATGTACAGCCTTTCAAACTATCATCAGAATATACAAGACATAAAAGTACAAAGAGATCACATTACTGCCCAAAGTGATACGAGGTGATGTTTGTCCAAATATTGGTAGTTTTGAAAATTTGGGAGCGGGCTGAAACTCCCAAGCCCCTGATTCGTCTGCCTAGGAACATGCCCCAGATTAATTGCACGAAATGATTGCACAAATTTAAAAAAAAGAACGAATTTCAGATTCTAGAACCATTTGTGTTTAAAGAAATAGAATCATAGCTATCTCTGGATAGCTTCACGGAGCTGATGAAAGGGGTTATCACTTCAAGGTTGAAGATCAAATAGAATATCATGTTTAAATCTGAATGCACTACTTATGCTTAAAATTATAAACACAAGTTGCATTAAAGCTGATTAACCAAAATCATTTTTTATCATAATACAGTCATATAACATTTTTCTTTTTTTTTCTCTCTAAATTATTTTGGAATTAAAAGGACAATTATTTGAATTTACAAATTTATTGGTTATATTTAGAATTTAAAACTGTATTAACCTTACGTGATGGGATAACTGACTGTGCATAACGTACAAGGTTTTTGTTAAGTATTTGAAGTGTGACAATAATTTAAATTGATTGTCCTGTATTCTAGGCCAAAATATTGATCTAGATGATAGTATCAAATAAAACAAATCATATTATAACATGTATAAATGAAAAATGAAAAAATAGAATACATAAGAAATCCATAAAACAATGAAACACATGCAAGAGTAATGACTTTCTCATAATCATGTTTCAAATGGGCAAATCATACCAATTACAAGTTTTTTAATTACATGTACATGGACATGGACATGCAGACCTACAAAAGGGACATCAGTCGTAGTCAAAGTATTCTCTTTTATTTTAAAATTACAAATTTGAGGGTGTATCTTTGAAGGGTCCAAGAGTAAAACATCAAGTGATTGCAATAAGGGCCATTCAATAGCCTTGATACAATCTCCCCCCCCCTCCCCTCACCCCAAAAGTCAGATTTATTGGTCAAGTTCGACACACACCCAACTTTACAAATCTGCTTGTTTCCCCTTTAAAGGTAACAGATAGTTTTGGGAGGCCCTCAAAAACTTTTCGTGAGATTTCTTTGATTTTACTTAATAAAAAGCAGGGTACTAACATAACTAAGATGCTGTGAAGTTTTTTCCTCCTCAAGTGAAATATTTACTGAATGAGAGGTGAAAAGTAATAAAAATCCCTGGCCCAAAAAAGAGGGGATGTAAATTCAAACAACGGCCACGCACACTACTCACATTAGGATTGCTGTGTGTATAGAATACGCTACACATAGTGCGAAGCGCTGGGTTTATTGTGCGGGGAACCTTCGGGTGGATATGGTCTTAGCGTGAGGCAGTGAAAAGCCGTTACCAAGCGTTTCTTACAGATATTTACACTAAAATTTGTTCGAAATCGTGAATGGAATGTTAAATAATCTCGTACATGTGTCTTATGATAAAAGGAGAGTAGTATGTGACTATGTTAGATAAGTTTCTTGCCAGTATGATTTTTGCTACTGAGACTGTCTGTGAGCTTTTAATAGCTCCGTCCAATTGACCAATATTTTGACATTCAATAGTTCAATGTCCAGCTCAGAAATATATGCATCTCTATGAGATTTAGAATATTTGCCGTTATGTAAATTAGCAATACATATCTCTTAAAGAAAATAATTTCAAACTTGAAATAATAATAAAGATGAAGGATACTTCGATCCTTTATGACTCCATTACTACACATTCAACAAGCCTTGTAGCTGATGAGCTTCCTTGGACAACCTGCATAATGAAAACAAAAAGAAAGAAAAGAAGAATTAAACTTCTTGTTGACTGTAGACTGGATTTTAAAGAAGGAAAAAAATGGGTACATCTCTACTTTTACGTTACAATTTATTTTTCTTCTTCTTCAGTGATAGAAATGTAAATCTAGGTCTAAATGTTTGAACAGAAATACATATTTTCATCTTGTTTTCCAGATGTGATTCAAGACCAAAACCTCTAGTAAACTTCGAAATGGCTAAATCAGTAAGCGGGTACAATCAAAATAATTTACTGGACTTCAGAATTTGATTTTGACTGTACAGATTAGGGGTCGATAGAAAACACGTACACGCCTAAGTCTAAAATAATATGTGATCTAATCTTACAGAGCTACTAGTACTACGTCTTTAAAAGCTATGGCCACATTGAAATTTACACAATTCATGTGGACTTAGTCTTAGAGGTCTACATTTTCACAATTTTTTTTTTTACCTTGCCAGTTCAACTTGGGTTTCCTTCAGTGAGTGGATGACAAATTCTACAGCCCAGGCAGGGTCTATCACGATATTGGATGATCTGGTCCTGGTCCCTCTGTGACTATGTTTCACTACTTTGGTCCATTTATCAATAATAGCTCTGCAATTAAAAGAGAACAAAAATTAAGGATCGTGGTTGTAATAAAAACATAGATCTACTGTCTAGATTATCAGATATCATACTCTCAGATCTACATTCTAGTCTCTATTGCCAGGGGTGACTCGTCAATGGTTGTCACGACACAAAAGAGATGTAAATTCTAGACCTACTTCAGATTTACTTCAGCCAAGTCCAAGCCAAGGATCAAATTGAGACCGCTCTTTAGGGAGTTTAGCAGCCTTAGGTTATAGAAACTAAAGAACATTTTCATCTGGGTCCAGCACGGAAGACATTGTCACTCAAATTATAATATAATTTGTTTAGGTAGGGTCTAGAAAGATCTACATATTATGTACATCTTTCTAGAGTCTAGACCCTACCTAAACAAAGTCAAAGTTCAAAGCGAAGGTCTAGGTTTAGCCTTAGCCAGGGGCAGGCACCTGCAACATTTTGCTCTCGTATGCAAAGCGCAGTAGCCGGCCAGGATCGGCGCACCCAAAACTAACAGACCGCTGGGCAAGATCTTACCCGGCGCAGCCCAGAGTGAAGAAGCACATTCAGTGTTATGATCAATCTTGAACAGGTCCACATCTACCGCAGATTGTCGGTAATGAAGCCATGCGCTTTACTTTTTAGGTTTGAGCACTATAATAATATACATATCTACGAAATTTCTGATCTTTCGAAAAATATTACCAGTAGACTATTAAAAAGGACTGTTTTAGAGTTCAATCAAAGTTGATAACTCTCTTTTGTCATGCAAGAGAGAGGGGACTGTGTGGAATGTGGGGTTAATACGTTTTGTACAGTGAACTCACTCGCAGCCACGACGAACACATCCCAATCATTAAGAGGAACGATAAACAAAATTGATATTTACTTACATTTCAAGGCATCATACGGCCTCACTTTGATATGAATGTTCCCTGTAGGATTTTCTGCTTTCGTGAGATTTAATAGAAAAACTTCTTCTAAAATAAAAATTTCTCAAAAACAAACCTTTTTAAAGATTTGTGTTGAAATGGCACAAAAGTAGCATTACCCGTACGGTCGCCATTTTCCCTATTTCGTGTCCAAGTCGTAGGGAATTGTGGGAATGAAAAAAAATGTTTTATGTATGATCTTATTCATAAAACATTATGTTAATATGAGCCACTAACCAATCATCGAACAAGATTTGACGAGTTTTTGACGTCATTCCTCATGAATATACATTTATTCAAATTGACCCTCCTAGATCACTGTTCAAATTGGACAAAGCTCCCACAATGCATCCAATGCAAAACCTATGGTATGTCAAAGGTCACATTTTAGTTGACTATCTAGCCCTCATTCGGAGGGCATACTGGTATGATCGAATCTCTTTGTATCCAAAACAGGTTTAACTTCATAGTTTCGCTACAAAACAAGGGAAATAAAATCAATAACAACAAGAGTTGAATGTGACATTTATTTCTTGCCCCCCAAATACATGTTTTTTTTTCTACCTCATCGTGGTTTATGTTGATGATATTACAACAAAGACAAAGATATCAAAATTAAAAAAAAAAGAAAGAAAAAAAAAATGTTTTAAACGTTCCGTTACACCTTCGCGCATACATTACATAATGAACGGTCATATCATACTGCATAAGCACAAACAAATTAAACAAAATATTATTGATAATTTTAAAAATGTAATATTCATCAATGTCATGGATACAACGCTAGTTAAACATTACACGAAGACGACAGGTATTATTTGCATAAATAGTTCTTCTAATAGCAAATGACATACATGCACAGCACGATGTGGTTCATTATATCATGTTATGTAAGTCATAGTGAACAAAATGCAGGAATGGTGATTTGTTCTATTAATAACTCGAATAACATCCGTTAAATCAACTGTAGGCCCTATCTCGTTTTTCGATTACTCCTTTCAATGTGTACTTAACACAGCTGTAGCATATTGATTTCATCCATGGTAAACTTTCCCGATTCCATACCATTTCTTTAGTAAACGTATCGCTCCCACATCCAACGTCTTATTCTTGAAACATTTATATATTGTGTATGATCTTTAATGAAACAACTTACAACTTTACATATTAAATAACAAAACAAATAAAAATGGAGCGCATTGCTACACCTTGCCCTAATTGCAAAATGTTTTCTAAAAGTGCAGCAATATAAGTACGAGAGAAAAGACAATCTTTAAGATAAACGTGAACTTATATGTTTTGCGTTTGATTTTCACCTTTACCCGTATTCAGTTTAGTGATTCGAGCAAGGGATTTCGCATATTTTCATCATCCAATTCAGGCGGAGGTACACCTCGGACATTCCATTTTACAAATGGGCAGAAGTTCTCCCGAAATTCAGAGCTATCCTTACAAAGAGCACATGTGGTTTATGACCTGGCTTGTGCCGTAAGACCCGATACTGTATATATTAGTGATATATAACATAATTTGATCAGCAGCGACCCAATTTGATAGGCATATTTGGGATTCTCCTTACAGAGACGGCTGGTATGACCAGCCCTCATCATTTAAAGTGGCTTTTGCTTGCACTAACACCATTAATATATATACAATAAACAAATACAAATAAGAGGAGAGTATGCGATTTAACAAATGAAATTAAGAAAAGTGCGTGGTTGGGTAGGAATGACTATCAAATATGAAGGATTTTCAAAGAAAATGGGGTTTAAGGTGCTTTTTTTTTAAACAACGGATTCAAATTTGGAATGGAATTGATTGTGATTTCAGTCGTTATATATTTGGTTTGTTTCCGAATCCGAAAGCTTTCTTTTGTGACTGATAAAACATTTTTTTTGGTTGGTGTTTGGATCAATGGCCCAAAACCGATTTACGGTAAAATAGGTTAATGTAAAGTTAACGATTGCATAGAAAAAAAAAAGAATATATTTTGTTGTTGATGTTGTTGTATGCCAACATTTCTGCATAAACACGAAATCACATAGTAGCTGTATTTCCTGGTTCCAGGTTTATCAATGAAGACACCTAAGCATTTTGTATTGTATTGTAGAGAGGTTAATATTTTGAGTGTGTATGTGTGGATTAGAGTGTCTATTTTGTCATAGCAGTAAGCATTATTATTTATGTTGTCAGGAAACAAAATCTAGAATCATTATAGTGGATTGTATTGATAATGTAATCAATGTATTGTAAAAAGAAAAATAAACCAAATCTTTACCCTTTGCGGAAGCTTTCCGGGTCCGGGGTCAATTGAACATGAGGCAAATGCAAAACTAAACATTTTCACGAAAAAAAACAAACAAACAAACAAATAAAATTATAACGCTAGATAAATATGTTTAAAATATATGTGAAAGATTCAGGGGCGGCGCCAGGGTATTTTGATAGGAGGGGCAAGACGACCTAAAGATGACGTCATATATTTTCTCCATTAAATAACAGAGGTAATACAGAGTTATATGTTTAAGACCTCTCTTTTTAATACTCCTCTTTCTTCTTTCTTCCCTTTTCTTCCCTTTTCTTCCCCCTTTTCTTCTTTTTTCTTCTTTTTTTTTCTTTTTTCACTACTTGAAAAATCATAGGGGGGGGGGGCGGTCGCCCCCTCTGCCCCCCTGTAGCGCCGCCCCTGGAGAGATTATTAAGGATGATTAATGAAATTTACAAATTTACATTCTTAAAAGTGAAATTAGAAAAGTTAAAGAACTGCAATGGCGTCAGCACCACTCTCGACGAAGAAAACAAAAGAAGAACAAATCCTTGTTTTATCAAGAGTGCGGTAAGAAATGTCGCAAAATGTAGAATATCAAGAAAAACTAATTATATTCAAAGTTTAAAGAAATCGGCCAGGACGACCTTAACTCCGTCCGTCCTAATTTTTTTTGGATTAATCCGAATCGATCTGAAGTAAATCTGATATTGATAACAGTTTGGGATTATAAGAGTGCGGTTATAGGTTTGCGGTTATAAGTTTGCTATTGATTTGGGGACTTTAGATGGAGTTAGATCAATCGCAAATTTTTTGTAAGATGAGGACGATGTATGTTGGAAATATATTTTCATGGCCATTTGTATAAAAATATAGCTGTAATCACGGGGTGATCGTTGCCATCTAATTTTGCCATCAATGTTGTGATGATTAGGTCTATCGATCATAAACGTTTTATAGTATTGCAAATATGACAAAAACATATTATTGCTGAAATAATTTGATCAAAGTAAGTGTCATCGAATAAATGCTGGCGTATAATTGCTATGTATAGTAGACGATTGTTTAGGAGCGGAAAACAGGATATCATTGATTCAAATACCCCTTACTCTTTATTCACACGGCTTCCAATCTCTAACACCGAAGTGACACTTTAGTCACACCAATGAGATCTACCCAAGATCATCAACGGAGCAAACAAAAGTTACATTACCCCGAAGGGCCAAGAATCAGTCGGTGTGGAGTCGATTTGGCATTGTGACTGAGGTATAAATCAGTGTAAGAGAAATCAAGTTTGATATTAACCCTTTGAGTGCGAGCCCGCGCACAGCGATTGTTCTCCCTGTGACGGAGCGATTTCGGTTACATTGCCGGTAATGGGAAATTTGCCGGTGCTTTCTACTTTGATTGCTTATTGCACCTCACTCGGTCATTTTCGTCATTTTTAGTAAATGTAAACATGAAAGGTCAGACTTTCCTCTTTCTAAAAATATAACTTTTGTTCATCGAAACAAAAAATAAGGTTTGTTATTTTAGAGGGGAAAAGCCGTCTTATTTTGTTGAAGCTTCGCTTCCTTCCTTTTCAATACACTTACAATACAAATTGCGTAAGCGCCGTCGCACGCGCGGTTCGATCGATACCCCATTCACTGGCCCCATTGTCGTCTGCTAAATGCTCGGCCTATTATCACCCGAGTCACAGACCCTACATTTTATATGAGTTTCCGACGCATTCTCACCAACATTGTGACATGATCACAGGTATAGGCATTCAAGAAATTGAATTTTCAGATGAACATTATGTTACTCAATAAGACAAAAATAATCCTATTCACTTTCGACTTCATTTCTCATAATTTGTCGTAATTATTTGCTTTAGTTTTTGTCTCCCGCTTTATTTGTTTATTTTTCTCTATCTATCCATCTCTATTTCAACCTTATTTTCCTATGTAGTTGCTGTATCAATAAAAAAAAATAATTAAAATTGTGTACGCATATTTGATTTTTTTTTTTTTTTTTTTTTTTGTAATGGGAAAGAGCTAAATGAATGACAGTGATTGGAACAAAATAATACTTTGTAACATCTCAATGCCACTCTCTCTCTCTCCCCCTCTCTCTGAATTCGTCAGGAATTTCGTGCAATTAGAACTTTGTTTCAGTGCGTTTCATTTCCGCATTGCATGCAAGTTTTCTTTTGAGGGGTGTGACAAATAAGGACTTATTCGCCGTATCTAAAAATTTGATCGATTTGAAAATAAAGAGAACAGCAGAAAAAGAGCATTGAGAGTATAGTAATTCACTGTATATTACGAGATAATGAGGAAAAAAGTGAAAACCGAAACACAACAGTTGTGGTTGATATTGATGAGAATCATAAACAAACTAAAACGATGAAGAAATATGTTTTAAAAAATTACGGCGATGGGGGGAGGGGGAGGGACAGTGACAACCAGGGCGGCGATCCCGATAGTATAGCAACCAATGGTAATGGCTTGTGCCCCCCCCCCCCCCCGGCAGTGACAAAAAAATCGATGATGACAAAATATCATGTCAGGACGGTTAATATAACACATTTTTTAAAAGACGAAACATTGGTAAACCCTTACATATCGACCTTGGGGGGGGGGGGGGCGGGGAGAGGGGAGAAAATCATGATCATTCAGAAATAATAGATAATGCCAAAATAAAGAAATGTAAACAAAACACATCATTACCTTATCACTATTGCCTCTGATGCTATTTTATGGAATAAAATGACGCGGAAGATACCAAGTGAACGCAAACTCCGCACATAATGTAATACATGTACAACTATGATCGAATATAATATTTTATGAAGCCCTATTGTCGAAGAAAGACAAATAAGGGCATTCTCATATTCTCGAAAGACCTCAATGCGAGCACAGTATTGTTTTAATAAATCAAGATGTTTATAAGAAAAAGATGTGTGAGTTGTAAGTTGATTCTGATGTAGGCTTACAGCTGAGTGACCAAATCAAGATATCATTATGAATTGATGTTGCAGTATCTCCAATAACAACCCCTCCCCCGCCTCTCTTTTTTTTTTTTTTTTTACAGCGGATAACAGAATCGGGAATAAATTGTAAAGACGCATTTAATTAAATCTTTCAAATAGGCAATGCGTGTTGTGTTTATTATCCTTTTGACACAAATCCCAATCATCAGGATAAACATTTAACGGGCTGTACTGAAATTCATTTATACGTGTTCGTCTCCATCTTTGGTCTCTTTCAACCAATATATTTTGTCTATAAAACTTTTTTAATTCTCGTTTCATGATTGAAAAGTTTTGTATTTGACATGTATATAAATATATAATGGTGATGATGATGATGATGATGATGATGCTAACAAGGATAATTAGTAGTAATGATAATGAAGATAATGTTGTTGTTGTTTTTTTTTATCTTTCTCTCTAATTGCAAGGAACTTGTGTTTATGTTGCTTGGCATTTTTTCAACATTGGCCGAACCTTCCTTCACAGGAAAATTCTCATATTTATGTCTATTCCGCCGGAGTTACTCAAGACAAGGGTATCCTTCCGTAGGAAGAGATAGAGAGAAGGGTAAGGGGGGTGGGGCGCTTTTCAGAACATGAAATATGAACATTTCATTTGCCGCCTAAAACCAAGACCGCTTGGGGTTTGATAGCTATATTTTTTTCGCAAACATACACTAAAATGGGTACATGCCCTCTTAAACGTAGGCTCGAGTGGCTCTTTGTATTGTCATGTATTCAGTAGATTGACCTCTTCTTTGAAAACGCTAATCTTCCTTTTAATAGTAGTTGCTTTGGCATTCCTTTGTTCCTCTTATTAGGGTGCGGCCTGCATGGTCCACTCAGCTGAGATAAGCGCTTCATTTTGAAAAGAGCAGATCAATGGTCCATTCATTGATGATGAGCTATTTGGTCAATTTGGTAACATGAAAGGAGTATTGTCAAGTTCGTTCTCTGGTAAATAATAAAAGGGAGAAGAATCACCATGACCTTTATCAATGTATACTTTTATAAACACACAGTATAGGCTCCATATTGAAAGTAAGGTCATTTTACACTGAAGACACACAATTCAAATTCATCAAAATAGGTCAAATGAGGTGTAAACCATGATGCATTTGATATATATTCGATTGTGCTTTATATAATATACTCCATCAGAAATATAACCCCAGCACTTTTCTTATTATAACGTGCATAATGTTTGATGCGATATATTCATTGAAAAATGCAATGTATGCCGCAAACTTTCCTAACCAATATTTTGAGTGGTTATTTGTGACCAAGTGAAACAGGCGTATCACAAATTTGTTTAAAATGAAAATATGATTATCATCATATAAAATAAAATACAACACGAGAGATGTATCATAATCATAGATCTCCGAATGTTTAAATAGCCTTTTTGTTGTTTTCATATAATATTTTCCAGCACTGTATCTAAATCTATTTTTATGTAATACATTGACGTAAAAGATAAACGCGGAGCCAAAACCTTAATTCTTTTTTTATCTTATAGATAACATATGGAAAAAGTCAGTCTGATTTTCATATCTTTATATCCCTTAAAAAAAGAAAGTCCGATCGTGTGTCAATGGGAAAAAGTAAAAATGCATTTTTGTTCATTTTTTAGGAGTAGGGGCAACCCGAAAGAAAAATGGGGAGCGAAGTTTACGAGGGTTTTTTTTTTTCAGACGCTTTATTATAGAACTATTTATTTTGTAACTCTTCTTGTAGGTCGATGGAACTATTTGGATGAAAAACATACATGTTAGCTTATATCGGAAAATATTGTAAGAATGAGGCAAGAAAATAAAGCGTCAAAAGATAGAGGATACTTTTCTAGAAATGAATCTGGGTTTTATTCCTGCATTTCATGCAGTTTTTCTTTTGAAGGGGTATGGCTAATAAAGAGTTATTCCCCGTATCTTGGAGTTTGATCGCTTTGAAAAGAAAGAGAAGAGTAGAAAAGGACCTTGAAATAGAGAGTGTAGTTATTCATGTTACGAGATAATGAGAAAAATAATGAAGAGAATGAAACACAGTAAAAAAAAAATACAGCGATTATAAGAAAACAAGATCCCAACAAACATGTATCATGTAAGGATAATTAACACAACAAAAGAACGCAAAACAGTTATTAGCTATATATAATTATTTAAACTTTTAAAATTCAAATCGGAAATGACAGAGACATAGCAAAGCAAAATAGAGGTAGATCCAGGATTGTCAAAAGGGGAAAACAATTCCCCCAATAATCTACGAAAGGGCAAATTAGGTTTTTAAATTTTCATGTACTTTTTGTTCGTATTAAATATTTTATATAGAGGCAAGGCGGAGGGGGCATAATTCATATTTTCCATGTTCATTTTCGTCCAAAGAGGGGGGGGGGGGGCGGGGTGTACGGGCTCATTATCTACTTGGTCCGCCACTGAAGCAAAGAACGCCACAAGACTAAAGTGAAACAGGTACATCGAGATATTATCAAAATGGGTAACATAAAAAAAAAAAAAATGGTAATAAATAAGTATTGGAAATACCTTTGATGGCATATATATTTTAAATTGTTTCAATATATTTGTTTCTAAATCTTTTTATGGAATGTGATGGCGTCAAAGAAACATGTGGAGGCAAAAAGAAAATATGCGTTGAAAATAAATATTCATATTTTGTACTGCAAAAGCGTACATTCCCCTTTTTAGAAATTAGAATTGAAGACTACATTCACAAATACATTTCATTATATTTGTGTTAGCATAATTCATTAGGGTTTATTTTTCGTTTGTTCGTATAATCTGTCTCTGTCTATTGCAAGTAGTGTTATCACTGATAGTATGACAGCTCATATTTACAGTGCATTCTATGAATACATGTGTTCAGTATGTATTCAGGAGGTTTGGCATCCTCTTCTTTCAAAACGCTAATCTTCGTTATTTAGTAGTTGCTTCGACATTATTTTGTTCGACATTCTTTTGTTCCTTTTAGGGTTGGGTCCGGTCCAAGCAATTGAGAAGCAGTTCATTTTGAAAAGAGTAGATTAATGGTCCACTCTTGAATGATGAGCTAAATTGGTCCATTTCAATTTATAAAATAAAAGGAGCTTCGTCAATGTTTCTTTCTTATGAACTTGGATTAAAAGGAGCGAAGTCGAGGCTGTAGCCTGTATAATGTGGTCAAGATCAAGAACGCATACTCTTCGTGGCCGGCCGAACGCGATGATATCACGTGATCGGAGCGGACACGTACGCGTTCGTCTCTAGGTATACGGGATTTACGATCCCAACAAGAATTTCGGGTAAAGTTGAAACGAAATCCCTTTTTCTCGATTTTTTTTTCCACGTAACCTCATATTTTTTTAACGGGTATTGTGAATGAATATATCTACAAAATACTACTAAGAATTTTAGCGCATAAGAGCCGATAGTTAGCTGGAAAACTTTGTCAACATATTAGGCATAAATCTCGGCTTCTGTAGAAGCCCTCCGTCACAGACTGAACACCTCGCTCGGCTTCTGTAGAAGCCCGTCGTCTCCAAAGGGTTAACTTCCCAATATAGTATCACCCTTTGCAGAGAAGGCCTATTGTGCTAAAGCACAGCCATAAACAAGCAAGTAAGCAAAACTTTTTGACCTATCCACTCTAATCATGCGTACTTTTTTCATTTGATTTCGTTTGTCATTTGCGGAACCACGTGCCATTGTTTTATTTTTCAAATTTAAAATATACAGTTACAATTAACGCCTCAAGCCCTATTATCAATATTATTGCGGGCTGATGTATACTCTCGAATATTAAAAATTAAGACTTAGAAATCGGAAGGCATAGAAACGAAAATGTATGTTAAAGTGTATCAATCATCAAAAACTATTTAAATCTGTATGTTTATTTGAATGATAAGTTTTAACAGTAACTTAGCGTTTAAATACACTCTTAATGAACATAAAACGTGACTTGTGAGTAGACTATTCGACGTACCCGTACGAACTGGCATAAAATACGGCCCGCGTGGAACCAAAGTCGGAGTTTCGGTTCTGCTGCGGGCCCTTCTTATAGGTTTTATGTTATCGCTTATTTTTTTATACTCCTTAACCGTTAATCAATATGATTTTCGAGTTTGATTTTATACAAGCTAGCTGTACTTGGGACTTGCGTTTTATTGTTTAAGTTGCGATTAAACGCACCTTTTTTATGCAAGAGGGCCCTGGGCCTGCAACTTAAAAAAATAAACGCAAGTCCCAGAATACTCAATCCTAATTGGTTGAAAATCAGGTTGCTTTAATTTGTTTGAGTTGCATTTAAAACTAACTCTTTATGCAAGAGGGCCCAGGTCATGCAATCTCATTGTACAAGATAATATCGAGAGGTAATTATGAATCGTCGAGTATGTAGTTCATGACAATAACTGTGCATCGCGACTTTTGGGAATCCTCAACATAATAACAACTTGCTCAAATCTTTCTGGATATTACATATTGGGTGTCCCTAAAAAATAAAACCGAAGTTTGTTGCTAAATTACACAAGAATTCCAAATTATTCTTTATTCATATTATTATTTATGTATACGTCATAGGAAAGATTATTTGAATGCATACCAAAAAGGGACAAAATCCACTTTTAGCGTTTTCGAGTAAATCAAATTTTTTTTTAATTCACCACTTTTCCTTGTAGATTACTTTATTTGGGTATATACATTAAGGCAATTGCTTCAGACCATTTTCACCATGTTTTAATCCAACAATACATTTCGATTTTTGAGGAATTTTTATAGTTTTAATTTTCGTGGATTTAGGTGCCTCTTGGAATGAAACTGATTGTCGATCGTCTTTTTTTGCGTATTTAAAACATTTTTACCATGTTAAATTCAATAGGAAACATTTCTATCATGCTAGTGAAATTTAAAAAAAATAATCTTAAAACAATAAAAAAAATATGTATATACGGTATATATAAAACCAAAGTTTGTTGCTAAATTACACAAGAATTCCAAATTATTCTTTATACATATTATTATTTTTGTATACATCATTAGAAAGATTATTTGAATACATACCAAAAAGGGACTAAATCCACTTTTAGCGTTTTCGAGTAAATTATTGTTTTTTAATTCACCACTTTTCCTTGTTCACTATTACTTTATTTGGGTATATACATGCTTCAGCTGTGCTGATTTGCTGCCAAATAGACTTGTGGTTGTGGGAGATTTTAACTTCCATATGGACTGTCCTTGTAAGGCTGAGGTGAGAAATTTCAACTCCTTGCTCACTTCATTGAACTACAAGCAGCTTGTTCAAGGACCAACTCTTCGTCTTGGGCACACCCTGGACCTGGTCATTGTCAAGGACATTGCCCCTATCATTCAATAATGCTTTGTGGATCAGACTCCTCATTCAGATCACTTCATGATATGCTTGGAGCTTGATCTGCACGTGGTCCGGTCGCCCCCATCTAGGGAGGTGCACGTTCAACGAAAGTATAAAGCAATTAATCATGAAAAGTTCTCTCGGGATCTTTTCACTAAAGTGAACGCCATCGTGGAATCCTTTGATCATGATGACTCTGACTTAAATGACTTAGTCCTCCAGTACAATGCAGCTTGCCTGGAAGCCCTGGATGCTCATGCTCCCGCGACTACAAGGATATTTCCTGTTCGTGTCAAGCCGAACTGGTACACAGATGAGGTGATCGCCGCCCGACGTGCCCGTCGACGTGCTGATCGAGACGCTGGCGCAAGACGAAGTCAGAGGTCGATCGAAGGCTGTACATTGAATGTCAACGGAATGTCTGTGATATCACTGCATCTGCTAAGAAAGACTATTATGGTAGCAGATTTTCATCATGCAATACTAGAGACATGTATAAGACTGTTAATGAATTACTGAATGTCAGTAGTGATGTTCTTCCTGAATGCAAAGTTTCTTCTGATCTTGCAGAAGATTTATCTAGGCATTTTGTCAATAAGGTAGTCAAGATAAGGGACGATATTGAGAGTACCATTCCAATTGGATCTAGGTTGTCAAGTGTAACTGCATGTGACCCTGGTTGTTCATTCACTCAGTTTGATCCTATTAGTGAAAGTGTCTTGAGAAGTATGATTTCTAAATGTTCCTCAAACTCTTGTTCCTTGGATCTCATGCCTACTTGGCTGGTTAAGAGACATTTGACAGTTCTTCATCCTGTACTGTTACGCATTGTAAATCTATCTTTATCAACTGGAATGTTTCCAGAAGAACTTAGATCTTCTGTTATTACACCGGTACTGAAGAAATCTTCTCTGAACAGAGATGATTTCAACAGTTATAGACCTGTTTCTAATATACCTTTCCTCGGTAAGCTAATCAAAAAGTTTCTAAGCAGGTATCTGATTTTGTCAGCCGGAATGACTTACTTGATCCCATGCAGTCAGCGTATAGAGAGTCACATAGTACCGAGACTACACTCCTTTCTCTGCAGAATAATGTCCTTTGTGCTATCGATAACAGGCAAGCTGTATTCTTGTTAATGCTTGACCTTTCATCTGCCTTTGATACAGTGGACCAAACCATTCTTTCACTTAGGTTAGCTGAGGACTTTGGCCTAGGCGATAAAGTTCTATCCTGATTTCGATCGTATCTATAGTAACAGGTCTGTAGGGTTCCAGTCAAGGGATCATTCTCAAGTGATCAATATCTGAAATTTGGGATACCGCAAGGGTCCATTATTGGACCGCAGTTGTTTACTTACTACATTCGTTGTATAGGAAACATCATAACTCAGCATTCAATTCAATATCATGTATACGCGGATGATATTCAGATGTTTACCATATTTGATCCTACCAAGCCAGGGGATGCAGCATGTGCATATTTCCGTCTCTCCAAGTGCCTTGAAGACTTACAATCGTGGCTTATCATGAATAAGTTGAAGTTAAAATCTACCAAAACAGAGTTTTTCATTGCGGCGTCACAAAGCCATTTGACTGACCATGTCACCCAATTATGTCGCCCCCTAAATTGGCAAGTATACAACTTAAATCGCATCAGAAGGTACTTGGATCAAGAGACGTGTCACAATGTTGTTAGAGCACTTGTATATTATGTGTATATATATTTATATGCTTATATATGTTTCCCCCCCCCCCCCCCATTTTTTTCAAGTTTCTTTTTGGGGGAGTTTTATTCAAAAAGGGACTATATGTGACCCGGCACCACCAAAAAGTCGCAAACAATATTTTTTCTGATTTTATCATATTTGAATAGGATAAAGTCTCAGCTTTAAAATGATATATGACTCATTATAATTCAAGCTTTCTAACCCTTTTAATTCAGCGAATGAAATGAGCTTGTAAGAGAGGTTTGCTGGTATTAAATAGGGAGGAAATGAGCTCTAAAGTTGAGGCCTATTCAAACATGCGGAGTAAGAAAACAAGAGAGAAAATCAATAGAGAGTGAATCAAAAGGCCATAGCACCCACCATGAATGAATTGTCGGATTAGGTTGATATTTGATTGGAGTGTTAAACATAGTTTATTCATTCTATTGCGAAGACTTTAAATTGTGAACTTTAGTCGTTCGAAAGTTATTATGATGCAAAATTAATGAGAGTGTTCTAATGGGAGATTAAGCGCACCTCGGTGGCCTGACACCACTAGACAATGCCTATTCACTCCTTTGGGGTGTCTTTCTTTGTTCCCTGTTACATAATACTGTTTTTTTTTTACCTGTGTAGTCCTTCTTTTATCATACGTTGAACATGTAATTTAGCCTATAATTAACTTGAATATGACCTACTCTTTTTCTTGTTCACATTGATTAGGCTATGCAATTTGTTTTAAATAGAACTTACATACTCCTTCCTTGCTCACATGAATAAACTTGATCGTTCGTCCTTTTTCAGACTCTGTTTCGTCATCGAAATGGAACTTAAAACTGCTCTGTAATTTGCTTTCGCGACTATTGGTGAACTGTAATATCAGTATGATGAGATTGCTGAAAGTTTATTCTTTCTATCAGTATAAAAATTATTAGGGAAAGGGTAATTTAAGGCCCATGAGATTGCAGTGATTTTACGAGGGTGAGCGGTACCGATTAAAAAAAAAATCATAAGGGAAGGCGAAGAATTACGAAGAAATCGAAGCTGTGCGAAAAAAACTTGTCTAGAAAAACTGCCCCCTAAAACCGGCACTGCCATGACTTATATTTGACCTGAATAGTACGTGACTTGAAAAAGGTTCTACATGCAAGCGAAATCAAAGATTTTTTTTTTTTAAATAGATGTTTCTGCATTTATTAAGAAATACTAACATTGCATACAATAATGATACAAATCAGATTTGATACAAATAAACTGTGACGACTGAATTACAAAAAAGAATACATACACTTAGATAATATTGAAATTATGGAGGCAAGTCAAGAAATCGACATAAATGCAGATACCAGCTATCATATATGCACTGGTATTTTGAAATATTATTTGCCATTTCTTTTGTTGACGTTGTTACGGTTGTAAAGTTCGTCGTGCCTAGAAGAAATGCCTTTTCACCTGATAACGCAACATGGTGAATCAATTCAAAGATTCTGATAGACTGATAGGGAAGTTTTGGTAATAACCATATTTAAGATGGGTTTTACTTTGAACATTTAAGTATTTTGTAAAGTAATACCCCTACCCACAAGAGCCCTTTAAGCGATTATCTCTGCCTAACAACTTGCATGCCTGCTTTGAAACAATAAATTCCGCTTATATGTAGCTTTGTACGGTTCGGCAGCTCATCCATAGCAGACAAATTTGAAATTGCTAGAGTATGTATTATATGCATAGGGATATTCTACACACTAAGAAATTAGGGTGCAGTTTTGCACCCGTAGGGGTGAATACCATTGGTACAATCGCAGCACCCTTTAGGGTGCAGACTTGAACCTTTTAAGGTGCATATGTGCACCCCCAGGGGGTTCAAAATTTGCACCCCTGTGTGGGGTTCGAAATTTTGCACCCCATTTTTCTACACTCTCGGTCCATAACTGCACCCTAAAGGGTGCATCGTCGATGGCAATCGATCACAATTCTCGCCTCTTCACAGCGTAGCAGCAGACAATAAAAAGTTATTACCGATATTTCATAATTCACGCACGAATGGAACACAGGCAGTAAAGTATACGCCATGAGGGGACCTCGGTGAGATCCATCGAGCCACGCCTGGGGGCGTCTACAGTGCGACAGCTTGTTTTACTTATACAATTCACTTAAAAAGCTGAAGCATGTACTCCACTATCTATCCATATAACAAATCAGTACAGTCACAGTTAGTAAAACTCACTTTCACTTAAAGGTATTAAACAGTAGTGGTAGCAAAATGAAAGTTGGCATGAAACTGCTCAAAAACAGTCTCATATTGTTCGGCTTGCATAAGAAAGATACATGAGTGAGATAATCCGGTATTCTATTCATAATTTCCGGTGATTTTCAGTAAAATAAATCAAATGATCGAATATCAACTGTTACCCTCGCTAAGGACCACCTACCCCGACGCTCCCGGCTCAACGGCGCACAGCGGTTCGCACACACTGTTTACACGTGTGTGAACTGTCAACGCGGTACCGCGCTTGTAATTCGATGTTTATTTTTTGGGAAATTTTAGCCATTTCTAAACCATTTTTCTTCAAAAAAACGTCACCTACGTTAAATTAATCATTTCACAACAGTATATGTAGTAATATCCATTCCAGCTGACAAAGTACACTGTTAGAAAAAAATTAAACAAGTTGTTTAAAATTTTAAACAACGACGAGTTAACAGGTGAATCGCACAACGTTGTATAAAAATTAAACAACCTGTAGTTGTTTAGATTTTTAATATCTTGTTGTTTAAAATGTTGTTTAAAATGTTGAACAACCATTGTTTAAGGGTAATATTAAACAATGTTGTTGTTTAAAGCAAGTTGTTTAAAATATTAACAGCAATGTTTAAAATTTAAACAACAGTTGTTTATTCCAAATCACCCCGAACAAGTCATTTGTTTAAGTCAAGTTGTTTAAATCTTTAACAGTAATGTTTAAAATTCAAACAATAGTTGTTTATTACACATCACTGCGAGAGTCAGTTGTTTAAATTAAGTTGTTTAAATTTTAAACATTAATGTTTATAATTCGAACAACAGTTGTTTATGACATATCACTGCGCGAGTCAGTTGTTTAAATTAAGTTGTTTAAATTTTAAACAGTAATGTTCATAATACTGAACGGTTGTTTAAATCAAGTTGTTTGAAATTTAAACAGTAATGTTCAAAATACTACACAACAGTTGTTTATTCTATATCACTGCACCATTCAGTTGTTTAATACAAGTTGTGTAAATCTTAAACAGTAATGTTTAAAATCCTGAACAACAGTTGCTTATTCTATATCACTGCTCAACAACACTGGGTAATTTAGAGAGAGAGAGAAAAAAAAATCACCTCTTTAATGAGATCTGTTTCATAACCCACAGGAACCATGCACTTATGTAATAATAATCACAAAAATACAGTTATGTAGAACTTTTTGCCCATTATTTATCAGTGACATTATTAGAATTCAAAGTAATCGTTACAAATATTTAACATTTAATGAACATCCTTTATGAATACAGAACATTTATAACAAGCTTCTTCCAAAAAACATCTCACTTGTGTTATATTTCTTTCCTATACTATTAGTTACAAGCTGGACATATTACATACATGTAGTTACTGCATATCGTCACCATTTTCACGAAGTGGCCTTGTAGTGCGCGCAGCGACAAAAGTAAATTTCGAGAAAAACGCATTTTAAAAGTTAACGTTAATCAAATTGTGATTTCGGGGTTAAACGTACATTTTCAAGGATTTTTTTTTAACGACATAGTACAGAATTTAACTATTCTGCCCATATACTTTTTGTTTACAATAAATACATAATCAAGAGAAAATGTTGTTACAAACTGTGGGGACGGTTTGTGAAAACGACGCGTATATGGAATACGCATATTTTTGTTTTCACGAACCGTCCCCACAGTTTGTAACAACATACCCTCTTTATTATCAGCTCAGTATGTATTTATTGTAAACAAAAATTATATGGGCAGAATCGGTAAATTCTGTACTATGTCGTTAACAAAAGAAATCCTGAAAGATGTACGTTTAACCCCCGAAATCACAATTTGAATAACGTTAACTACCGTTTTCACGAAGTGGCCTCGTATAGCATGTATAGTGCGCGCAGCGACAAAAGTAAATTTGGAGAAAAACGCATTTTAAAAGTTTACGTTATTCAACTTGTGATTTCGGGGGGACCCCCCAAAATCACAATTTGAATAGCGTTAACTTTTAAAATGCGTTTTTCTCCAAATTTACTTTTGTCGCTGCGCGCGCTACGCGGCCACTTTGTGAAAACGGTGACGATATATACTGTGTTACTATTCAGCTGAAGAGCGGCAAAGTAAAGGGAGACGTGTGTTATGTAACAAAGTAACAGATAGAGCTCACGAACTAGAGAAATGTTCTCTGACTTCAACACCATTTTCAGACTAGGTGCTACCAAGGAAAACATGAGCACAAACTGGGCTTTGCACTCACCTGAACATTCAAGAATAAGCCTATATTTCTATCCTTCATAGGCCTACTCAACTGTTATAAGACATTGTCAACATCTCAAAGACAACATTATCTAACTAGAACTTCTGAAAATTTCTGATTTAACATGTAGAACTTGTCACAAAAAAATCAAAATGTATAATTTTCATTCAAATTAACATTAAGTACTTTTCTCATCACTTTCATATCTATTCCTACAGCAATGTGTCCAAGGCCGGCCTCGGCCTCAGCCTCAGCCTGAGTCACGGGTACAAAGTCTACGGAAGAAACTTTATTTTAGTGGCCTCATGACTCGGAAACCCCGGCCTCGGACACATCCCTGGTATTAAAATTTCAAATATACATGAAATATCTCCTTGACAATTAAAAAAAAAATAAAAAATGAATTAATGCAGAATGAATGGGCTAGCATTTTGTAAAACTTATTTCACAAATCAAGTGGTTTTATACATGTAGAATTTTCCTACACTGTCAAAGATAGAGATAAAAACACAACATGTTATCCTAGACTTTTGACCTCAAAAGTTAACCTTAAATGACCTTTGACCTTGGAAGTGAAATTTGTTCCATATTATTTGCGATACTCGGAAAACCTCTAGTGCAAGTTTCTTGAAAATTGAACAAAAGGTAATGAAATGAGAGCTGAGCTTCAGTTTTCAGGTTAATTTTTGGAGAGCTGACCTGAAGTGATCTTTTGACCATGAATTTGGACCTGAAATTTGTCCCATATAATTTTTGTCACTATCAAATCCCTTCTGTGCAAGTTCCATGAAAATAGAAAATGCGGTTTTGAAATGAGAGTTAAGGTAAAGTTTTTTCTTTTTAATATGACTTTAAGTGACTGTTGACCCTGAATTTGAAGCTGAAATTTGTTGAACTACTGTTAAATTTTCAAAAGTTGGGTGTGATATATATTGCACAAAAAAACATGATCATCCATTCATAAAATATAATACGATACTTGCACATGAAAATTTACAATAGCTAAAAATTACTCTCCCCTCCCATGTTCCCCTCACCCCTATTGCAACTTATAATTTTACAAATAAAATGTAATAGCACTCACTAACAAAGCATTTACACTCCCCATCCTACAACAGAAAGAGAGAGGGAGGGAGGGGGGGGGGCGGGGAGAAAAGAGGAAAGAAAGACAGAAAGAAATACTGATATCCCCTCTTCCCCAAAATGAAAATTGTCAGTGAATACCTGCCTGCTGTTACTGTTAATAGAGCACAGTATTGAAAGTATATATTGGTTACGATATACATGCAGCCCATATCAACCAAAACGGAAGAGAACAACAATGTCCTTGGAAAGAGAATATTGAGAGAAAGAATTTAACCCTATCTAGGCCAGGATATTTCGGTAGTTGATGGGGGGGGGGGGGGGGGGGGGGCCCACAGTTGATATTTTTTTTTCTGTCATAGAGAATTAATTTCATTAATGAATTTTAAATTAAGTAAACAGCTACATTCATTTTAAAATAGCAATATCAACAGCTTCTTTTTTTTTCATTATCGCCAAAGATATGACACATACTGACAAACTGTTACCATAATCAAACATTAGGAACCTTGGTACATATTAGAGGTCAACATGGCAGACCGGCCACTTGCTATCTAGAGGCCAGACTGCGTTATGTGTGGATGAATAAGAGCTCACAGAAACATTTTACAAAATATGGGAGTTATGGAAGTTTGGAAAGTCTTAATTTACTAATATAATGATCTTGAACTTGGTAAATATCGCTTCAAAATTACTTCTTTTGTGGGCAACTATCAATGTGTTTTTAAGCACAGATTTTCATTGCACATTTTCACCGTCTGAAAAATGTATTTTGCACAACATACATGTATGTTGAGTTTAGAATGACAATAATTTTTAAGCAATATTGCCAATTTAAGGACTGATCCAAAAATTAAATCGAGACATTTGAACATTCATAACTCTCTGATTTTTAACCAATTTTGCTGAAAATTTTGTTAAATTACTTCTCTCAATATTCTCCAATAAAATTGATTGCTCCTGTGGGTTTTGCATTCCTTTAACCCTATGTAGCCGGGGGGGGGGGCTTTATCAGCCACCCCCCCCCCTCCACATTTTCGGTGATAAATTTATAACGCAAGCTCTCGCCGCGATGTTTCATGACCTTTTTCTTTCAAGTCTCGCGCATCTTGAGACCAAATTCGCAATGCCTGGGTACACGATTCCAGAATTACGCAAAATTCTGTACCTGCGATTCGGACCAAACCTTGCGCAAAAACATGATTTCTTGTACATTTTCAATGCAAATTGTGTTTTCAGCAAAAAAAAAATCATAAATGTGTGATTATATTTGCTTTCAATGAAATCAATTAGTTTTATGCTGTTCAAATTGTAAAAAACAATAAAATACATAGGAAACTAATTTTGATACCGCAATTTTTTTTCAAGTAAATTTATTAAAAAATATTAAGAGTATTTAGACCAACAATCAGCCTGTTGGAAGCCTTATTCAGTGATATAGAGCAAAAAGTCTTATTTCATGCATAAACAAGTGAATGAGTAAATTACGCGATGCGTAATATATGTCCCCGCCGGAAGTGTAGATCTGTGGAATGGCGTTAATTTTTGTAATTTCTGATACATGTAGATCCTTCTAGATAAATATGAGAAATGAATTATTATATTAATATTTTGTCATTATAATGTAGTGACATAACTGCTGGTGTTGAGATAGGATGGAAGAGTACATGTACATCTCTGCGATGGTACTAATATCTGTAAAAGAATATAGTGGAGAAGTAGCATTTTTTGTTGATTTTGAATAAATTTGCATAAATTTGCATAATTAATTCTGTGTAGAAGTTTTGAAGCCCCCACCAAGCCCTATCAGATAAAACAATCAGAATCAAAATCCGCTGTGAAATAGAGAAGTAGCATTTTTCGTTGATTTTGAATAAATTTGCATAATTAATGAATTTCAAAATTCTGTGTAGAAGTTTTGAAGCCCCCACCAAGCCCTATCAGATAAAACAATCAGAATCAAAATCCGCTGTGAAATAGAGAAGTAGCATTTTTCGTTGATTTTGAATAAATTTGCATAAATTTGCATAATTAATGAATTTCAAAATTCTGTATAGAAGTTTTGAAGCCCCCACCAAGCCCTATCAGATAAAACAATCAGAATCAAAATCCGCTGTGAAATAGAGGAGAAGTAGCATTTTTCGTTGATTTTGAGCACATACGGACGGACGCACGGACGCACGCACACACGTACGGAGCCCGTTTCATAGTCCCCTCACGAACTTCGTTCGGCGGGGACAATTAACATAATAAGCCTAATTAAGGAAAGTACATTCTTTGGGGGGAAAAAATTAGTGACTGGGTTCTGGAGATTACGTCATGGGTGATGTGTGTGCGATCGCGCGGTTGACGGTCGAGATCTCAAGGGAGGGGGGGGGGGGGGGGTGAATAAGAACCCCCCGGCAATACAATTTCAAAATAGGCCAGGCTACACAGGGTTAACATACAATGCTCAACTGGGTACCAAAGGAACCTTGGTTAATCCACGTCAAATCACCGGATTCTTGGACAATTGTTAAAGGCATTGGCTAGCTTTGCGAGCAGCTGATTTAAAAAATTCTCAAACCAAGATGAAACATGTGTATGAGTACATGTATTAATACTCAAAAACCCTGAAAACAACCATTATTTGGAAGGAAAAGCTGTAAGTACAACTCAAACCGCGATTTTATAATTTCGCGTCTCCGAGACGTTTTAATAAGAGACCGTTACTCTCGAGTAAACATTGACTTAGATTTTCACTGTTTTAAAATACTGCCCAAAGGTATTATGACTTGAGACTCTCATAGCCATATTTTAAAACTATAACTCACATGTTTATACCATTTTCAAGTAACAGAATGAGATATTTTTAAATTCCTAACAATGCGTTTCCTAACAATAACGTTTTAATAAGAGACCGTTACTCTCGAGTAAACATTGACTTAGATTTTCACTGTTTTAAAATATTTCCCAAAGGTATTATGACTTGAGATTCTCATAGCCATATTTTAAAACTATAACTCACATGTTTATACCATTTTCAAGTAACAGAATGAGATTTTTTTTAATTCCTAACAATGCTAGCCAATGCCTTTAACCCGACCCCCTTCAATTTTGCTAAAATTCACACCAAATGTTTTGTGAAGTGTCTCACGGAGAAATATGAAATATTACGCCCAAAGGTCAAACGGTTGCTATGTTACAGGCTTGCCTAGCAACCAATGCATGGGCTTGAAAAAATTTTTGTTGTAATTTGAACATCTCTGAAATGCTCCTCAAAGCTAAAGTAAATTAAAAATTGGGATGAATCTTCGTCATAGTAGAGAACTTTTTAATGTCAGAAGAAAGAAATAAAATTGAGACGTTCATGCGTTACCGTTTTGGGGTCAAAGGTCATCAAATATGACCTTAAACACATTTTGTTTCCAATTCTAAGCCATGTTTAAGGGCCCAAAAAGTAAAAATGAAGCAAAGCAATGATAACATTTTTCTCCTTAACTGACATAGAATCACGAAAAAAATTATTGCGGTTTGGGCGTCAGGCCCCCTCAAATTTTGATTTTTCTAAAAATTGGTTTGTCCTTCAAATTAGACCACTAGTCCCACCCAGCAATGTGATCAAAACTGGTGAAATTATAGACATTTACCTATATATCAGGGCACCCTCGGTGAAATGATGCTTTTGGAAGGTTATGTGGTAAAGTTTGATGGTGAAAATGAGGATAAATGCCCTTTTGGGGCCGTTATTAGGGTAAAAAGTATTTGCACCCTACTTTGAGGGCACCTCTCTTGAAAATTGTAGATGGGATGATGCTCAGATCTACAGAATCTGCAGTTCATTATAGATATTTTCGGCTAATATATCTAAATTAGTACGGGAATTGATATCTTGACCTTGAAAATATCATGAAATATCATAATAAGTATTCCTTTATAGTAACTGGTAAAACACTACACTCAAATATGTGTTATGGAGGACCTTTACGAATCGTTTTATTAGCCTTCCTTGGATGTGGGCCAAAGTCGAATAATTGTTTGTTTTCATCTTAGGTATTAATCATCTGAATATGAGTATAAATATCAATTAGATGAGAAAAAATGAGATTGGTAGCACCTTTTTAATGGAAAATATGGATACGTAAAGGTTCTCCATAACACATATTTGAGTGTAGTGTTTTACCAGTTACTACAAAGGAATATTTATTATATTTCATGATATTTTCAAGGTCAAGATAACAATTCCCATACTAATTTGGATATATTAACTGAAAATATCTATAATGGACTGCAGATTCTGTAGATCTGAGCATCATCCCATCAGCAATTTTCAAGAGAGATGTCGCAGAAATAGGATGCAAATACTTTGTACCCTAAAAACGGCCCCCAAAAGGGCATTTATCCTCATTTTCACCATATCTTTACCACATAACCTTCCAAAAGCAAAATTTCAATGAGGGCGCCCTAAAATATGGGTAAATGTCTACAATTTCACCAATTTTGATCACACTGCTAGGTGGGACTAGTGGTCTAATATGAAGGACAAATTTGCCAATTTTTAGAAAAATCAAATTTTGAGGGGGCCTGATGCCCAAACCGCAATGATTTTTTTCATGAATTTATTGTCAATCAAGAAGACAAATATTATAAACATAAAACCAACGAGAGAATATCATTTGTTTGCTTCATTTTTACTTTAAGAGCCCTTTTAACATTGCTTAAAATTGAAAAAAAAAATGTGTTTAAGGTCATATTTGATGACCTTTGACCCCAAAACGGTAACGCATGAACGACTCAATTTTTTTCTTTCTTCTGACATTAAAAAGTTCTCTACTATGAGGAAGATTCATCAAAAAATTTTAATTTACTTTAGCTTTGAGGAGCATTTCAAAGATGCTCAAATTACAACAAAATTTATTTCAAGCCCATGCATTGGTTGCTAGGCAAGCCTGTAACATAGCAACCGTTTGACCTTTGGGCGTAATATTTCATATTTCTCCGTGAGACACTTTACAAAACATTTGGTGTGAATTTTAGCAAAATCGAAGGGGGTCGGGTTAACACCATCCGCTGATTTGACGTGGACTTCCCCATCTGTCATCTACTGTTCAGGTTCAGGTAGGCCCTGATCTTTCTGACAGTTCAGGTAGGTCCTGATTTCCCGGACAGAATTGGATGTAACTTCCCCCGGCATTTTATACACCACCGTTTGCAGGAATTGCCAAGCAGCGAAACACTGTGCAGTCAAACCGCAGGTCCCCCAAAAGTGCTCTATTTTATTTCCAGTTTTGCTTGACTGGGTCAGTCTCTGAATACATAATGAGCAGGAATCCCTGGGAACATCTGATTTCCAAATTATTGAATGGACTGGTTAACATTTACTGATTCTCATGATTTATGCATCAAATAAAAGAGGAGGAATTAGAGATTCATGACATACTCTATTTGTCTATGAAAAATGTGAAAAAATTGGTGAAAAATAATGTTATTTTATGAGCAAAAAATGGAAATGAAATGAAAAGTAAACCTGTAAAAAACTCACATAGTTTTATTATGAGCCAGGCTGAATTTGACATGAGTGTAAAGGGCAATATCTATACTTTACAAATATTGAAATAATATGTATGTACACTTAATGACAGGGTCAGGATCCAGCAAAATGTAACCAAAGTACACATCGTATCCTTCAAACAGTTGATTCCAGCTCTCTGATTGGTTACTTCACAAGCCCTTTCCCCAAAATAGATCAACATGTTTGTCACAGCCAGGACCATGTTTGCACAAGAGGTCAAGAGTTCACCCAACAGGTGGCATGTGGTTTCAAATATCGCGCCATAATCTTGCAGGGTGGCCTCGCCAGCCAATCACAGTGCTAGGATTCTATGGTCTTGACAATTTCAAGGATAAATTATGTACTTGGGTTGAATATTGCTGGATCCTGACCCTGTCATAAATGTATGGATGTTTTGAATATGATAATGTAAAAGATGAAACTTCAACGCTTCCATACATATGCATTTTAATAGTGGCTCATATACTTTTTATATGTCTTTTATTGATTTGAAATCTTACAAGGAAAAGTATTTTGTGTCACTATTTTATCACTTATTTTCAACTACTTATTCTTTGAATTATAACTGAAACAGGGTATGTCTGCATTGATAAACTATCCATCTATCTTTCCAGAAAATTTGATGAGCATAGCATTAATATTTCTTGATTTAATTAACTTTGAATATGACCATGCAAAACAGCCCACTGGCAACAAGGAGAGTGTGCAATTTCAGGCACTGGAAATAAAATCAGCCCTTTTTGCTCATTTGCATACGACCTGCGGTCTGACTGTGTGCTTGGTACTCCACATCCAGTACGTAGTGTACTTTGAAGGCAAAGTCCACAGCCTTAGTGATTGTGGGAAATAATATCCCACGCCTCTCAAGTCTCAACAATGACAAAAGTCTGCAATGGTTTCTTCCGTTCCCCTCCAATGTGTAAGATGAAGGGTTGCGGCCTCTTCTTGCGATTGATCTCCGAGATGTACAAGTCCAAGTCTGTTTCCTCCTGTAGATAATATTGAAAGTGGACAAGAGATGCTATTGTTTATTTAAGATCTTCAAGCAGCTCAAGCAGAAGCGGGCAAGAGTTAGACTGGGCTGGTGTTGATTATACGGGGAAGGTGAGTGGGGTAGGATGATAAGGCCATCATCTTCCTCCAGCTCCAACACATCGCTCCCCCCCCCCCCCCAAAAAAAAAAAAAAAAAAAAAAAAATGAGGTGGCGGATAATGGACTGCATCATCCCCCACCCCCCACCCCCACCCCACCAAAAATAAACTAATCTCAAGTTCAGGTTAAGAAAAGTAATGATGTGCATGGAAATTTTCTAGAAAGTTATTTTCAAATGCTCCAAAATACGTTTCAGATAATTTTATTTCATTACAAGTCTCTATCATGAAGGGGTATCACACTTCCACAAACCTCGCCCAGCTCAGCTGCTTCTCTCCTACCACAAGGACTCATTATGATTCAGACTCTTCTTAATTATATCATTTCATTATATTGGATGAAATATGAATGGGATACCAGAGGACATTTCCCTAATGAGTAGAATATATGGCGGTGTTCCATGAAATAAAGACATTCAATATAATCATTATTATCTATACCCCACTGGATGATGATTTAAGTTATAGAAAATTACACAATTTTACCTCTTCAAAATTTAAATGGCGCCTTTTGTGATTTTCATAAACTTGACTACATTATCATTGACATCCCCCCTCTGCAAAATTGGATTTTGATACATACGTTTTCACACCATGTAGGGATGGTCAGGGCGAGGGAGTGAAGTGACCGAATGGGAAGATGGTGTAGACTTATTAAAAATGTGTATATCCAAATCACATTTTAGAGAGTGTGATTTTTATGCCTAAGCTGATATTCCCCTCCCCAATATCATGAAAACAAATCAACACCAGGGACGGATCTAGCTTTTTTCCAAGGGGGGGGGGGGGGTTTGAGGGGCTGAGCTGGGTATTGCGAGGGAGCGTAGCGACCGAGCCTATGCACATTAAATGTTTACTTGGCAGCCCAAGGGGGGGGGGGGGGGTTTAAACCCCCTAAACCCCCCCCCCCCTCCCCCCGTAGATCCGCCACTGCACACCTATGGGTTTAGGGGTCATGCCATGGTTAATCAGGATTTGAACTTTTCCTTAAGGTATGTATGAGAAAATAATTGAATTTGCACTTCTTTTTCCTTATTACCTCTTATTAGAAGAAGATTTTCAAACATTTGGTGGAAAATGTTCCTTAATAAAGTGCTTCGCACGGGAGCACAACAACACTACAAAAACAAAACTGGTCTAAAAATAGGAATGACCAAGAAACATGTGATTAAAAGCATGAAATATGCAGTACAGATGTGTTGCAATAGATCAAAAAGCAAGGTCAAAGAGGGTTCTCAAAACTATTATACTGCCATCAAAACGGGCTGCACTGTCCGAGTGAGTTTCAGTGGATGCACTGAGGCCATGTTACCAACATGACACTATTAAGGACTGCTATCGTCAAAAGAAGCACCATGAAAAACCCTGTTTCCTTTTCTCTGGGACACACAGTGTAACTAACTATATCTCTTTCTTGGGTTAATGTTTCAGCAAAGTACTTACAGGTTTCATGTCACTGAATGCTTCCAGTGATTCTTTGAAGGAGCACTTCCCTCTCATTCCAGTCGCTCTACCTCTGCAAATGAGAGGAAGCATGCTGAATGCCAATGCCTCCAGTTCCTCTGTGGAGCAAAAATACATGGCAAACTGAAAATATTTTGAAGTTAATGCATGTCTTTCTGAAAATATCAAGAAGATCAAGATTGGCAAACTAAATGGCTGGAGCCCCCCCCCCCCTTCAACATTTAACTGATAATATGTGATCTAATGTACAAAACAGATACAAATTGGGTTTCCAGCTAAAATTCAAATATGTATGATTAATGCCAGGGATTAATGCTGCTTTTACTGAGAAAAATCAAATGTTATGTTGTTCATGACCACAAAAGTGTCGCTAACAATTTTTATCAAAATAGAGCCGCCACCAGCATCCCCCCCCCATGCAGTCAGGGTAAAGAGGTGTAATATTCCACATGATATGAGGTCTAGTGCTTGAAGAACTGCTAGATACCTACTAACCAAAATTCATAAGAAATCAATTTCATCTCTCTGATCATAATGCTAATCAGTCCAAACAACAGAAACATTTCATAACTAATTTTCTCTGGCAACAAATTCCTGAGAATCTGTTGAATTAAAAGTGGTAATAAGGATGTTGCTTGGATCCTCTACCAAAAGAACATTACTAATTGTACCTTGGGAAAGGCCACCAACATCATCTGTGTCCAGCAATGTAGTCCAAGATGGGCATCTTGCTGCTCCATATTCCATTATCTTCTTTGCATAAGTTGGCCATAATGCAAAAAGCCTGTCTTCTGCCTCGAATTCTTCTGCAAAATCTTGTTCAATCTGCATAAAAAATGTAAACTTTTGTTAAAATTCAAGTTAGCCACCATGTATATCATCGGAAAAAAAGAAAATTATAGCACTACCTTGCCGCACACATCTTTAAAATGAGCGGCATGGATGGAGCTTAGTGACTTAAGTTAGCGATTTAACCCTTACATGATTGGGAGGAGGGGTCAAACTGACCCCCCCCCCCCCCCCCAGTAAATTGCAATTCCACAAGGAATATTTTGGAGGACTTCAACCAAGAAGCAAGAGCCCATTGAACTTAAACATTTGAGGCTTAAAACTACATGCACTGAATAATTTATTTCAGTACCATAAAACAGGGTTTCACTAGGGCGACTTTGTATCTCAAAAACATAGATCCAGCCAGCAACTCATCTTGTTCTATAATAACACCAAGCATGAAGTCAATTGCTTAAGCCATTCTTTTGTTATAGGTGGACAGACAGAATACCTGCCCATTTAAAGTATCAGTTTGAGGTTAAAAAACCATAAGTCTTCAAAACTAAAAAAATTGCAAAAAGTTAATTTTCCTTGTGTACATCTTTTAAATTTATCTTACCATGGATGCTACCACCGATGGACATTGATCAATACTATAATGAATTCATGCACCTGAATCTGACAAAAGTATCACAATGACATTCCAAACATGCTTCCCTGCTTTGATCTCATCACGACCGCTGCCAGTCCGCCACCAAAGAACCAAAAATTTTAGGAACGGCGATGAAAAATGGCAGTATATACAGCCACACGCGTGTGTCTTTATCTTACGTTATGGCCACACGCTTGTGGCTGTAGCCACAGCATCGACACAAATTACAGCCACTTACAAACGAGTGTGGCTGCCGCAGGAAGTGTTGGGGCAAAACTAGCACCAGCCACAACTTCGAACCTGAAATGAAACTGGTGCTGGGATTGACTTCACTAGATATAGGTGTTGAGCTATCAATAATGTGATAGGTATTATTTTTATAAACCTGAACATGGTGTTGGGGCTAGAATCAGCAGCCCAATTCACGCTCTCGACACCAACACCAACAACATGACCAACACCAACACCGAACTTGAATTTTCCCAATGTCACGCTCTGAGTCTGGTGATGGCGGGATGGGGCGATCGCGATGCGAGACAATTGAAACATCACTCACACTCATGCGAGGTTAGTCTAGCATAACTCTTAGGCCTACCCGGGGATTTAGCTCCTGTGCAATTCGAATTACCATAGATCTATCACGGAACTGTGATATCCCCATATTGCCATTGGACATGTGTGCACGAATATTGCATGCGCTGGTAATGGTAACTAATTGGCAGGCGCAGGCACAGCCACTGGCAGGCGTAACTTTACGTAAGGCCCCACTAAATTTCCATCTGCAAACGGGGGAACATAACTTGTATCTAAGTTTTACGAAAGTTTTAACAGTTACAACTGATGATTACAATACCTTGAAATGTGTCGCATAACTCCTCCAGACCCCAGAGCCGAAGTCTTCCAGCAACAGCTTCACCGGCACCAGCCATGTTGTTGATCGCGTTGCAATACCGCGAGAAACTTTTGCCAACTAAGCTTAGCGACGAGTGATGTGGGCCCCGCTCATTGGCTCATGACTATCACGTGACTTTTTCCCGGGCGTTTTCAAACAACCTTGTTTAAGTTTCTTCGTTATCTTTCTTTATTGTTTGTAAACAGCTCTTGTTTAAGGGAATCAAACTACGATTTTCCGGTTTTAAACAACAATGTTTATATCTTTAAACAATATTACTTTAAACAGAGGAATTTTAAACAGTGTTCTAACAGTGTATAGTTAATTATCCAAAGCGCCACCTTTCCCACTACTGTACGATACCTTTAAAATGATATAATCCCGACTGAATTATCAAATGTGACCAGAGAGGTGTTTCATAAAGCTGTTCGTAAAGTTACGCATGACTTTACGAACGACTTGAAGACGAAGTGCCAGATAGGATGCCCAAAGTTTTACCTGATGTTTTAACAAAGTGTGACTGTATTTCCAATAAGCCCAATTAAATTATGGCAAAAAATATACTTTGCATTAGAAATGTTTGTTATAATAAGAATGTTAATCTACATCTGCACAGTTTAACTTTAGTTGATGCAGTTAAAAATGACTGAGCATCCCATTTGGCTTATCATATTTAAGTCATTCGTAAAGTCATGCGTAACTTTACGAACAGCTTTATGAAACACCCCCAGGCACTACAAAACCACCAAATAGTCGCCAGATATGAATTTTTAGTTAAGGTCTGATTCTGGAAGAGGAGATTCTCAGCTTTAAAATGATATATAACTCATTAGCATTGAATGTTCCTAACTCACTGTACAAGGAGTAGAATGCACAGTCCCACAGAATGTTACTTCTGAGAAATAAGGGTTTAAAGTTTGCAGTTTATTGAAGCATTCTGACTTGCAGGGTTTTGTGCTAAGGTGACAAAAGGAGGATTAGATTCGCAATAAAAATTTCTATGAAGGGATTTTTAGATTGTCCTAAAACTTAGCATACTAATTACTCACATCCTTCTCATGATAGTGCACAAGTATCAATGCAAGAAATCACTCTGTTTCAAAGTTATGGGAGATCAAAATGGGACAAGTATTCAGGGTCGTAAAAAGAAAAGTAATACAACAAAATCCAGAGAAGACAAACATAAGTATAATAAAATACAGTAAAAAATATCACTATTATATTGTTTGGTGCCTCCAGATTTTTAGATTACTTAGAAAAAGGTATACTCTTTCAGGAAATACCCAAAACTAAAATTTGACCATGCCAACCAAAAAGACATTGATTGAGTTCTAACTGAAAATCACACAGTGCGACTTTTTGGTCGTTTTGTTGTGCCTGGTCACAAATGTAACCACTTATTCTTATTCAAATAACTTTTCTGACAAAGAAACTATCAAAATGAGCCATAATAAACTCCCCATTTAAATTTGAACATGTCAGCCTGCAAGCCGGTTTATGTTAGTCTTTGCACGATTACTCTCTTAAAACACGTCTTTGCGAAGATTTTTAATTTAAGCAAATTTACGACACAAGCTGATTGAAATAATTCATTTGTTCTTTTTCTAATTTATTTCAATTTCATGCTTTTTAATATTTAGTCTTACTTCATGAAATATTGTGACATAAGTGTCAACAATGCTGGGGGGGGGGGTATTCATGTAAGACTAATACTTCTGATTGAAGGGTGCAGAATTCAACCTTACACAATTATGAACCCCGGTTTCTGCAAAGCTCACCCGTAGGGATGCAAGATTCCACCCGAGTAGATATACGGGTGCTCCGCCCAAATTTGCCCCCTACAGTGAACCCTAATTTCTTAGTGTGTATATTATCAAATGTAATGGCTTTAACTGGGCAAGTTAGTATTTTATTAATGATGGAGGTTTAATATGATAAAGCAAAGATTACTACAACTCTTTCAATATACCATTATAACGCCTTTTAAATTTAAGAGCAGGAATCTAGTCCTGAAAATGGCAATTACTTTAATGTTTATTTGGATAGCTATCATCTATAGATTGCTAGAGTTGTTTTTTATCTTAAGAGTGCCTTCCTTATTTCTAGAGAATAAAATGATATTGTTGAAATCATTCTATTAAGAGTCTATTAAGGCTGTGGTCCTCTGGGGATTGTAATTCGATATCTGGTAGAGATGGTAGAGATCGATGGGGTATTGCTCCGGTGACAATTGCTCTACTTTAATTTCATACAATAGCTGAATTTTAAACTTCAACCTTGGATCAAGTACTATACCTAACCCTAACCCTAAACCTAGCCTACAATCCAATTGCCACCCTGACCCCAACCCTATATCTTTGACGTATTAGATCCAGGAACAATTGTCGCCAGAGCATAATGTTTGAGCATTGCTAATTGCTTTACCTGTCATGATGTGCCAGTGACAATATAAGTCTTTAACCAAGTCTTATTCAACGTAGAGGGAGATATGCCATTTCTTTGAAAATCATTCTTTGATCAAACTGAATGCATACGTTTGAATTTCAAACGTTATGACGGCATTATGTCCATCTTCAGTTAATTTCCCATAATATAGCCCTCTACTGGAAAAATAACTTTATGATTTATAAATGTATCATCAATTGAAATGGCAATCAAATTAAAGACTTTGCCATGCCATTTAAAAGAGGCTTTTATGTCATGTATGACCAATGGTTATTTGTATATATAGGACGGAAAGATGTTCTATCTTTTCGTGTAGCGAGTGGACATTAAAAAAGTTTTAACTAGGACAGGTATGATGGGTCAAGATGGTTTTTCATTATACATTAAAAAAAAGAAGAAAAAAGGTCGATTCGAAGGAAAAGAAGATAGAAAAAAGAAGAAGGGATGAAAGACGAATAAAAATAAGATGAGATACAGGAGAAGATTAGAAGTTCTGAGTGACGGAAAACAAATTAATCAACAATCACAACAATGACACCTGATCCGGCGTGAATTTTTTTTGTGTTTTATGTCATGTATTTTTAGTCTATTACTGTTTCACTGTGTCTGTAATGCTGGGGAGAGCAAAATTCAACGATTTGTAGCCAAAGCATAAATGATCATTAATATTATCATTACCATTAGCTTCTTTTAGGGGACCATTTTAAATCTAAAATCATGCTATCAGTTTTAACACATGATGGTTAAGAAGACATGTACAACCATGATTCGATTACCTAAATGTATTTGTTTTTCTTTGTTAAACTGCCTCGTATTTTGTTAGTGAAGATCATTGGGAAATTATATTACGGTTCTCCAACTCCAGGGAAAGAGGGTACTAGTCTTTCCCGTGAGGACGGGATGTTTTCACTTACTAGATTACAAGCAGGGCGGGGGAGGGATGTGGGGGGGGGGGGGGCACTGGTTCACTTTATTTAGTCTTAAATCATTCTTTCTGTGATTTTTTTTTTCGTTCACCTCCATGGTTATTGCATAGATTGTAATTTCCTATTTTCAAACTGAAGGAAACTGAAAATACAAGTTTAGATTTCAGTGTGACATTATCAATTTTTTCGCCACTCTGCTTAGAGAGAAAAAAAAATAGTTATTGATCCCAGTATATTTACAATATTGAATCATTTTGATATATCTATATAGCAATAACAGATAGTTATCAAATAAACAGAAAATATTGCACATTCATTCTCACGCACAAAACTGAGAGAAGGCACTTATTTCCTTGTATTTATCTGTTCCTTGTTTGTTAAAGCAAACCAGCATAATCACCACAATGTTGTCTGTATGTATTATCGATTATTGTGTTGCTGTAGCATCATATGAAATGTAATTCATTGCAAACAATATACTACGGGCAGATATAATTGCTTTCGCAAAGGGATGTGCTTGTATTGTTAAACCGATACCTCTTCAGTGCGTTATTTTTAAACTGCAATTATTCATATCATTTTGGAAGTCACGCTATTTCGCAATGGATATTGTAATCTAAGCAATATATTCCTTCAGGACATGTTACATGTGAATTCAATTCCTCATCTGGACTTTGGACTTGATACATATTGGCAATCCGGCACTCCTTTCATGCTGAAATTCGCTTGATTCAAATAAAAATTTGATAATAATAACAAAAGAGTTGCATGATAGGGAGTAGGGGTATCGAGGGCGGGGTGACGCTTTTTCCTTGTGAGGGGAAAAGTGAAACCCCCTTCGGCCGTTTTGAAAATTGGATCTACTATTCCCCCCCCCCCCCCCCAACTCGCAGTCTGCAAAATTGAAAATCTAGAGACCCTTTTTTTTCTCTCTCTCTCTCGTTTTGTTACTTATTGGACAAATGTTTTTACTTGAACTTCTCGGCAAATTTGGTTTGACACCCCCGCATGCATATGGTTTCGCCTTGATGTTTTTGTGTGTGTGTGTGTGCCTAATTTTCCAACCGTGCTTTGTTCCAATATTAGCTTTGCACTACATGCATGAAATAATACAGTTTTGAAACGGTCGTGCCGAAAAAACGAATGAAACATCTTTGACTGTTTGTATTATTTATAAGCGGAATTGCTAAATTTGCCATTCTAAATCATGTTAGTCACAGCATAAAATACGATGTAGGCTTGGTTACTTTTTTCTCCGTCATATAAATGTATAGCCCGCTTGTAATTTATTATAAAAAAAAATAAAAAAATTATATATTTTACTTTAAATCACTCGATGTTCATGACCATAATGTTTAAATTTTATGGCAGCACATAATGTGTACACAGTATATAGGTTACAAATGTTGTTTTAAAAGGTCCCATCCGAAATACTCGGAATCGCCCATTAAGAGAGTAGTAGTCCTGAAAAGAAATGGGACAAACGTATAAAGCACAGCCATCTAAATTTCCCATTTAGGACCAAATCAATCAATAAAATACCTTTGCCATTACCTTTCTCTCACATTTTTTTTGTTCACTCATAATAATCACAAGACGTAGTTAGGTTATAGAAATGTCCCTACCTTAACTTTTATTTATGTTTTGATGGATAAATTTAACCGGATTGCCATACCATGAAATATGAAAACAACATTATGATATCGACTGAACAGTCCTATACCATACACATCAAATTTGATTAAAGGCAGGCATGCGTCATACATTTCATAGTCCTGGTCTATATGAAATACATGACTCATTGAATGAACCAATCTTGAGTAATCTTTCACACAATATTTAAGGTTACTTTCAAGACCTGTGAATCATGAATGATCCTGTCTGTGATACACGATATATCTTAAGTACCCCCTTCTGATTGTCGCATATCCTGTCTCTTTATTGCTAACGATTATATTGCAGAAATGTTTAAATCATTTTGCAACAAATAACTTTTGCTTTTAGAATAATATGATTAATGAGGACATGTGCAATCGAAACTCTGTCAACTACAACGTTTTCAAAATGTAATACATTATATAAATATACAGAGGCGTAGAGTCAGTCCAAACATTGAGAGGGCAAGGGCATCATGGGGGGGGGGGGGGGGACAACGGTCTTACTTGGGAAATGAAATGCGAATTTAGAAGGCCATCGATTAGGGGGGAGGGTGTCCTATCGTCTTCCTTCCCCCCTAATTCCCACTTCCTTTTCTCTCTTTTCCTCCTTTTCTTATAGCTACTACGCCACTGTATATACAGTTGGGCCCGTATTACTTGCATTTTCACAACGTCAACCAATCCTGCCAACTTTTCTCCTCGTGGCTTTCATTCAATGGAAAAGAAAACACTGTGCTGAATTTTACAAACAGGATGGGTGTGGAATGTGAAATAATAAGCAAAAAAATTGAGGGGTCTGAGCCACTACAAATAAAACAATTTTCTGTGCCACTAACGCAGTTACATACATGGGACCAATCCAGTGAATTGGAATGAATACCACTCAATTAATTTCCGGAGGGGGGGGGGGGGGGGGGGTCAGCACATGTGATTTATTTGCATGGTCACATGATGGAGGCACATGTGATTTCAGCACATGTGATTTATTTGCATGGTCACATGATGGAGGAGAACCGGGTGTAAGGGGATAATCATTTCAAATGAAAGCGAAACAGACAAAACATTTTGGCCCCGGCCCGCATTGCCGTTAAGCCAATTAAAGAAATGGCGCGTTATCTGAATGACTAATAACAGTTTTACTACAAACAGACCATACATCGATCCAATGGCGTATCTAGGTATTCTGGCGCCCGGGAAAGAAGAAAATAATCCTAATCAAAAGTACTAGTATTCACTACTAGATAGTAAACTTGCGCAGTCAAATCTGCCTACGGCAATGAAATGTTAAATTATCAATGTAGGTATTTGAATAACCAACTTGCTTTCACCATTTTTTTTCTCTACAGAAAGGAATGAATTTCCGTGTGCTTACTCAAACTAGTACACCAGACATTAAGAGTTTTATAGTCTCATATTACGCAAAGGAAAGCAATGTTATGATGGTGTGTCAGTTTATTTGGATTTCACATTATACAAACACTTTTGGAATTGCAGTGAGTTGAAACCATCATTCCTATCTTAACCTCGAGGACTGATAAAAAATTTATCCATAATAGATTAAAAACAAGCTGTTGTTTCAATGTTTACAACTATATTGAAATAAAGTGAATCAACGTGAATTGTTGTTTGTCTGTGGGGGACTGTTTGCTCCGTGCGGTAACTACCATAATTCACTTCACAATTGAGGTAATGAGTATGGTAAAAAGCGACATTCACGATCAAGGTTTTAGGATTGTCATTGTGTGTTTTGTTTTCCTATCTCATGGATTTCTTTCCACCGAATAATTCTTCTGTGGGGGCGAGCATAAGCACAAGGCCTAGTTTAAACGTTTATTTCTTTCAAATTGTAGGAGAGCAAGTAGCGGTTTTTTTTTTTAGATAGATATTTCCACACACCCCAAAATAATGTTAGTTTTCTTAACAATGCAAAAAAAAAAAATATATATAAAATCATCTTTTTAAAGAAACTAATAATTATTTCCCGCTTAAAAATCTAACCGAACATACCTCCGTCCCTCAGGTAAAGGGCCAACATTTTGCCTGCCTGCCAAAAATGACAAAATTTGTATATCAATATCTATTTCGAGATATCCCTATTTTTTATGTCGTTGAATAATGTATTAGGGTATAGGCAAACCATGTGAAAACCCTGGGTCATTGTCATGTCCATATTTAGTAAAATTTCAGTCAGTATGTTTTTACCTCATCATTTTTACACTGTGGATGCAGTGGGACTGTATCTACTACACCTGTTTTTTTTAAATATAAAATATGAAGATAACTCGATGTTTTAAAGACTGGCATACAAAAAATAGTTAGAAGGTAGTGAAAACTGGAAGAAAAGTCTGTCTTTCCAAAGACACCCCTCAAACAAGTCAAAGGCTACTCTGGAAAAGAGATGTCTGAAGAAATTTTGGACTTTTAGTTGCAATTCGAACTATTCAGAACAGATTCATTAGTGAGAAGCAATTTGATGAATGTGACTTTCCACTTTTCTCGAACGTCGGCCACAGTCCAGCATGTATGCTGGTACATAATGATCTCGGAGAGCTCTTTACAGTGTTAGAAGAAAAACTTGGTAAAATCAATGTACATAGGCTCAAGAAGGTGAGAGAATCACTTTTTAGCGAATTTTAGAAATGCTGCAACAGCTTTTAAGCTTTGAAAAGGGGATGGAAACACATCAACACACAGGAGGGGGGGGGGGGGTGGCAAAAAAAAAAAAAAAAAAAAAAAAAAAAAAAACCAGCGCTCCAAAAGTGGAGGTGCCGTGGCCCAGTGGGTTAAGGCGCTTGACTGGAGATGCGAGGATCGGGCGTTCGATCCCCGGCACGGCACTTATGCCCCTTGAGCAAGGCATTTTATCTACATTGCTCTTTTATAGTACATCAAATAAATGAAGTGCTATTGGCATATTAATAACAGCGTGTACATGTGTGTTATTTAAAAAAAAAAAAAAAGTCGCTCAGTGGTGGTAATGGGGGGGGGTATCACATTATATGGGGTCCAGAATTCTCTGGTAAGCAGGGAAAAAAAAGTTCAAATAGGGGAAAAAATTATTTTTGCCTGTCAAAAGTTGTCAAATGGGGTACTCAGCCCCCTGCCCCCCCCCCCCCTGGGGTACACTAGTGTCAACACAGTGCTAGAGAAATTCCAAGTTGTAATGGCTGTATGGGCGTGGGGAGGGTTAAGAAATTTGACTGAAACCTTGCGTTTATTGGACATCATGGACGTCCAGGGTATTCTTCTTCATGCAATATCGGGACCAATTAATTACATAACTTAGCCTACTGTCTACACTTTTGTCTTTATTGGGACGTCGGGTAACAGTATCAATTAGGCCTGATAAAAAGAGGCATCTGAATACAATATCACATTTCAAATAAAGAATAAACCAATGGATGATTCTAAGAGGCGCTTGAGGCACCTCTACATGTTTTGGGGTAACTCCAAAAATATGTTAAAGTTTCAGAGTACATGGGGAGCCCTGCATTAAAAAATCTGGGATCTGCACGACATTTACAATCTTTGGTTACTCTGCTGTATATACATGTATATAGCCCGTTTGTTGAATCCTATGAAGATTGTTCGTCACCGAAAATACTACATATATGTTTGAAGAAAATAACCTTGATTTCAAAAATTAAATATATGATTTCATATTTGACCATTTCAGCAGATGTCTTCCTTACTAAGAAATTTGGTTTATACGTTTTGAAAATGTAATGAGATTGACGTCAAAGGACTAAAAAGTAAAATAAATTAAACATTCTGTACCGTCAATCGTTTTGGCCATTTTCAGCCTCTTTGAAAATTCCCTGCTATGTAAAGAAGTATATACAGAAGAGATGAAGAGTTTGTACGGTAAGCACTTTAAGTGTTTGAATTGTGAACCGAATCTATGCTATACCACATTATTAC